>CM060962.1:211824030-211854030 GCA_030765045.1 Tenodera sinensis | reverse complement strand
TGATATTGGACCTACACGTGAGAGTTTCTGAAAGATATGTGAAATAATTAAAATAACTATAAAAAGTCTGATGTGTTGCACTCACTAGTCTTTCTCTACCCTTGCACTAACATTTATTACAAGCCTCTACCTCTATCTTTTTCGTGTTAGTTGAGATAAGCATTTGCACAAATTATCTTATTTCTTATTCCTTGTAGGTGAAAGGGGAATATTAGAATACAGTAGTCTGTGAGCGATAGTCAAATCTTTTAAAGCTTTGAGATCCCGTTCTCTTTGCACGCTTAACATCTAAAAAGATGAATAACGATGTTCCATTTCACGAAAGTTTCAAGTTTTCCAAATCTGACACAAATAACAAGGAATATCTCCGAAATGGTTCACTCTACAAAAACATTTACCCCGACATAAATTGTGTGTTTTAGTGGGATCTAGAGTTTTTGTATATTAAGAATTTATATCTCTCTTACGGTTCACGAGTTATTCAAAAGTCATCCAGAGTAAACAGGACTACACAGGCTATAGTCAGAAAATTCAAAATATACATTTAATTTGTCATACAAATATCTTAAACATATGACACTGAACAAAATCGTTAGAGCCATTTTCAAGAAAATCAAAATGTTGGAAAACTTTTCCATGCAAAGAGTAGTTTAGGGTGGGGCTACTATTTTCAAAGTCTTCGTATCGCATCCCTGACACACAGACTGACATACACACACATGGACCTTTTTCTAAAAATGCGTTTTTGGATTCAGGGGTCTCAAAACATATATTTCCGATGAAATCTTGACATCGAATTTTTGGGCGGAATACAATACTTCCTTGTTCTTATCAGTGGAGAAAGTAAAAATATAGTAAGAAAAGACACGATGATAAAGTTCTATAAAACCATAGCAGTGCCAGTTGCTTGGGCAATGACAAATAGGGATAAAAGCAGATTACAGGCAGCGGAAATGAGATTTTTAAGAACAGCTTTAGGAGTCACTAGAAGATGCAGAAAAAATAATGATATAAGAAATGAATTAAGGAACTTTAACCTAAATGAAGAAATGGATCATAACAGACAAAAGTGGCTAGAACACGTAGAGAGAATGAATGAGGAACGTTACCCAAAGAACATATTATACTACATACCCAAAGGAAAACGAAACGTTGGAAGACCTAGGAAACGATGGATAAATCAATGAATTAAATACTTAGACACAATAAGCCTTAGGAAAGGTTTAGTGCTTCGTGTAGAAGTAGAAGAAGAATATGATGATGATTTTGATGATGATCATGATGATGATGATGGTAGTGGTAGTGGTGGTGGTAGTGGTAGTGGTGGTAGTGGTGGTGGCGGTGGTGATGGTGGTGTTGGTGATGGTGGCAGTGGTGGTGGTGGTGGATGATGATTATGATGATTATAATTTATTGTTCAGGGCTGTATAAAATATACGACAACACATTCTAAGAGTATGTATATTTGTTTGTCGAAGGAGTGCTACTCGTAAATAAAACTACTTTTAACTCCTGTATCATAAATAACTGTTTAACGAGGTTATATTGCAAATCAGCGGTGCTAACATTTGTGCCGTAGGATCGCACACGCTCATCCCCTATTTCCATTGAAGTTAGAGGGAAGAAAGGGACCAACAAAGAAATAAGAAAGTCATTATGACTACCAGAGAGACAAGGTAGGGAACAAGAATAAGCAAGTCTAAGAGCGTGAACAAACTAAAGTAGCATACCGCAGCAATTTCACAGCTCCTACAAAACATGCGCCGAATGGCAGCGGCTTTTTTCCACACAGGGCTTCATTTCATTAAAGAAAGAGGGGTACCGTGCGGGGTAAGGGCGGTAGATAACCGCGGTACACGTTTGTATTGTTCTGCCCTCTTGTTTTTTGTTACTTTAAAATATCTTTATTTAAAACCAACACCTCCACATGCCGTCGCCGAAAAACTGTATATTTTTACTGTGCGGCCGTCGCCTCGATACGGCTCATAAAATGACCATCAACTGGGAACTCCCCTCCCTTGCCTAGTGAAATATGGAACTGTTTTCAACATGGCGGCGGGGGAAGTTAGCGAACCATTTCTGTGACACGATTTATTGGTATGAGATGACCACTCGCATCGCGTGGACTCTGTGAGAGGGGGAGGGAGGAGACAACTTGCTGTTGAGGAGAGGGACGCGGCCGTCATATCGAGAAGGCGTCTTCTCCACCCGCAGTAAAAACACACATACATACATATTAACCATCATGTTGCTACAGAGTTACCGCGGTGGTATGGAAGATGGCATGTCCTCCTCCGTGGCCTAGTATAACATCCTAGCCTCTGGTTCCCTAGGTCGCACGTTCAAACCCGGCGGAAGGCGTAAAAATCCTTACCATGCCTTCCCTTCGCTCGGAATGGAATTAAGTGCAAGAACCTCAAGCCTGATAAAGAGGTCTATGAGTAAAACTTAAGCGGCCTTTCATACCAAAATGGAATGGAATGCTAAGAACCTTCGTATTAAAGAGTGTCCATAAGTAGATATCAATTTAATTTTACCACTTGGAACAAACAGTATAAGGGTGTGAGAAATGAAGAATCAAATGCTCAGACTATACATTATGGAGTCCGCAACGGTCCATTCTGGAACCATTGTTGTTTCTTATTGCAATAGATGGATGATCTGACTATAACATGCCAAGGTGGGAATACAAGAAGCTAATATAACTAACAGCTTATTGCCAAGTGACGCCTAGACTCGGAAAACGACATTTGGGTTTGTAAAGCGTTAAGTTACCCAAATATGGAAATGGTAGAATGACACTGAAAAATTCAATACTATAGCGAGATTTGTACCACGAATCTACCGGTTACCATCTGGCTGCTTTAACCACTAAGCTACCATGCAGCATTAGTTAGAGCAGTAGGACGGTAATCGGTAGATCCGCGGTTCAGATCCCGGCTATGGCATTGTACTTTCAGTCTCACTCTATCCCTTTACAACCTTATGCTACACACGGCTATTGTGTGGAAGAACGATTAATTACATTGATTGACCTTATAGTTGGTTAAACTAGAAGCCCGGAACTTAAGTACTTGCAATATTGAAAGTCGCCACTAAGATATGTTAACTTATATGAATCGAGATCTCCTTGTGTGGTTTGCCGGGGAAAATGCGAGTGAGTTGGAAAATTTTATATCGTGTCGGCACGTGTGCTAGAATTCCCATATTAATTAACCCTGTCATTATTTTCAGATTCAGAATAAATAATCTACATGTAACTGTATATCTAATGTGTGTAAAGCACTAGTATTAGTGTCCTTTGGGTGCAACAGTCTGTAATTTATTTCAATAGAGTGCGTCCTCGAATGAGAGCATAGTGCAAAGTGGATATTTCATAATAAATTTAGAGACGTTCACATCCAACTTTTCTAATCACTAATAATATAACCCTAGATAATTTAATGTAGATGCTATAAACATTTGGCATAAATAACTGCGGAAGCGTGGGTCCTAATACGACGATTGCAGTTAAGTATGCGGACGGCATAGAGTGTGACGTACGTCTCACCCTCTTCTCTCGTCGTACAGTTCCATGCATAGGAACTCCACCATTCCGAGTGTGTTTAGCCGTGGAACTGAATAGTTGTATGTGTCAAGCGATTCATAGTGCAATGCCTAAAACAACTGGCTTACGAACTACAATAATAGATTATTTAGTTGAATAATTCGGACGCAATATATTTCTTCCTGAACGACAAGGTGTTATAGGTGCCGTGTGTAATTTCAGATTATTACGAATTAAGAAGTATTCACTATTTTGAAAGATACTGTAATACTAAAGCAGGTAAGGAAAATGCTAAACGCAATTCAAACAATTTCAATTTTTAATTTTAATGACAATTCAATACTCTGTAAATCCACGATTGAACCCAGTTAAGCAAGTACACATAAGCAGCAAAAGACGTAAATAACAATAATAACAATAACATAAATATAATACATACAAAGAACTGTTAACCATGTAGTAGGTAGGGAATATACACAATGAACTATTAACAGTAAGTACAGTATTAACAATACGTAAGGCTACAATTCAATAAAGATTTATGTGACAATGAATTAACTCAACTAAAAAAGTCTCTTCTACAAATGTCCGAAAGAAGCGTTTCACAGTACAAACATATTCTAACTGATAAACGCAGAAGTTTCACCACTGACAATCTACGTATGTACATAGTTGTGCATTGTAATTCTTTCTTATTGTAATGAAAAAAGATGTAAATTTCATAATGTAACTTATTTTCCTGAAAACTTGTTGAAGTAAATACCTTTACTAAGCTTTATTTAATTTTTTTGTGCTACTAAAGAAGGGAGGAAAGATTGTAGGCTCTCTGAGACACTTATAGAACCGCCTTTAGTAAAGAAAGAGCTTAAAATATTTCGTTGACATTACATAATTAGGCTCGTAAGTACGAAATGTAGGGTTATTGTGTGTAAGACAATTCATGTACTCAGGACTGTACATCTGAGTGACACACAGTGAGTGAGCTACTCCACGCGAGGTAATTTACGCTCGCCACGGAACAGTCCAGGTACACACAACCTGCGCTAAGATCCCGCTCTAATAATAGATGTTATTATCGACTTAAGTTAGGTCTAAATCATAGCTGAGTACAATCAATTTTTCTTCCACACAATAGCTGTGTGTAGGACAGGATTGGAAAGGGTAGAGCACATTGTGATATGAGTGTGGGAAGTGCGTTATTACAAAATCTAGCAATAGTTTGAAAAGGCGAGATATCTTGCATTTCCCATACATTGCACACTGTTTTTTGCGCTATTATTATTATTTTGAATGGATTATTATGAAAGAAAACAGCATACAATATAGCTACATACCTGTCAACCATGATTTTCGGTAACGTAATAGTGTCAATTTAAGAGGTATAATTGATATGATGGTTTGGTGGATACTACAATTTAGGAAGCGTTGAGTCAATCGTTTAATGGTTGATGCCTCAGTCAAAGTGGGATATTTAAATTCAGTATTTCAGGAAGAATTTGAAATTGGAGACGTGGAATATGTAGACGTAGATATGGAAGAGGAATGGATAGTTGAATTCTATTTTTATTTCTCACCCTCATGTTTATTGTGTGTTATTACTGACACTAAAATTATGCTCACACACATGGATTTTCGTAGAAACAAATTCATGTGCTGCAATTCTAAAGTTTACTCTCCGAAAATATCATCGGAAATATGTAGAAAACTCAAGATCATGCAAAGCGAGAATTAAATAATCAAGTTCCAACAGAAGTTATCCACCATTTTAATAGAAAAAATACTTCAGACACTCATATGTCAAAATACAGATAAATAGACATATGATACATACTGGTGTCACTATACTTGATATGTTGCCCCGTAACATTCCCAGTTTTTCATTTAAAACATTTAAATATTGCAGGATATATAATTTGCTGATATAACGACCACTTTGATGTTCTTGAGGCAGATACTGTAATTTAACTAAATAAAAAGGTGCTGTTTTGCGTTATATTTTAACAATGAGAACACGTAAGGCGGTATTGGAAAATACAGTCAGCGTTATGGTAATTATTCTTAACCACATTTTAACGAACTGACAGTTTAAACATTTCACAGCACCTACATTCCCTATTAGTTAACCAAATTGCATAAATACCCAATTTGAATTAATAGTACTTCTTCCGCTTGAGATTTATTTCTACTTTATGATAATACGACATTATACAGCTAAACAGTTAAATTGTGAGAGCCCATAAAGGTGAGTTGTAATAAAAAGAAAATTTTTACTTAATTATTTCTGCAATTAAGTGGTCGGTGATCTGATCTCCTAACCTTAAGGTCCCGGGTTCGATTCCTGGATGAGAATGGACAGTCATTTCGCACATGTGATAGAAATAACTATCTAAAATGTTTTCGATACGTACAGTAAATAAGATAGCTTATTATAATAATTTTGGCAGCTTGATTGCCTCATGATTAATAAAATCCCAAACCAAAATTAAAACAGTGTGTGCAACGAGACCGAAAACGGCCATGGGGCTTACCTCTCTCATGAGACCGAAACCCTCGGACATGTGGTACTTGACTTCTGCAGGAAGGGCAAACTGCTTAGAAACAACAGACATTACACAGTGTGGACAGCAATTACTGATTCATGTAGAGCCAAAAAGAAATATGTGGTTTATGAAGAAGTAGTTCGTTCCTCTATCTCAACTCCATCACAAGAGTAGACATAATTGCCATTGACAGACAAGATAACGGAATAATTCTTGACCCTACAATTCGATTTGAGAAAAGTAGACAAAATTAAGGAGATTAATAATTTCTTATTTAAGAGAAAAGTATCAAATTTCAAATTGGGAAGTGATTGATCTACTTTTTGATCCTCGTGGAGTGGTTACGTTCACTGTTAATCTGTTCCGACGTTTTGAATTGCAACTAAGTGTTTTAGAAGACGTTGTTTTACAAATTATCCACGATTAATTGTACATTTTACACTAAATGAAATAAGTAATTCTAATATTGTTAACTGTCCTATTTCCAAATGTTATAATAATTTTGTAGATGACTACACTTTATCTGTCAAATATCTTCACATTACACATTTTTGTGCCTTATTATTCACATTTAAAATTGTTTTCTCCACAGATTTATTAGCAGGCTGTGTCTCTATGATAACCCTAATATAGGACAGGTATCCAACTACTAGATTTCTCTCTAGTAAACTAAGACTTCAGAGCTGGACCATTTGCTACTATTTATAAAACACAGGAGCATATTTGAAAATGTTAATTTATAAAGGTCAAACTCTAATGTGGCATAGTCATCCAACTATCTTTACTCATTATAAATTCGTTTCTCAACATTATATTTTACTGCATTCATTAAAAACTGATTATTTGATCCATTTTACATAATTCACAGTAATTTTACGTAGACATTCTGTCAAAACAATAAACATTTGGTTATTCATAACCAGGAACGACCTTTCTCTATGAGGATGACTGGTACTGATGCATACAACACCTGTGTTTACTAATAGATAAGAGCACTCCATCGACAGCACGCGACTGTTGTGTGGTATAGATCGGTGTAACAAACATGCAAACTTTGTACTTTTTACCGCTGACATATAATATGTATGCGCGTAGCATGTGCCTTGATTAGTTACTTCTTTACAATGTTACTTACATTTATAACACACTAGTTGAAATACCCGGCGTTGCCGTCGTTTGACGATTTATCCTTAAAAAACTTTCGGACTTAGGTTGCCCTTGCCCAATAGCCTTGTGTTTCTTTGGATACATTTAGAAATATTACTTAACACACTTAAATAAATGTTTAATTAATACTCTTAGGATGCCATAAGGAATAAAAATAAACTAAATAAATAAACAAAAACACCAGAAAGACCAATCACAAATGCCACGGGAGAAAGAGAGTAGAGAAAATCGTATGAATGTAATTCGTTGCATTTCTATTTCGACAATAAAGTAAAAGAGTGAGAAGAGAAACACATGTGAATGCGATATGTAAAAGGAAAGTTAGTTAAAAACCATGTAGGTAAATGTAATATGTTGCATTTATATTTCAATCATGTAGAAAATTGTATTGATAGTACGTTGAAGAGCGAGCAGATAAGAACATATGATTGTATTTATAAAAGAAGAGTAGAGAAAACCGTGTGAATGTAACATGATGCATTTCTATTTCAAACATATAGAAAATTATATGTATTGTTTGTAGATGTGAGAGCAGAGAAAGAAGTAGTGTGGTTGTGTTGAAAGACTGCAAATCTCAACGCGCATTTCACAGCATTAGATTGGAATATTTGTTGTAGCGTTCAACGCTCACTTTTACCACATACGGCACCGCAGGCGGTGACACTGAAGATACATGGAATGAACATGAAGCACCGGTGGAATGAGATTTTGGGTTAAACGGAAGAACCCGGAGGAAGCCCGCCCCTGGGCCATTTTGTGCACCACAAATATCACAAGCAGTTGCCCGGGCCGGGCCGGGCCGGGCCGGGCTGGGCCGGTTTGGTGAGAGGCGTATGTTCTAACCACTCGGTCATGGCGCAGCCATATTGAAACTTGGGAGCTCATTTTTCAACTATAGGTATAAACGATTTCATGTGGCATCTAGTTCTACAATGAGTATGAACCAACATATCTCAACAAACACTACACAAAAAGGCTCTTACAAAGCTATGAAGTCACTTGTCTAGATAGAGGAAACAAAGCAGGACTACAATCCCTCCTCAAAAACAATTCGGGTTCAAAGTTCCGAAACTGTGAAAGTTACTTTACTTGGAAAGATTGTTTACGTTCTTTATTATGAAGATATTAGCAGAGCCCATGGCTCTCTTCCAGTGATTGCGTTTAAATGTAGTTTCTTCTATTTGCCTCTATCACTTTCTTATTGGGTCCACTTCCGTATTCTTTTGCTACACTTTCCTTATTTTCTCACTTTGTTCCCCTCTATCGCCCTGATCATCTCTGTCCTCGTCAGGAAGCTGGCATGTTACATGATGTTTCCAAAACGAGTATTGTTTGGTTGTTAACAGTATTCGTGAATATTTCATTTACAAATATCTTGTAGCTACAATGACAGTTATAAGTTCCTTTATGCAATAGCCCTAAAATGAATAGAAAGGGAAATATTTTGATTTCTGATTTTACAACTATCTGGGAAAAATAATGAAAGTACTATACCGCCTATTTAGTGAGCTTAAGGTGTTGTGTATCAAGCTTCATAACAACTTTTGCATGAAAAGGTAAATATCTATACGTTAGTACCAACCATTTATCTCAAATAGAAAACTATCGGAAAATGTTCTATTATAGTTTTGTTACGAAGGTCATGCTGTAAGCTACGAGTAACAATTTTGGTAATGCCATCTATGAATTCCGTAAACTTGCGCACATTGTCATAATTTATAGACCATAGAGAAGACATGATAGTATTAGGTTCCGTCACGTGTACATATTTACCTAATAGAAAATGGCTATTGAAAGCTATGGTTCAATTTCTCATTCAAGCTGCAGGACTTCAGCGTGCCTAGATGTGTGCACGGACGCCAACTGTGTTAGAACAAGGATAAAGCGTTTTAAAGATGCAGAAGCCTGAAATACTTAATAGTAACACTCCCCGAACTGCCTCTGGCGAACGTAACGCAGACCAGTGTGGACGACACTAGGAATAAGGCACATTGTATAATTAGTGACATCGCAACTAAGGTGTTTATAGTAGTAAAGCAGAACCAGAACCCCACGTAATTTATTCCACTCGAGGAAGATATTCTGATGTCTGTGATTGGCTAGAGTTTGATATAAATTGATTCCAACTGGATGGAAGCAGATTGCAACTCCACTCCAGCCAAGGAACGATACACAGTGCGCGACCGCAACTCAAAAAGGAAAAGTTGGTCAAATAGTTAACTTAGTACTGAATTTCAGATTTTCAAGAAAGTTTCAAAGGTTTTGATTTTTTCAAAAATTGCTCTAGCGATTTTGACATGTACCGACTGGAAGGGAAGTCATTACATTAATTTAAACCAGTAGTAGAACTCGGTATTTAGAACACAGTTTGTATCTTACGTTTTTGTCTCTGACCATTTCCTACGAAGATATTTTAGCTTTGTCAAAAACAAGGTGGCAACACTGCAGATTGTGTGGGTGGAACTTTCCCTAGCTCAGCACATAAACAAACTTCCTAACGGTGCGGCTTGAGAACCTAAACAGATACCGTGCCTTGTCCTTCTGTGTTTACTGTGCATGTGTAGGTCAATCACAAGCGTTAGGCGAAAACGAAAGTGTTTACAACCATAAACCAGATCAATTCCCTGACCAACCTCAACGCAACCTGTCGACATGTTACACGTCTGAAGGAGCTGAACGTAGTATTCCTTCGCGTCCTTTAAGTGATTAATTATTTCGAAACCTGTGTGATGTCTCAAAGGCATTTCAGAAAGAAGTTACTCTACGCATTTTGCAAGAAACGAACTGTTATCTACGTATATTCTTGTGGAATCACGCATCCAATTTGGATCAAAAGCTATTTATTCTTTCGAAATCGGCTGACGAAAGAACAAAATACCATTCAACCTTTTTGTGTGTAATGCTTCTTTGAAGCACATATTAGAAGGAATGTAATGACTCCCCTTCCACTCTTTATACCATATGTTGATGTTTTCATGAACAAATGTATATCTTGAATTTTCTGGAAAAGCCTGTGAAGTCCTCTTCATTTGAATGGCTTTGCAGAGCTGGTAAACTGTAAGACAAAATATTGCTGCACAAAAAGTGTAGATCTTATTAAAACACACAATTTATGTCAAATAGCTTTTTGTACGGTCAACTACTTCCGAGATTTCCTTTTTATTGATTTGAAGTTCAAAACTTACACTCTTCTCAACTGGTAAGTGTTGTTCGTGTTTTATTTTTGCTTCTTTCTTTCTTGTCCTTTCTTTTTTCGCTCTTCTAGCCATTCAAAGGGAAGAGAATATCATAGTCATTACATAGTGATCAGCTCTTAAAAGAGTTAACATCCTTAAGCCTACTGCATTTACCTATTCCCATTGATCTATAATGAAACACGCAGTGAAAGCAGTTCTACAAATTAACGTGAAGCAGATAGAGGATAACCTTTCCAAGAGTAGTTTGTTGAATTGGTAGAAAAGCCCATGTGATTGGAATATATCAAAATGTGTTTCAGTTTATGTATCGTATGTTAACCGAAATTCATCTTTTTGAAATGTTTTCACTACGCTGTTACTGATACAGGTTTCCCAATTCATTAAGATACAAACTCGTGAACGTAAGTACCTCGGTTCAAATTCCGTCATATCCGATTGACACATTTTTTCGGTTTTTCTTTAGTACTCATCACAGGCAAATACTGAAAAACAACTTTAAACTTTGACCTGGAAAGTTTCCTTGCCACAAAATCCTTTCGTAATTATCTTTTCGTTACAGGTTTCATCAGTGCCCACTACCTGTGGTGTCGTGTGTGGTAAGAACGGGAGTTACACACTACTAAAAAATCTTGTGTGTTGCACTCACATGACTTTCTCTGCTCTTGTACTAACCATTCTTACAAACTCTTATTCCTATATCTTCTTCGTGTTAGTTGAGATAAACGTTTGTAAAAAATTATCTTATTGCTTATTTCCTTTTAGCTGCAAGGGAAATATGGGAATACAGCAGGCTTTGAGCAATAGTCAAATCTTTTAAAGCTTTGAGATTCCCTTCTCTTTGGATGGCTAAGATATAAAAAAGAACGATCTTCCATTTGACGAAAGTTTAAGTATTCCGAAACTCATACAAATAGCAAGAAGGAACATCTCCGAAATGGTTCAGTCAACAAAAATGCATTTAGACCTAAATTGTGTTTTTTAGCGAGATCTACATCTTTTGTATAATAAGATGTGGTCTATCTCTTAGGGTTTACCAGTTATGCAAAAGTCATCAAAAGTAAACAGGACTAGACAGGCTATAGCCAGAAAATTCGAAATATAAAGTTCGTTTGCCGTAGAATTATCTCAAACATATGACATTTTAATCAAAATCGTTAGAGGTATTTTCGAGAAAATAAAAATGTTCGAAAAATTAACCATATAAAGGTAGTTTAGGGTAGAGAAACTTTCCTCAAAATGTTCGTGTCACATCTTTGAAAAACATTAAATTTAAATACCAAATTTGGTGTTTTACCAACTTTTCGATTTTGAGTTACGCTGTTTACATACATCAACATACACACACACAAACACACACACACACACGAACCTTTTTTCAAAAAATGCTTTGTACTTTTTTATTATTATTATTTAGAGGCCCCCAAAGAATATATTTCCGGTGAAATGTTTTGGTGGATTACAATACTTCCTCTACTTACTATACGTAGTAGAGAAAGTAAAAATAGTTGTAGGTACAAGAGAGATAATATTGTCCATGTGTTGTCATGTCTTTTATTTCGGTCACTCTAAGGCAGGCATGTCAAACCTCACTCCCGGGGTGTGAAGAGAGGGGTCTACCCCTCCTTAACTGTAGTAGCACGCACTAGTAGAACCGGTTTTCGCTTTGTTTTTCCCGTTTTCCGATTTGATCATCACGGAGGGAGGGAAAATAGGGGAAAATTTTTCACGCCTGGTGAGTGCTGTTTGACACCCCTGCTCTAAGGTGTAACTCAGCAAGCAGAATAACAACACTGAATGCACAACTTGGCAACAGCAGATTCTTTCACTAAAGAGTCATTCCACGTCAAATCGAACAAAATAAGGCAAAAAATGACCTTGATCTCTCAGATTTTCTTGAAAATTTTTTTTGGTGTTTTGGAACAAAATATATTTGACCCGTGTTTCTTCGTTTTATATAAAAAGAAATATTTTAGCAGATATTAATTTTTGAAATGTCCCAAAAATCGCGCGCTTCTCACTCTTCGATCAATCATACCTCCGATTATAATAAAGCAAACTACTTGATCTTTGGATCAAATTAAAGATAAATTGCAGTATTTCTTGAGGTATTTATTAGAAAATTTTATTAATTATTATTAATATTATATTTTATACGATTAAAGTTTTAAAGTTTGATAATAACATAAACTCGACCATTTAAAAATCTGAAAAAAAAAAACTAAAAATACAATGAAGTTTATTCAATATTCTCAGAAAAAAATCAGAAGGGAGTCTCTAATAGTTCAGTTGTAATTAACTTTGCAAATCAGTGCAGCGCACTCGCGTGGCACGGCTACCGTAACCTCACACAATTGCCACCTTCCATTACGGCAACTGTCGACTGCTTGAGGTTCCATGATTGTTACAACAGCACAGTAAGGAGAACACTACTAGCTGACACTATTATATGTACATTATTAGCATCTTCAAAACGTTTTTAAAATATGCATTTTAAACTAATGGTTCCATACAACACACAGCTTTACCTCCTTCTTCGAAAGAAAATTGTTTCACTAAAGCTTCAGTTTTTGACAAAGGAATGAAGGAGTGTAATTATAAAGCACAGCTAGGCCCTTCGTTCTTGGCTCCTGACCTTGACTGGAAGTCCTGTAGGCGAATCCATAGCTTTCGCCTCTTTCATCAGCTCATATTGTATGATTCTGTGAATGAAACCATGCACATGGGGAGGGAGGGAGAAGGTAGTGATGTTTGCATGATCTAAGACAGTCTTGCTAATTCAAAGTTGAAGACATAGATCTTTGAGAGAAAGAGTGAATATAGTGAATTTGTGAGACATTGATCATAGCGTGAATCAATTATGCCAACCTGTAAGTTCTAAATTAGGGATCAAAAAATTACACAGTCAGAGTAGAGAAATTATTTCAAATGTATGGACGTACATGAAGGAAGAAGCTAAAAGCAAAGAACTGCTTACATCAGAAGATTTTTTCAAAAAAATTCAAAGGTTGAAAAGCGCGTATCAGATGCCACAGGAGTATCAGAAATATTGTGGAGACATTTTTCTGCATGGACTGTACTGCCTTAGTAAGAAGAAGTTATATGAGTAGCATAGCTGACGCACCAATTTGCATGCTGTCTGCAGTCACCGGCGTTACTCGCTTTCAAGGCGAATTCAGCTGTAGAAACGGATCGCTACTTCATGTCGTCCGTGAGCGCTTGCACGCCTCCAGAAAAAAAAAATTGTAGCAAATGCACTAATGCAAGTTCCATAGTTTTCAACATCTTATTTTATAGATAAAATGTCAGGGAATACGTGTGTATTTTTTTTTAGATTTTTAACACATCGATTTAAATTCGATTTTTGGTTTTACAAAATATAGCATTAAAAAAGCAGTCCAAAATTTATGTGTAATAATGATTGATCGAAAGTTGTTAAAAGTGTTGTATTTAACCTTTCCAGTGCGCCAAACCCCAACTCTCAACTCTATATGAACTTAGAGTAACAAGTGATTTTATATTGCGGTGCGCGCAGAAATTGCATAGTTTCTAATAGCCATAACTAAGCAAGTAATTAAAAAATACGGAAATAAAAAATACGGGTCTCCTTATTTTATGCCTATTATTCATAAAAAAAAATTTGAACCTCTTACGAAAAAGTCGTGTTTTATGGGTGTTCGATTTGACGTGCATTGACCCTAAAAGGAGATTATATTGAGAGGATTACCGAGGCAATACTCACATCTTTAAATAGCGAGTCGCCATATGCTGGATTTGACTTTTTTCCAAAATGTGTTTCACCATGAGGCATATCATGGGGAATTTACAGTGATATGTACAGTATATATCCATACAGGATGAAAGGGAAGCCATTACATTCCTTCTAATATGTGCATAGAAGCATGTCATACAAGCATTACAAACAAAAAGTCTCACGCCATTTTGTTCTTTGATCAGGCGATTTCGGAAAAAAAGGGTTTTGTTCCAAATTGGATGCGTAATTCCACAAGAATGTACGAAGGTAATAGTTTGTTTCTTGTAAGATGCGCAGATTAACGTATTTCTGACTTAGTTTTGGTAGTAATTATGGAACATCACGCAGGGGTTCGAAATAATTAACCACTTAAAATAATTACAGGAATAGTTCGAGCAGCCTTTTAAGACGTGAAGTAACGCGGCAACGTTGCGTTGAGGTTGGTGAGGGATCTGAACCGGTTTCTGGATGTTCACGTATCGGTCGCTTGCAAACACGACTCAGGGTGGTGTAATGTCTTGGGGGATGACGAGTGCAACTGACATTTTGATTGGCGAACACTCGCACAGTAAAAACGGAAGGACACGGCATGGTATTTGCTTACGTTCACGAGACACCACGCTGCAGTGTTTGTTTATGTGCTGACCTAGTGAAAGTGGCACCCACACAATCTGCAGATTTGCCAGCTCATCTGTCTCTCGTTTTCGACAAAACTAAAATATCTCCACAGAATATGGTCACAGAGAAAAACGTGAGATACAACACGTGTTTCAAATACCGAGATCTATCACTGGTTAAAATTAATGTAATTAATTCCCTTGCATCCTGCATATATAAATCGGCCTTTCCAGAAGGAAATTTATTATCCTTATAAACAATTGTTACTCATAAGTTTCAATAAGTACTAAGTGTGTGTATACATTGAATGGGTGAAAGTTTAACGTAGCTAATTTAAAGTACGGATTTCTCCGCAGACGTAACTGCCGCGTATTTTAGAACACAGAAGCGATCGTCTTGGCTCCACAAAGGTTTAGTTCAAATAAAACGTATTTCTTGAGCCATGTTTTAATTACCTAATGTTCTGGCTGCATCTTATTATCCCAGTGTACAGCAAGGCTTGCATGTATGTATACATTTCGTTACGTCTCCTGCACATAATCCAAGACGGGGAATTTAAAGCAGCATCATCGCAAGTAGAGGAGGATATAAAAACTGGACTGTGAAAATTTTAACAATATCTTTCCTCACCTCCCACGCCCCGCCCCTTGGCTATTTCTAATCTTGCTAAAGTGCTCACTATAATATAACTGAGCCGTCCAAGCAGCAGGCGAGCTGGGGCTAACTCCTCTTCTTCATTCCCTTTCTTTTCTTCTCTCCCACCGTGCATCAATCTTATTTATGTGGCTACAAAACTTGCGGGCAGCAGAAGCAGGGTCTCGTGCTATTTGGCCGGGCTACACACTACGTTATGGAGGTGAGGCTAAGGAAAGGGGGGGGGGGGGGGGATAAACGAAAAGAGCGGGAAGGTATTGCTACTTTTTTTCCTTCCTTCCTTCCTCCCCCTTTTTAATGGCCGATACTGTTCTGCCCACAGCAAGCAGCGTTTTTCTCCCTTATGCTTCTTCTCTGATACTAGTTCCTCCCCCCACTGCCATGCCGCATTATTTCGTATCGTCTACCTACGCCCTTCCACCTACAATTCCCTTCCTATTCTTAGAACACTATACATACACTAATTTTCCATCGTAATCTGATATAAATAATAAAAATCTTATGTGTTCCGTTCAGACGACTTTCTCTACCCAATATTGTTTATTTTTATATACTCGTAACTTCCAAACAAGTCTTCTTTTTTCAAGAAAGCTTATTACTTTCACTATTACGTACTTACATTAAATACAGGAAGAACCGGACCCCACCCACAAATTCGATACCGGGATTTTACCACAAATATATATTTTGAGACTTCCTGAATCCATAAAAAAGCATTTTTAGAAAAAGGTCTAAATGTGTGTATGTGTGCGTACGCGCGCGCGCGTCTGTCTGTAAACAGTATAACTCAAAAATGAAAAATTGGAAACATTCCAAACCTGGGATTTAATTTCGATATCTTTCAAGAATACGACGCGAAGATTTAAAGAAAAAATCTCACACCACAAACCAAAGCAACCTTTATAGGGGAAAATTTTTCGAAAACATTGATTTTTTCAAAAAATGGATCTGTTGAGTTAATTACCACAATTTAAGATACGTTCATGACAAACAAGGCGTATATCTTTAACTTTTTGAGAATAGCCTCTGAGGATCTCTTTATTCTAAATGGCTTTTGCATAATTGGTAAACCGTAACAGATCTTATTAAACAAATATTTAGGTATATCTCGTTAAAGCACTCCATTTGTGTCAGGTACGCTTTTGTAAACTTAACCACTTCCAAGAATTATTCAACAATTACTTTTCTGAACTGATAATTCGTTATTCGTTTTCTTCCTCTTGGTCAAGCAAAGAGAGCGGAATTTCAAAGTATCAGGTAATGACCAGTTCTTAAATGATTTTAACATCGCTTGAGCCAACTGTATTCCCTATTCCCATTGTACCTATCAGGGAATATGTAATAAAATCATTTCTGCAAACCTCTGTCTCGATTAACTTGAAGTACATAGAAGAATAAGCGTTTGTAAGAGTATTTTGTACAAGTGTAAGTTAAGAAAGCCAAGTGACTGCAACACATATTGTAGTGGCAATGCCACGAATGGGAAATTATATCGGGTTTCATAAAATATCGAAATTTGAGGGCATCGATGATCTAGGACAGTGCCTTGATGACCATGAAACTGTAAGAGTACTTATCGACCGTGTCTGATGCCTTATGTTGTCTTGTAGATGAACCACACAAGACGCTGTGCATAGGCCCTACCAGAATTCATAGCAGGTATGTAGGAATACCAACTCACCGATCCAACAGCAGGACCTTTCACATCTCAATGGATTAATAACTGGCCTAGCTCCCGGAACCGTTATATAAAACTTGATGTAGCCGTTAATTGTTCTCAGGCCTCTCACCCTATACTACAATGGCTTCCATTTATGCCGTTCCTGCAACTTCGAGAGGCTTTCTACTGACCTTCACAGATGGAGTATGTATATCAAGGAGGAGCTGTGTGTGTATTTGTTTACCTATTCGTGCACGCAGTGGCGTCCTATTTAAGTGTACAGTTCTACATAGATTATTCACATATGGATATATAACTTCGGGCAATGTCTTCAAATGACAAATTGGCTTCCCACATAACCACAATTCTTCCCTGATGCACATTTCCAATACTTCCATAGATCGCATCAACAAGGTACAGCTAAAGGACACTGGCATTGAGTTTTCTAACTTTTTAATTTTAAAGCCATTTGCTTGAAAATTGATACACTTAACATGGGTAAACAAAGAAATAAATATGCTAAAGCTCAAAGCTCTAGCTAAAATAGTTTCTCAGATAATACAATTCAATGTCTTTAATTAGCAAAGGAAACGAACAAAGTTGCACATTTTTCAGGAAGTATGATAGTAAAGTAAAAATGCATGGAAGCATTTGATTGAAGTTGTTTTTATTACTTACGGAAAAACACATGTTTGCCATGTGAAGTTATTGATGTTAAAATTCCTTTTTGTTTTTCAGCATAAATTACTTTTGAAGACCAATGGCTAAAGTGATCATAAAAGTATTTTAAATGTTTGCATAGCAGGCTTGAGATTATGTATGCAAATTTACACATAAATCAGAGTAATTGTGTCATTTTCACCCAGTCCCAGGATCTCCAACACTACTGTTTGGTCGCACAAGCTGTACAGACAGCATACATGGAACCGAGAGTACCTCCCTATTCCAGCACCGAAAGTCTCTAGCCTTGAAGTTAGTACATCTCTTTTGTCAGCAGACTCCGTGTGGATGTATGTGTGTAACGGAGAGGGACACCTCGACACAATGCGACCCCGACATGGATCTATTGCAGGCTATCACCCCTCGGGGAGAAGAGATGAGGTGAAGTGAGACCAAAGGCTTATCAGAGAGCGAAGCCAACGAAGCCCAAAGAGGCAAAGAAGTCCCTAACAGTTCCAGGTATTGGCACCTGGAGCACAACCAGTGTTTCCTCTACCCAGGAAGAGGGCGACGAGGCGACCCCTGCAGCCCGAGCAGCAACTTCCAGGGATGAACAGGGCAGAGGTTCCAATGCGCAAGCAACTGTGATGTTTCCACAATCGCCGGAACGTACCGCGCTACCAACCAAACCTAAAAGATGACAAGGGAGGGAAATGAGAAATGAAGGGAAAGGAATCCATGGAGGAGAGATTAATACACCTCAGCATTTGCCTAAGTGAAGTGGGGTAACCACGGAAAAACCCATGTCAGGATGCGCGGGCAAAGGAATCGAACCCCCGACCTCCGGAATGCATGTCACATACGTTGTGGCCTGAGCCATCCCGCTTGATCTTCCTGTGGGGTACGCTATAATATTTGTAATTTATCTTCATGTTAATTGAGATAAACCTTTGCAGAAATAGCTTCATTACACTTTTCATTGTAGATACAAAGATGATGGAGTAAATTTAATCGATAGTTAGATGTTTAAAAGCGGGACACTATATGTCGATATTAAAATTCCGTAGTCTATCAATGATATTGCGAGATAGCACCATTAAAAATTCATACAATTAACAACGGAGATGTTGGAAAGCGTTGATGCCACAGAAATGCTAGCTGAAGTAAATTGTTTTATAGAGATCTCTGTTGTGTAGCGTGTTGTCTCTTATGGTTTATTTGTTATACGAACTATACAACTATATACTATATACAACTATATACTATATACAACTATACAACTATACAACGTCTGAGTGAAGAGCTGACAAGTTTTTCCCAGAAAATTGAAGATATGCATTTTATTTGTAATGTAAATATCTCATATATGTGGTATTGTAATAGGTTATAAATAAAAAATAAAAAAAAAACATACACTGATACTGTAAACATTTTTCTAAAACTAAACTTTTTATTCAGGAGGACCCAATACGTACATCGGGAGAAATCACATCTGATTTCTGGATACAATACTACTTTCTCTCATATGATATATGTAGGAGACAGAGAATGTGAAGCAGTATTATGTGTTACATTCACATGACTTTCTCTACACATAATCATTTAATTTTATATACCTAGCTTATACAAGCTATTCTTAGGAAAGCTTAGTTTTTTAACTTCTTCATATTAATTGAGAAAAAACCTTGCAGAAATAGCTTCATTACAAATTTCTTTGTGGGTACAAGGGGAGTAAAAGAAATCTAAGCGATAGTCAGAGCGCTATATGCTGGACATAAAACTCCATAGTTCATTCATTCTGGAGATAACCTGAGAGGTTCGTAGTCAGGAGGACCGCAGTTCAAATCCTACCAGGACTACCCTTCATGACTGAAGTTTTCCCACGGTTTTTCCAAATGACTAAACTTAGGCCTGGAACATTTCCTTTCCAGAATTCCTGTCTTAAATGTCATTTGATGTCATGTATCACCAGATGGTGCCGTATGTTGTTAGAACGGGCGTTAAATATCACTGAAAGAAATCATAGTTTTATCCAAGCTGTCGCGAGAAGCAACTGAATAGCAACAGCACTTTAAAAATGATAAATACTGAAAAATTCAAACTAATAATAGCTAAGATCTCGGAAATGGCTGCTATCACAAAAACGTTATGTTGAATAAATTATTAAGTGCTTTAAGGAGATCAATATTTTTCTGTTGCAAGTTTTTATCTGTATGTTAGCGTTTACCGGTCATACAAAAGTCCTTCGAATAAAGAACACTTCACGGAATATTCCCAGAAATTTCAATATAAGCGTTTTATTTGTGATGTAAATATCTTAAATATATACGTTTAACTTTAACCGAAATCGTTACATACAATTTTGGGAAAACAGGAAAGTTCAAAATATTTTCCATTTAATTGGTACTTTGGGATGGATTGATATTTTTTAAAACCCTCATTATGCATATTTGTGATATACTGAACTGATATATCAAGTTTATCATATTTTTTTAGCTATAATGAATCATGAAAATGCTTATGCGAAAGTAAAATTAACACGTTTGTCCTAGTAGTGTCAAGTTCGAACGCGCTGGCCTTTGCGAGCTGCTGATCGATTAGTCACGTCTGTTGGTGTTGACCAAGTCAACAACTGAAGGTGATATGTCTGCTTGCGCCTATAGTTATATTTAAATTCTGCATGAATTAAATCTAAATAAATATTAACAAATAAGGGAAAGCGAAGACGTTAAGATTTAGTGATAACATGCATGGTCGTACTGTCTTATGTAAATTGCCGCAGAATTAAATGCATTTTATTCATGTCTGTGGTAAAAATGCAAAGCGCACGCAGTGAAAAAATTTCAGCTTCATGCATGAGGGGAGAGTAGATCAAAAGCATTATCTATAAAAAGATGTGATGCGTGGCACTCGCATGACTTTCTCTACTCTGGTACACCGATTCTCTTATTCTTCTATCTGCTTCATGTTAATCAAGATAAACGTTTGTTAAAGTTATCTTATTGTTAATTTCCTTGTAGGCGCAAGGGGAATACAGTGGGCTTGAAGCGATAATCAAGTGTTTTAAGAGTGGTCGCTATATAATGACTTCGAAATTCCGTTCTCTTTGCATGACAAGAGATAAAAAAAAAGGAATAACGATCTCCCATTTAAGAACCGTCTGTAAGTGTTGCACTATTCTGACGGATAACAAGGAATACCCAAACGGGTCACTTTAAAAAAAGACCAACGTATGTTTTAACGAGATCTACTTCTTTGTATAGTAAGATTTGGTCTATCCCTTACGGCTTAGCAGTTATACAAAAGTAATCACGAGTAAAAATGACCACAAATGCCATAGCCAGTCAATTCAAAATATCTATTTCATTTGCCGAAAGAACCGGGTTCGATCCCCGGCACCAGCATGGGATACTTCCCCACTGAGAGGTCTGGTAAGGGGTGCACTTAGCCTCGTTAGGTCCCTGAGGGGCAAATTGAGGAGCTATCCTGATAGAAAGGTACCGTCTCTAAAATGTTAAGTAGTCGTCTTACGGTCGGGGGAGTCGGAGTGCTGACCCCCGCCACCAACAACCTGCAGTCCTCCGTGGCCTTGGCTACGGCTGGAGGACGCAGTGGCAGGGCGAAATAAGGGTTACCTTTGCATAGAGGAGACGCCCTAGGGATTATATTATAAAAATATCTTAAACATATGGCTGACATGGCATTTTAATCAAAACAGTCAGAGCCATTTTTGAGAAAATCAAAATTTTCTACAAGTTTTCCACCTAATGCGTACTTTAGGGTGGAGGAATTTTCTTCAAGATCTTTGTGTCACATCCTTGAAATATTTTGAACTTAAATACCAATTTTGGTTCTTAACCGACTTTTCGTTTTTGAGTTATGCTGTTCACAGCCAGACACACAGAGACACACAGACACATATAGACTTGGATATTTTCCTGAAAATGGTATTTTGGATTCAGGAGCCCTCAAAACATATATTTCCGACATATATTTCCGTCATGTCGACATCAAAATTTTGTGTCGAATACAATACCTACTTCCCCTACTTCTTTAACTCTGAACTATAATAGCAGCAAATACAAAATAGTGGAAACAAACATTCAAGAATTTCTGGGGAGTTTCTTGGACATTATATATGAAGGTTTTTAAGCCAGTACCACGAACAGCAAGGGACGGAGCGTGATGCATGACTTACCGGGCGGAATAATCGTAATAATGAATCGGATCAATACCTATAACAGGTACGATTCCCTTCATAGCAAACATGCCGTGTTATTATCTGTACATGGGAAGCAATCAAGCCCGTGATCAAAGCAAAAAGTTTCCTGATGAGTTGGAATTGTGCTAATTGTGTGCGAGAGAGGTTGTGCGATTAAATTTATGGGCTCGCTGCGTCATTCACACAAGAACGGTTCCTTTCCAAGCGTCATACAGAGGCGGTCCTGCTGCTACTGCGGTGAAAAGCACCCATACAAAATTTTTTTACATTTTGTCTGTAATTTCCCTACAGCAGACCTCATTGTGAGCGAATAGAAATTCATTTGCCTTTATTGCTGTACGTAGCTTACAACGCTCTGGTTAAGATAGTCGCTTCTGGGCTCCATTTTTTGATAAACATTTTATGCACTTAATTTCTGAATAATAATCTGCTTAACACAGCTTTAGGGCATGACCAGTTCAATGAACGTGTGGAGCGGAACAGGCCATATGGCCTAAACCGTATTGTTAACGATGATGATGATGACTGGCCTTTAGACTGGCAATTATTATTTATTTAACCGAGCGGTAACGTCTGTGACCCACATTCGGGAGGTCATGGGTTCGATTCCCACGGCCGACCATCTTGAACTTAGTTTTTCCGGGGGTTTTCCCAGATAAATAAGGCGAATGCTCGTAAGGATATTTACTTTACATCGCCAAATCACTCCCTCTCATTTCATTTTCTCTATCCGGTCTTTACAGGTTGTAACAGTCAGCGGGATCACCGTCGGGCTGCGCTGCGGTGGTGCTTACACTCTGGAAATACAGTGCTCTGCTGAGGGGAGGTGCTGTGGTCGGCTGGACACCCTTCCAGGGGGACTGATTGATTAGCCGGAACTGGCTGGTGGCGACCAGAAACTCTGTCGAACTGAAGAACTTGCCTGCACCTGCTAGAGACCCACCGCAGTTGTACTTCGCCTGTGATGCGTTCTGGCCACCTGTAGGGTACTTTCATCTCATCCTTCTTCCCGGGGTCTGACGTCTCTCCATTGGCTGAAGTGCCGGAATCCCTACCATGAAGACAGACAGACAGACAGACAGACAGACAGACAGACAGACAGACAGACAGACAGACAGACAGACAGACAGACAAACAGACAAACAGACAAACAGACAAACAGACAAACAGACAGACAGACAAACAGACAGACAGACAGACAGATAGACCGACAGACAAACAGACAGGCAGACAGGCAGGCGGACATACAGACAGACATACAGATATTATTTTAAGTACGGTCTCTTGTAACATTTGTCTCCAGATTCTCTGCTGCCTACCTAGGTTCGGTAAATTATAAACCAATTTCGTAACTTCACACATCTAGTGTCCGTTTTAGTAAGAATCAGGTGTGATACACTCATATTACATTACCTTCTCATTCTTCCATAAACACGCCTTCAAAACTTATTGTTCTTAGTATTTCTTGATAGCTAGACTTTTAAAGAGCATGTCACTATTTTATGCCTTTTTAAATGCCATGATGTTTGCATAACAGAGAGAGAGAGAGAGAGAGAGAGAGAGAGAGAGAGAGAGAGAGAGAGAGAGAGAGAGAGAGAGAGAGAAAATAACGACTTCTGAACTAAGAAAGCCATAAGTATTTCAAAACTTAGAAAATAAGAAAAAATATCTCGGAAACGTTTAGCCCCTAATACATTTTATACCACATGAACTATGTAGGACATTAATTGTTCTTCCCCACTAGCCGTGTGTAGGACAAAGTTGTAAATAGGTTGAATGAGACTGAAAAATTCCATACTGTAGCCAGGATTTGTCAGTCACGCTCTACCACTTTATGAACTATGTTCAATGTGTTGTGAGATAAGATTTTGTCTACCTGTTACGGTTTACTAATTACACAAATGTATTTCAGAATAAAAGGACTTCAGATGCTATTTCCTGAAAATTCAAGATATACATTCCATTTGTCATGGAAATACCCTAAATTTATGACTGTTAACCAAAAACATTAGTCATTTCTTAGAAATTCAAGTTTGTTCGTGTAAAAGGTAGTTTTAAGTGGCCCCCAACCTGCACTTCTTCGTGGCCTTGGCTGCGGCTGGAGGACGCAGCGGCCGGGCGATGAGGGTAACCTCAGTTTAGAGGAGATGCCCTAGGGATACGGATAATCATGACACAATAGTCCGGGATAATGACGACTTAGGGTACCTAGGATTTGGGATAACTTGTACTATACAGAGCACTAAAGAAAAAACCATAAAATATGAACTGAAACCAATAACAGCTCAAGGTAAAGTTATTCATTGTAAGGTTTTAATGTGTGTCTATTTTAGTGATTTGTTAAATACAACAATACTTTCTAAAATTAAATAGTTTGTAAAATACAATCAACACAGAATTGTGTTCTATCCACTTTTCACTTTCATCTTTCTCCACAGTGATGGAGAATTCTCAGTGATGACATTCTCGAAAATAATATTTTCTCAACACTGGCACAATGTCTTAGCGGTCACGCCGTAGTCCAGCGGTTAAACCGTTCGCCTCTCACCAAAGCGTCCCGGTTCGGTTCTAGGCAACCACATGTGGTTTGTATTGGACAAAACGACGCAGGGGCTGGTTTCCTCCGAGTACTCCGGTTTCCCCCGCTATCTCATTCTGAAGGTGCCCCATTTTCATTCCATGTATCATCAGTGTCACCACCTGCGGTGCCACATGTAGTAAAAGCGAGCGTTAAACATTTCCTAAAAACCAAACAGCTTACCCGGAAACAAACTACAGCGCCTGCGCATAAAGCGATAAACCGTCTGCTATAATGGTTCAGTTGATTATAACTCATTTTGTTTCATCATTTGAACTGGTTCAACAATACACAAGAAAAAAATCAGGCTGGCCCGAGGCCCACTCGGTAGAGCACCTCTCTGCTGTGCGAGTGATCCCGGGTTTGATTCCCGGCTGGGGGTGGAAATTTTTCTCTAATCAAGATAATTCCCCATCCTCCTGAGAGTCTGGAAGTGTGAATGTGTGTGTGTGTGATTTAATATATAAACATCCATAATACCTATACGAGTAGGCAATGTGTTCCAAAGGCAAAAGGCCGCCGATATGATCGTTGTACGAGTAGTTAAAGGAAAAAGGAATAGTCACAGAACGTTACGCTTTGAACCACATGCTAAGATGTAAATGTTACAACTCCTTTGAATTAAGTTTCGGTGAATATACCTTTCTCTCTCTAAAATCCTCATACGCCTTAGAATAGAGGTGGAGGGGGGACACAAAACTAATTGATAAACGCGTCAGGTGTAAACTAATAAGGCATTGCATATGTAGACTGGCGATTAAGCAAAAATTAGCCTAAAATGCAAAAATTGAATCTTCAAGTGGCTGGGATTTGCATCACTAGCTTTTATCTTCTGACGTTAAGTTGCTTACATCGCCATTGAAGGATGTACATTAGCTAGTCAGGGGAAAGGGAGCGCGGAAGAACACATGTCATCGGGGCAACGTTAAAGAAGCAGGTTTGTGTGTTCGTCCTGTATCTTTATCAGTGAACACCTGGCCACTGAATCTGTAATTGAAAAAAGGACAAATGACAGAAAAAGCCGTTCTGTGACTCGGTAATCAGAACATCTCACGTACTTGAAGAGAGCAGTGAAACATCGTGCGCTTGAGTCACTTTTGCACTAGTTATTGAAATATTACTAAGCTTTGCAGTCGGTATCCTCATTGGTTAGTAAAAAGCAATCACACAGCTGCTGAAAAGAAGATTGAATGGCCGTCAGGTGAAGTCAGTCAGTCATTTCAAGTTGATAACAAGCGGGCTACAAGGACTTGCAGCTATAGCCAGGTTTGTCACTCAGTCAATATCCGCTCTTCGCCGCCCTTCCCTTGTCAAATCCCTCGCTAACTGAACTGAAACCAACCCACGGAACACGATCACGGGATCGTTCAATAATGCAATCCCCTTTCCGAACAGTTAGTTACCTTTATGTAAATTCAGCTTTGTCAGTGACAGCTAAATGTCTCTCTCAATAATGCACGAGCAATACGCAGGAGGCCATGGAAAGTGTGCGGGCTCGTGAAGAGGGGAAAGGGAACATGAAACAATGATGGGGGTCCGTTCCGTTCTGCCAATACAACGCCACTTCAATTTTAACTGCTAAGTTAAGAGGGCGATGTTTCCCTAAAACCGTGAACAAATACCGTACCCCATACCTTAGAACTCTTTTCATTATTGAACCCCAATACTCCAAAATTGTTACACGGTTTCTTCTGGGGAAACTGCTGACCTCTTTGTGAGTAGCGAGAGAGTTGCTTACCATTGTGCAGTTTGTTACCCAATCTTCGAAGAAAGAACCATTCACATCAAAGTACTGCTTCCATTTAAAAACAAAACTCTGATGTGTTGCACTCGTATAACTTTCTCTACTCCTGTACCAACCAATCTTACAAACTGTTATCCCTCTATCTTGTTCATGTATCTTGAGATAAACATTTGCATAAATTACCTTACTGCTAATTTTCTAGTAGGTGCAAGGGGAATACGGGAATACAGTAGGCTCTGAGTGGCAGTCAAATCTTTTAACCCTTTAAAATTCCGTTCTCTTTGCGCTTCCAAGAGATAAAAAGGCGAATAACGACCATCCATTTGAAAAAAGTTTAAGTATTGCGAAACTCATACAAATAACGGGCAATATCATCGGAATGGTTCGTTCCACAAAAAATGCATTTAGACATAACTTGTGTGTTAACTACATTTTCTGTATACTAAGATTTGGTCTATTTCTTACTGTTTACCAGTTATGCAAAAGTCATCAAGAGTAAACAGGACTACATAGGCTACAGCCAGAAAGTTCAAAATACACATTTAATTTGCCATAGAAATAGCATATAGCATTTTAATCAAAAGTGTTAGAGCCACTTTTGAGAAAATTAAAATTTTCGAAAAATTTTCCACGTAAAAGGTAGTTTAAGATAGAGGAATCTTCCTCAAAATCTTTGTGCCGAAACCTTAAAGACTATTACACTTAAATACCAACTTTAGTTTTTAACCGACTTTTCGTTTTTGAGTTATGTTCTTTATAGACAGACTGACACACACACACACACACACACACACACACACACACACACACACACACACACAGAGAGAGAGAGAGAGAGAGAGAGAGAGAGAGAGAGAGAGAGCTTTTTCTATAAAAGCAAACCAATTATGTTTCCGGTGAAATCTCGACATCGAAATTTTCGGTCGAATAGAATACTTCCTTTGTCTACTACACGTAGCAGAGAAAGTAAAAATAGATTCTAATTTGTTACATTCACGTGCGTTTCCTACACACTCTTCTACAAATAATTCTTACAGTAGCTTATTCTTCCATCTTGTAATGCAGATAAACAGCCATTATTCATTTACATTTCTTTGCAAAGATAAGAAGAATACAGTAATCTAAAATTATTCTCAAATCTTTGCAAAGCGGGTCATTATGCGATGGCTTTGACATTCTGTTCTCTTTGCATAAACGCCAAATTCTATGCGTTACCCTCACACATATTTCTCTACTCATTCTTGCACACAAACTATTCCTAAAAAGGATTATTCTATCTAGTTCATGTTAATTGAGATATACAATTGTTGAAATGGTTTTATTACTATTTCCTAGGAAAATACAGTATGCTTAAGCGGTAGGCAACTATTTTAAGAGCTGGTACGCGATGATTATGACATTCCATTCTCTTTGCATAACCATTACATATAGTGACGCATTACACTGATATTACTCTCTCTATTTATTCCTGTGCAAAACTATTCTTTAAAATGCTTATTCTTCTATCTTCTTCACGTCAATTGGAAACATCAACAATTAAATATTGTCCCCATCTATCTTCTCATTTTGCCCTGTTCTGTTTTAAACCAGTTACAAAATTGTAGTTCATTGTGTTTGTTCTGTTTTTCGTGTAGCTAGTTTATAGCTAGTTATTTGTTATAGTTTGTAAATTCTGCAACAAATATTGTATTGAGTTAATTAATTTATAAAAAGAATAATAAATACGAATATGAAAATAAAATCAGCGAATGCTGTATCCTGGTATAGACCTATATGCTAGGATAATAGTAATGTCGGTTTTATGCATTTTCTATATGTTATACATCTACTTCATGTCGATCCATATAATCGTTTGTAGAAATGCCTCTAGACATATTTTCTTATGGGAATGGGTGAGTATAATAGGGATAAGCGATAGTCTATCATTATAAGAGACGGTCGATATGTGACGGCTTTGACATTCCATTCTCTTTACATAGCCAGGACATAAGAAATGAATGACTTCCTATTTGAGAAAAGTATAAGCATTTGAAAATTCAAGTAAGCAGTAACATCTCGAAAATGGTTATCTCCACAAACACAAAAAATTATTTCATAAGTTCTTTTTCGTCTAGAAAGCCTCAAAATATATATTTCCCATCAAATCTCTGGATCAAATTTTGGGATGGAATAGAACAGCTTCTGTTCTTATCTTGGGTAAGTGGTAGAGAATGAACAAAGAAAGAAAAAGAAAAAGAAAAAAAAAAAAACACGGATGTTCCAATTTTCTTGCGAATGCTCTTACCAAGTAAGATATCATGTCAGCCTCGCTAAGCAACCAAAAACTTCCTTAGTACATCCTTTGTACATCATAAACATTCTTCTAACCAAATCTGGTTTCCAGTTTAATTGGGCCCTCTTAAACATAATAGCATCTACTGTTTTCGAAGCTAAATTCATGAACTTATACCAAGTCCGATTGAGTATCTTAAAAGAATACACAAAACATACAAAATAAAACTTCCCCGTCCACCTAGTATAGATGTGCAAGTGAGTCTGATTAGGGTGGTTAAAATATTTCCTGAGATATTTATCAAAAGTTAAACACAAATACATCTGTCCAGATTTAAACCATTTCAGGTATCAGAACACTAGTTAAAATACATGATAATATTGATATAAGGTCTTCTTTTTGGTGATAACAGGTTAACTCTAATAACATTGTAATGGTAAGATTTTCCTCCATTAGAGATAAAGAACAGCAACATAGTGTATTTCCTTAACATTTTCGAGATTCAGTATTATCTAACTCACGCCAATAATCAAGGCATGTGACTTTATAAGTGTGTTCCCATTAAAGGGGAGGCACCGCTCTAGTTATTAACCAACCAGTAGATACCTTCTCTGAGGATGCTCAAGAAGTCATGGGCGAAACGTCAAATGCTAATTCATTGACTGAACGTCGACCTACAAGCCCGGAAACTACGCATGTTCTACAGGAAAATAGATCATTATTGCCGTCAACTCAACAAATGCGCGAACCTATAGCATTCTAGGAATATACAGTGACCAAGGTAATTAAATGCTTGCTGTTATAAGCAGTTGCTCTGTTTAAGTTCAAAGGTTAATATGCACCAAATAAAAATGACACTTAAGTTTAGCAGGTAATTGGCGGGTCAGTAATCATATGTTTTCAAAGTGAGTGCACCCATAATTACAAGAAAAAGAGTACACATAAATAAAAAGAAGGGTCTAAAATAGTTTTATTCCAAGGCAATAGAATCAAACGAATGAATGAATGAATGAATGAATTAATGAATGAATGAACGAATGAACGAACGAACGAACGAACGAACGAACGAATGAATGAATGAATGAATGAATGAATGAATGAGTGAATGAATGAAATATCCTATCCACATATCTTGAATCATTGCCTACCTATGAGAAAGAATAATAAAGTAGAACAATTATCAAGAAAAATAAAATGCTGCAGAAAAGAAAGCTATGGGTAAAAAGAAGAAAATAAGGCGTAAAAACTACAATGCTTTACACTCACATTACTTTCTCTAGCTACCATTGCTGGTTATGTCCAAAGCAGTCTTAAAAATCTTATTTTACCTTGTATTTGCACATAATTAGGATGTTTGCAGAATAATTACATATTTTGTTGTGGGTAAAAC
>CM060962.1:211809030-211819030 GCA_030765045.1 Tenodera sinensis | reverse complement strand
GCATCTAAGGATCTGAAAAGAAGATTTTCATGAAAATCTCTCCACCATAAACTATCACCATAAACTGTTTGAAACGCTGCTCGTTGTATTCTATTAACTTCAAGAAGGCCCTAACCACTTGATTAAATTGCCACATTCTGAATTATCAGCGAACAGCCTACTAAGTCCTTTTCATCTTGAATGAGTTATGTATAGTTTTACAAAACTGCTCAACCTTAAGAAAATACTTACTTTACAGGAAAGGTAGACCTCGTTGAAGCATGCAGTTTATTTAAAATAATTATTTTTGTGTCATTAGCAATTTTCGAGATATTTAATGCTCTTTGTTTGTATTCTACGACAATTCGTTATATATTCTTTGAACTGCTTTGCACAATTCTCTTGTTTCTCATTATGCCACAGAAATAGTGAAATTTCGAAGCTGACTTATACCGACCCGATTTTTAAGGATCACTTCATCTTTCCGTATACCTCTTGTATCTACAACAAAATGTGTGCGGGGATCATTTTTGTAATGTTTTATGTCATATAGCATAAAGTAGATAGAGAATAAGCTTTGTAAGAATAATTTTCAGAGGAGAAATAAAAATAGTATGTAGAGAAAGTCATGTGACTGTATCACAATGTTTTTATTGTTATGAAAACAATAGCAATGCGTCTAAATCTGAAACAACTATAAATGCTTCACAAAGTATTTTTTTTTTCCGTTATAAAGCCTGCGAAAGTCGGTATAAAGTACGCGTGCGATACTGTGTAAAAGTATAGTGTATACTTGTAAATACAGAAAGTTAATCAGAGTTACAGGGGAATGGGAGAATTTTTCCTGAATTCTATCTTGATTTCCTTAACGTCACTTCATTTTTAGAGTCGAAATAAAATTTGATAAAATAGACAGAAACAGCTCTAGCTTCTTTGAATAGTAGGTAACACAATGAAAACCGGAGAAGAGGATTAATGATAATAATGCTAATACTAATATACTACTACTACTACTACTACTACTACTACTACTACTACTACTACTACTACTACTACTACTACTACTACTACTACTACTACTACTACTACTACTACTAATAATAATGATGATAATGATAATGATTAATAATAATAATAATAATAATAATAATAATAATAATAATAATAATAATAATAATAATAATAATAATAATAATAATAATAATAATAATAATAATAATAATAATAATAATAATAATAATAATAATAATAATAATAATAATAATAATAATAATAATAATAATAATAATAATAATAATAATAATAATAAATAGTTCATCAAAGCTAAGATGTTAATTACTTTAAAAGTAATTAGTTTTGCTTCCTGCGAGAGATTAATGGCCTTTTGGGCAGTTGGAGTTTCTAAAATAATAAAACTGTTGTATTATTTTAGTTTTTGAAGTGCATTGAGAATATTTGATACTGAGGTATTTTGGCATTAAAAATACATTGAATAATTAATTCTCTCAAGACCATAGAAAAGATTGTGCTGGAACTTTGTGGGGCAGTTTATAACATAAATACTCTCAAGTGTGCTAAGTATTGATTTCATACCTATAAAAATATAGAAAATTCAAATTTCACTCCTTGCAGCGATACTACTCCTTTCTGCTTTCTCTACAACGTGCCTAGTATGTAGAGAAGACATTGCACGCCAGCTAAAATAGTCACAAGAGGCTCGGCCACATAGCATGAGGTCCTGAATAACATCACAAGCGCACAGTTAAAATGAACTACGGCTTATTGCTCAGCAGTCCTTCGCTCCTTTATTGGTGGAAAATTAGAACATCAATCTCCAATTTTAGGCAATGCAAGGGTGAAATTTGGTAAAACATATGAAAACTTCCTGTGTTTTGTTTTCTGCATTTTTATTCCACTTATAACTTGCAGCTTTACATTACACTATTGTTTTTAATATACATCATTTTAAGTCACAAATAGCTATTTAGCTGCAAGGTTATTTAAATAAAGTACTACTTTAAACATATTAAATACATTTTCTTTAGCATTTTTCACAATTCAAAATGTTCCTTGGGCAACAGTTTATAACCCATTAGCTTGAATCTTTCAAGAGAGCTTCAAAAATTAAGAACTAAACACCTTTTGTACACTGGTTTAAAAATATGAATTAGTTCAGCTGAAATTCATTATTTTTCATAACTCGAGTAAAAAAGATTCCATAACATGTGAGCAAAATTGTGTTTCTCTCTCAAACGAATTAAAATTAACAGTTGCCTCCACAACAATTTTTATATTGGTATTCTAGGCTTAAATTAAAATTTGGGAGCAATACGATCAACCATAGGGTCATAGAAGCTTTTTATAGGTATTACAATATCAAAAGGAGATTAATTATTTATAATAAAAATCTGATGTGTTGCACTCACATGACTTTTTCTACTCTTGTACAAACTATTCTCACAAACCCTTATTCCTCTGCCTACTTCATGTTAATCGAGATAAATACTTGTGAAAATTATTTCTATTGGGAATACAGCTGACTTTAAGCATTAGTAAAGCGTTGTAAGAGTTGGTCACTATGAGATGGCTTTGAAATCCTATTCCATTCTCTTTCCTTGTTATTGAGTTGAATTTCTCTGAAATAGTCTTCTTGAAAAAATGTATGCTTTACATTTCGTTGAAGGAGCCCTTATCAGACCAAATTTTGTTCAAATACTGCCGAAAATTTAAGCAGAAAATGGGCGTTCAAATGCAGCACACGAGGCATTTAAAAGTCTGTGCTACACCTTTAAAATGGCGGAATCTAAAAAAAAATCACTGCCAACCGATGACTGAAGGTTTGGTGAACATTTATATGCATAACCCTAAAAATTGTCAATTTGATAATTTTAGGTCATTTTTCATTATCAGGGTGTGCAGTTCCTTGGAGCATAAATCTACTAGTAACTGAAACTAAGATGGTCACACAATTTGAAACCAAAGCTGATTTTTCCGTCAAGCCATTTGATTTATAAACAGTTTCTGAACTCCTTGAAAGATATAATATCTTTTAGAATAGTTCTGCACTTCTGCATACTCAAACCCAAATTCCCTTAGTGGAAAGAAAGCGCTAAAATGTAAATAAGAACTGCATCGATTCATTTTATTTCATTAAGAGAAGTCTTAAGGGCAAATGCATAAACAATTCCAAATACCGGAAATGCAAACGAAGATACCTAAATTAATTATTCATGTTACGCTGTACAATGGGATGTCATTAAAAACTTCATTATTACTTTTTATTTCCATTTCTTTTGTTCTTTTATCTCCGGGGTTGCTATTCTTCCAGATTAAATTGGAACGTTATTAGAAAAGTACGAAAAGAAAAACTTTTCTTCCATCTCTTCCGTTTAAGTTAGAAGTTTTAATATTAATTTCCCTGCAATCCCCCACTCCTTGTGCTTTTTCAGTCTGTCCGAGGAAATTTCACTCTGCAGCGTTGCGAGGGACAACGAAGGATCTGGTAAAAGCTCTTGAGATCACTTTGCATGAAAAAAGGATTCTTGTTTTCCCGCTCTGGAATGTGATTGTGTATTTTTGAAGGGACATGTAATAGTTGCATTTCCTTAGAGAAATTACAAACTCGCATATTTATAGTTTAATAATTTTAAAAGTGAGGAGGAAATATAATTTCCCATGCGTGCATCGGGTTAAAGTAATGAATGACCTAATTAATAAAATACGATTTTCAAATAGAATGTTTGTCAGTGATTGTGTGAAAGTAAACTAATTTCCTTATCGTAGAATTTACATATTGTAAATGTGCAGTTGTGGTTGTTGACGGAAAATTTCCTATTGCATTTTGTTTTATGTGAAAACAGTGTGTATAACACTAACGTAACTTTCTCTATTTAGGTATTACCAAATCGCAGGATAGAGGACTTCAAACTGCGACCAAGATTGGCCCATTATGCCTTCAAAACCCTCGGGAGGAAGAGAGGAGGAGAGAGATTACAAAGGACTTTCAGATCTGATGGTATGCTTGGTTCCATATGTGCAGTCCCTACAGCTTCAGGTGGCGTTTTACCAACCTTCTTAGCGGGTGCTTACATAGCAGGAATGGGTGTGTGTGGAGGAGTGTTGTGATTTAATTGTTTCAACAAGCAACGGCATGTGTGTTAGAGACCCTGGGACTGAGTTTTTAGGTGAAAATGACAAACTTTTCGGTTTTTGCATTACACCACATACATTTTCTATAGACACCTGTAAATCCTTTTGGACAAAGAGTCTTCTCGAACTGCCATTTTTAAAAGCCCAGCGGCATGTTTAAGTTACCCATGCACTGCATTTTAACCACAGTAAGTCAGTATACTTTCCCTCTCTGTAAGTGTTTTTCCGATTTTTACGTGTTTAGATATGACATGTATTTCTTATAGTTCATCTTTCCTCTGATTTGTGTGTAAATTTGCACGCATAATCTCAAATGTTTGATCTAAAGACTCAAATATGCATTGTGTGATTGCTTTATTCATTGCCTCACAAACGAATGGAACTTTAACACTAAACATCTCCATAAAAACAGAAACGTATTTCCCTGCAAGTAATAACTTCAGCTTGAATCAAATTCTTCCATGTGCTTCTACTTTACTCAAGTTTTCATGCTCCTCTGAAAAATGTGAATGCGCAAAGGAGTTTTAAAAGATGCATTTCTGTCGCTAATTAAAAGCATGTAATTCTATATCTGGCAAACCATCTGAGCTACAGTTTAGAGTTTTTGTACAGTTATTTTTGTATTCATATTATGTGCGTCAATTTTCAAGTAAATGGCTTTAAAATTGAAAAAGTTTAAATATCCAGTAGCAGTGTCCCTAACTGTAGCTCACGTGGCGTATAGACAGACTGCATGATGTCTGTCCAATACCTAACCTGTCCACAACAATTAGAACACTAACCCGGCGAGACCAGGTGCTATTAACCCGATTATGCATTGGCCACACTGCGCTTACTCATTCCTACATTCTGTCCCGTGAACTTCCTCCTAAATGTACTCTGTGTGATTCTACACTTACCATTCAGCATCTGCTCACTGTTTGCCCAAGGTACACTCACCAGCGACTTCAGTATGGAGTTCCTGAAAACCTTCAGCTAGCTTTGGGTGATCAACAATACCACAAGAAAATCATCAAGTTCATCAAGGTATGCACAGTTAATGTTTAAATTCAATGTAAACTTCATGATTTTTTCCCTTCTTTTTTTTTTTTTTTTTTTTTCTCAATGTTTAGTCGCGATATGACTTTTATATTAAAGCGACTTTAAATAATAAATAAATTTAAAAAATATTAAGGAGGTGCACCAGGAAAGACTATTGGGTATGTGAGGAAGCTCATTTGCCATTTGAAGACATTGCTCAAATTTTTCTTATTCATATGACTAGAGCTGGGATTTCTATATAATTGCATGTTTACAAAACACTATGTCAGGGTTAATATAATTGAATTTCATTTCGCATATTTTTACATATTTGTGGGTATATTATTTACATATTTTGGTGATATAGCATATTATTACATATTTTAGTATTTTGTTATTAATTTACAGGCTGTCACAAAGAAACACCGACAACGCTTAGTATGTGTGTGGGATAGCAAACATTGGTTTTCAAATAGGAACCCGAGTCCGGAAATGCACTGTTTGGAAGCTAGGCTTACAGGCAGACATTTAAATCACTATATGCCATGCTTTGAAACGCTGTACAGGTATAAAAGCTAAATAGAGCTTCATACGTTTAATAACACTGAAATCCATATTTATGAAGTTTGCACAATTTTGCGGGCGCGGCGCAAAACACAGGACTATCAGAGATAAGCTACTTCACACCACATACCAGGCCGGCGAGCAAACAAAAGAACAACAAACTTTTCCACACAACTCACGCGAGCGAACGCGAGACTAACAATGAAGAGGCAACCCAAAGGGTTTCCAGTGTCTTCGAGAAAAATGTGGCCACGTCATCGCCGGCGTATGTGTGGAAGTCAACAAGGTCCTTTGATGTCATCTCCTGTATATAAGGAGGCGAGCAAACAGTAGAGTAGTTAGCTACTAGTTACACCGACATGAGTCGGTCAGTGTGTCAGTGAGTGTGACGGTGCGTCATAAAGAACATTCAACGAGCATCGAGTGATTGTAACGTCATAGTGTATGAGAGACAGAGAAAGTAAGGAGAGACACTGAAAGGACTGAGCAATGTTACGAGAAGTAAAAGCTGTGAGTAGTGATAACAAGAAAGACTATAGACTGTATTAAGAATGAGAAGAAAACTGTATACAGGGCTATTTTTAAACGTAGCGAATGACCTTGCTAGAATCTGCAAATTGATGGTGGGGGTAACCTCTCGGTTTCATAAACAAGAGACTGCTGATAATGCAAGCCAGTACTGCACTTAGCACGCATTCTCGCGATGTTGACTGCACTGACTGCAAGGACAGATACTAACTTGACACTCTTGTGCCCTTATTCGCCACGTTTGAAAGATACCTCTGTGTTTGTAATACAATTTTAGAAGGCAATAAGTGATAGAAAAGTAATCGGACTGATTTTGTCGTTTTGACACAATATCTGGCAAAGAATTGATTTGGCATAAATACCCGTACCGTTTTGTATACCGGGGACGTCTAAACGTGTATTTATGGTGAAATCTGTATATACCACGCTTCCTCTTACTACCATAGGCAGGTAGTAGCGATAGTAAAATTGCAGGAAAACATGAACTACCTGCTCCACTTACTTTCAGGAAATGTAAACCCAATTGCAATAAGTGCTGCAAGTTACTTGCTAGTTAAATATAGCACCAGATTTTGTGCAGTCTTGTCATAAATAATCTCCATATAATATTTCTGAATCATTGAATACGTATTTCATCCACTAGATGGTGCAACTGTGCACGTTCATCTAGAGCCCGTGTACATCATCTAATTTTCCAAGACATCAGAAAACTTTTCTTTTCTTCCCTCACCCTACAGTTTCCGGCTCCCTAAAGAGGAATAAAAACGCGAAGTTAGCTTTGTGCCGTGTTGTGGTTGGTTTGTCTTGCTGAAAGATTAAGAAGACCAGTGGAAAAGACACAAGCTTTGTAGTTCTTCTCGTGAGATGAGCAGCGATAGGATAATTAAGACGGGACCACAGGGAACAAGCTGCTTCCCTTTCCCGCGTTACTACCAACTACAAAAACATCCGCCTGGTATTTTCTGACGCGATCTCCGGTAAGCCATAATATGCTAAATTCTTGGATAGTGCGACTCTTGAAATACATGGGAAACAAACACATTGAAGAAATTAACGAGTATCAGCGCTTTTACACTGTGAACATACATTGAAAATAAAAAGGCTGGCCTCTTAAAAAATAAATACAAAAGAAAAAAGACTTAATGTGCTACTTTCACATGAGTTTTTCTAGCCACTACCGTTGTTTTTGTGCAACTTCTACAAACTATTCTGACGAAAGCTAATTTTTATCCACCTCGTATTAATCGAAATACACATTTACAGAATTCGTTTCATTACGCATTTCGCAATAGGTATACCCAAGGCAGATAAAGGAATTCGTAGCGATAGTCAAATGTTTAAAATCGACCACTGTAAATTAGTCTTGAAATTGCATACGCTTTCCGTGACACCACGAGAAATAACTGTGTGTGACAGCACTTATAAAAATGGCAACGTATTGAAAAAGTTAAACTCCAAAATGGCTGATGCCACATAAACGTTACTTTGAATAGATTGAGTGCTCTAAGGAAATCTATATCTTTATGCGGAAGTTGTTCTTTACCATGTCTTACCGTTTACCAGTTATAGAGAAGTATAGAAAATTTCATCCAAATGACAAGGACTTAATTGTCTGTTCCCAGAAAATTTAAGATATGAATTTTCTTTGTCATGCAAATATTTTAAAACGAGGCATTTTTAGAAAATAAAAAACTATGACTTTTTTATTTAAAGGGGGTTTAGTGTGGGGGGGGGGGGACGTTCTTGAAAATCTTCGCCTCACATCTTTGGAAGAGACTGAACTTAATGCCAGTTTGGTATTTATTGGACACATCACTTTTACGAGAGTTATGCTGTTTGCAGACATACATGCACAGTGATTATACATCATTCATCGAGCAACCGAGATGTTATACAGGTAGGATTGTTCCTTGTAATACAAAATAGTGGGTTTATAAATGGCTTATTTTGATCGTCCGCTTCTTCAGCTGCTCACATTGGATTCCAGTTAAGAAAAATCTGATAAATTGCATTCACTCATACGGAAATACGTAACAAGACTACAAACGTCTGTCTCGATTAACATAAAATGGATAGAAGAGTAAGAGTTTAAAAATATTTTGCACAGGAGTGAGTAGAGAAACTCATATGAGTGCATACTTCAGATTTTCATGCCTCACTCTTGGACTTTTGAAGCAAAAGTCAAAGGATAGGGAGGTGCCTATATTTGAAAGTGTAAATGTTCGACTTAACTGTTTTGAAATTTGTTAATCTTGCCCATTTAAGTGTTAATACCAAGCACTTAATATGTGGTAGATAAAAGTATTTTGTCACTCTTAGGTGTGTAATAGAATTATGCAGACAATATGGCTTAGCCCACCTCCATGTTATAGAGGTAACCTGTTTCATTCTCACTTAACAGGTCCCGAATTCGAATCCTGATTATGGTGAGTTACACTGATTAGGTTTTGTCAGGGGTTTTCCCATACGCTGTAAAGAAGAATGTTTCGTAACTTCAACCCCTATGGGTGAAAGCTACCCTGGGCTCATTTGAAAATCTCTTCACCCATTTCATTCGTTCATTGTTCTATATTGTCTACGCGGTTTTATCTCGTTAAACTAAAGACAAATAAATACATTAAAAATCTAATGTGCTGCACTCACATGACTTTCTCTACTCTTGTACTATTCCTACAAACTCTTATTACTATATCTTCTTCGTATTAGTTAAGATAAACATTTGTACAAATTATCTTATTCTTATTTCCTTGTAGGTGCAAGGGGAATGTTAGAATACAGTAGGCTTAGTGCGATAGTCAAATCTTTTAAAGCTTTGAGATTCCGTTCTCTTTGCACACTTAACATATAAAAAAATGAACAACGATAGTCCATTTCACGAAAGGTTTTAGCTTTCCGAAGCTCACACACATAACAAGGAATATCTCCGAAATGGTTCAGACTACAACAAAATATATTCATTGTGTATTTCAGCAAGATCTACATTTTTTGTACAGTATGATTTGGTCTATCTCTAATGGTTTACCAGTTGGCAAAAGCCGTCTAGGATAAATTCGGCTTAATCTTCTCGACCAGGGGCCGCTACTTTTCAATCAAGTGCCCAATTGACCCCTTAAGGACCTAACGAGGCTGAGTGCACCCCGTACCAGGTCTCCCAGGGGGGGGGGGGAAATTCCCATGCCGGGGATCGAAACAGGGTCCTCCGCGCCAAAGGTAGGTGTGCTACTACTGCGCTACGCAGGCGGTCTTCTAATGTTTTATCTATCTTATATTCCAAAATTCTGTGTTGGTGTCCGCTTTTTCAAAGCATAATCTTTCTCATGACACAAAAATTGAAATTGTTTCCGGGTGTAATTTCTATTCATATCGAGATTATGGTAAACTGATTGATTTCCAGGTTTGTAACTGATGATGCGAGTGGCTCAGTTGGTTAGTTGCTGGTCTACCAATTCCACGGTCCCGGGTTCAAACCTGGCCCAGACCGATGCCTTTTAAGAGTACTTAAACGCCACAGTCCCATTTCAGTACATTCACTGGCATGTAAAAGAACTCCTGCGGGACGAAATTCCAACACATCGTCGGAACTCATAAAATCCTGGCAATTGACAACGTGGTTAATGAAACTTTGTTCGTAGCTTGCTATATTAAACTCGATGGCTCGAGTGCTACTTATTTTGAACCTGTCACAAATAAAATTGATATCAATAATAAGCAATGAACCTTAATTTAATTTAACCTCTATTTAAAAAATAAGTATGCTCTA
>CM060962.1:211804135-211808030 GCA_030765045.1 Tenodera sinensis | reverse complement strand
GTACCTATTTAATAAAGGATAGTGAGAATAACAGCAACAACATAATAATTACAAGGAGAGGGAAAGAAAAAGTGAGAGGAGAAAGAAAGAGAGGGAATGACAGGAACTGTATGAACTGACAACAGCAGTTCCACAACGTTGCACATAAGGTTGAGTGCTCTAAATAATTACTGCAGTCACACTCTCAGCTAGTGCTGGTCATTAAACATGGATACACAGGTAAGGTGCAATGCAATGTTTGCTTAAAAATACAATCTACATATCGACTCTCTTGAAATTAATATTGTAAGTGCTTGTGAAAACTGAAAATTAAGCTTTCTTTTCCTGAACTTTATTAATATTTACTACTCACAAAGCACTCTATTATTCCTAAACAGCACACAGAAACAAAACAAAAATTATATAAGCAACATTATTAAATGCTATAAAAGGAATTCAAATTTCAGGAACCTGAGAACTAGAACAGGTAATAAAGAAAAGCCTACTTTTGCAATAACACTTTATATTCCAGCAAGCAATCCATAAAAAACAAATCTTTCAAAGCAGTATTTATCAATCATCATCATTGCCCAGATCAACAGCCAAGTGAACTCAGAATCCCGTGTACCAAAAGTTATTTGAAGAAAATTCTCCAAAAAACCTTCAAGTTAGTTAATTGTTGCTAATGTGGATGAAACATTTTATATATTTTGTATGTTTATTAACATTGTCACTGTGCTTGTGCAGAAGTCCGATTGATGTACTGGCTTGCAATATAATGGAGTGCTCAGCTTATCTCAAAGCTAAACATGGAGTGGCCTTTAGAAACATTTTTATTGAATCAAAATAGTGGTTTAGTTTAACTACTATACTACTACTACTACTACTACTACTACTACTACTACTACTACTACTACTACTACTACTACTACTACTACTACTACTACTACTACTACTACTACTACTACTACTGCTACTACTACTACTAACTACTACTCTAGTACTACTACTACGATGATGATGATGATGGTGGTGGTGGTGGAGGCGGTGGCGGTGGCGGTGGCGGTGGCGGTGACGGTGACGGTGATGATATATCTTTGAAAGCACGGTTTCTGGTGTACAGGCCCAGGTTCAGCTGACTACTGACAGCCAAAAAATGACATTTCTGCAGTTTTTTTACTGCTGATTTAGTGTCTCTCATTGTTAATGAAAAAAATTTATAGATGAATAAAGTGAGGAAAAACTGAATTCTGAGGGCAAATTAGGGCAAAAGAGTAGAATTCAGAGGTGGACAGGGTCAATGAGATACACTGGCTACTTGGTCTAATTATACTCATGGGTGTTATTCATAAACCTACATTACAAAAATACTGGTCTACAGATGACATTGTAGCTACTTCATTTTTGGGGGGTGCATGTCAAATAACAGATTTATTCCCATTTTGGGGCTCCTTCATTTCACCTGTATGGAAAATGTAAATGTTATACTACACAAAATCAGACCAATTTTCAATTACATTATTTCACAATTCAAAGAAAAGTACTTGCCCAGTGAAGCTTTAGAAGGGCTATTTGGGTTTGAAGCAATATATCAAAACAAAGAGGACCACATATGGCATAAAGAGTTCTGATCTTTGTGAAAGTAATACTTTAACCCTTTGGCTGCCAAGATCCATTTAGATCCGATGCCAATTTCCTTTGAACAATGCCATGATCCGATCCAATCTGATCCACCGAGGTTGGGTTTTGCATTCAAATAATTGTACAAATTATTTATGCAACAGATGGCATATATGTCCACCTCTATCTAATCTACAATATGTAAACTGTATGTTGATATCATTGTTTGTTAATCTCTGCATTTCCTGTACAATTAATTTTTCTTTCTAAGGTTGTCACACATCGGGCATTTTAGCGTGTCAGAAGAAGAAAGCAGTAAACACGTGTTGTAGGTTGTTGCGTGCAGAGCTTAATTATTTATTCTATATACAGTGATTTCTCATGGCATTTGCTTAATGACCATTACAGAATGGCATACTGGAATAAGAAAGATAATTTAACAAAAATGCTTAATATGACATGCTTAACATGACAGTTTAGAGTTCATTGAAAGAAACGAAGCCTGGTGTCAGTCTGCAACAACAGTGATAACAGAGGTGGTGGTCACACAGATAGTATTTTTGTGCACTCCTTATGAACATGCTTGACAACTTCATTGTTAACTCCACTTAAGTGTAACAAAATAGCAAAATCCAAAATTCTGGTTACTCTTCTATCACTTTATTGTTTAAAATTTTACTACAAATACACAATTTATAGTCCTTTGTGGTATCACAATTGTTCTTCTGATATAATCTTTCTGAGTCTTTCAATGTCTTTCTCCAGTTTCTCTGTCCCTTATAGCTAGACTATTACGATACAATCACTCGACAACACATATACTCATTTACAGGCTGGCCGACTCACTCTCATAATCGAAAACTAACTGTGCATGACGACTTACACAACTAAATAATTCAACTCAAACTGACTCAAAACTAAACCTAGTACTACTACTTGCACTGTCTGTGTCCTATTTATACTGGAGCCGATGCCACGTGACTTTTCAAGATCTTTCCATGCTCACGTGCACAATGATTCAGCGAGAATTAACAAGAGGCTTCTCAGCCACTTTTGTTGTTATCGTACCATCACAGCCACGCACACACACAACCGATCCAGGCCACCTGACCCGCCCCCCCCCCCCCCTCCTCCTCCGTATATTGTTGTATGACCAATGTCACAATATTAAAATAACATTCTGCACCTCTAGCAATTCACATTTACTGTACTAATGAATTATTTTGAACTGTATTTTCAGAACTTTAGAATAGACAAAATTAATAAATACAAAAAGGAGTCATAAGAACTGTTAATACTTCAGAAATAACTTGATTTATGAGGTTAAAAGAAATGTGTTATTCTAACAAAAACAAAGAATATTTTTTCTTCAATATTTGTCTAAATAATAATTTACTTTGCTAAGTATTTCTTGACTAACAGAAAGTAAAATATTTTGGTCACCATGCAAAAACAGGACTACATGAACTGACAGATGACTGCTCTTTCTACTCTACATTTTTTGTATTGTAAATGGCTTATATGAACCACATTCATAGATAGGTATCACCCCTGTACACTTCACCCCAATTTTTCTCACCCCTAAATCACTTTCACTTAGAACATTTCATCCTTAAATAGTATGAGGGTGCTCTCAAAAGATGCTTAACCTCTTCCTATTATAATTAATGGAGTTTCTCCCTAATAATGGTCAACATTTGGGCCTATTATCTCACTATTTAGCAGGTATCCAACAAAAACTGGTTACACCAGAGCACACTAATGAAGTGAGCATACATTCTCAGCAAGTTGTTTAATAATTATTTAATAAATATTGTTACTTAGCAACAGCTATTGTCAATAAAGGAAATGATTGGACACTCTCAATAAGCTTACTAGCTCACTATGACAGAAACATCTTATTTTAGAAATTATAAGGGAACAACGCGACAATGGATGCGTGATTGCTGAAACTGAGGCAGGAAGAAAGTGAAAGAGGCCAACATAGAAAATACGCCCAAGTAACAAGATATTATCCTGCAGTAAGAAGAACATTAGGCCCTGTATTGGACATCAAAGTATTTGTTCACTCTGTGGATAGAATGTAAACAATATAGTTAGCTATGTCAGAGCAAAATAAGTTTTAAATTGTCATACCAAAAAAAAGAAGGAAAGTATAAAGGCTACACAATGAAGCAGTTTTCGTTAAAATGATTGTAAGTAATTTATAACCCTTGCTAGAAAGAATGGTAAAACAGAAATCCAATGAAACGGATAGAACAATTTCATGCATTGTATAGTTATTTGTGCATTATTT
>CM060962.1:211764135-211794135 GCA_030765045.1 Tenodera sinensis | reverse complement strand
ACACACACACACACACACACACACACACACACACACACACACACACACACACACACACACCACACACACACACACACACACACACACACACACACACACACACACACACACACACACACACACACACACACACACACACACACACACACACACACACACACACACACACACACACACACACACACACACACACACACACACACACACACACACACACACACACACACACACACACACACACACACACACACACACACACACACACACACACACACACACACACACACACACACACACACACACACACACACACACACACACACACACACACACACACACACACACACACACACACACACACACACACACACACACACACACACACACACACACACACACACACACACACACACACACACACACACACACACACACACACACACACACACACACACAGTTGGGGCAGCAGGGATCATCTTCATCCATGGCAACCTGGCATACAAATTAAAGTTCAAGTTGCATCCACGATGCACGAATAACCAGGCTGAACAACTGGCAATATTAAAAACACTTAAAAAACTAGATGAGCTTGGATATGGAGAATGCGATGAAAAACGAGCTGCATTATTCACAGACAGTAAGATAACTCTAGATCTGCTCAGGAACAACATAAAACATAACCAGCTGATAGAAGCAATCAAAACCAAAATCCTTGAACTTTCAAAATCAAAGTGGACACTACATTTCGGCTGGGTGAAAGGACACGCGGGAATACACGGAAATGAACTTGTGGACAGACTAGCAAAACAAGCTGCCGCAGAAGACACTGAAATAATATATGACAAAGTATCAAAAGAAGCAATAGTAACTAGAGAGAAAGAAACTGCACTCGAAGAATGGCAACAACAATGGACAGCATCAAGGAAAGGAGCAGTAACCAAAGAATATTTCCCATCCGTGAGAAGAAGATTAAAGCAACGGTTACCAATATCTCCGGAGTTCACAGTAATGATAACAGGACATGGAAAGCTAAGATCATATCGCCACAGGTTTGGATTTTTAGATAACCCAATGTGCAAATGTGAAGAAGAGGACCAAACAGTAAACCACATTATATTTCGATGCAAAATACTAAACAACCAGAGAAACGCAATGATTAGGAAGATACAAAGTAAAGGTGCTACTTGGCCCATAAACAAAGAAGAACTTGGAAACAATTTCATACAACCTTTCGTGAACTTCATTAATGCTATACAATTCACAGAAATAGAATGACTTAAGTTCAAATATATATAATTTCTACTCCTTACCAAAATTGCAATCAGTATCATTGTCCAAACACACTTCAATACTCTACTGCTGTTACGAGTATAATAATATTTGCGTTTCACTATATGATAAGTACTAGATTTATGAAGTACTCAATTAGACTAAGCTAGATAAAAAATTAGCGGTAAATAAAGATGTAAATGTTCAAATAGAACATCACCAACAATATGTACATGTATATATAAAATGTAATTTGTATGTAAATAAATAAATTCAAGCATGTAGTATTCATATGGAATGGGGCATGCAAAAAAAAAAAAAAAAAAAAAAAAAAAAAAAAAAAAAAAAAAAAACACACACACACACACACACACACACACACACACACACACACACACACACACACACACACACACACACACACACACACACACACACACACACACACACACACACACACACACACACACACACACACACACACACACACACACACACACACACACACACACACACACACACACACACACACACACACACACACACACACACACACACACACACACACACACACACACACACACACACACCCTCACCCTCACCCACCCACCCAGTCACACACACACAGACCTTTTTCTAAAAATGCTTGCTTTTTTGGATTCAGGGGGTCTCAAAACATATATTTCCAGTGGAATCTCAACATCGAATTTTTGGGTGGAATACAATACCTCCCCTACTTACTAGTAGAGAAAGTAAAAAGGACAATGATTCATTAATAATGGGTATGCTATTCACAATGGCATTGACCTTATCAACAAAGAGAGAATTAAATCCTTTGTAATTTAGATTAGGTGGGGATATATCAGACTTAGAATTAGAATTTAAATGTTCAGATATTACAAACCAGGAGGATCTGATATGTTATCAGAGTTCTCAATGAATGCAGAATAGTAGTTCATTTTGGTCAACTTTAAGGTATGTTGATATTTCTTTTTCAATTCAATGTATCTGCTTTTGTATTCACACATACCAAAATAAACATAAAGATCATAAAACATCATACATTTGTCCTTTAGAATTCAGAGTTCATCGTTAAACCACTTTTTATTGTTACATTTGTTGTTCAGTTTGGGTCTAAAAGTTATAAAGGGAAGGACATTATTAACAACCTCATAAAAACTATTTTAAAAATGTGTAAAAATATTAGCATGGTTAACTATGCTGTAAAAATTAGTTAGCATTCATAAGAAAATACACAAAAGATGTTATATTACAATTGTTGATGTCCCTTACTGTTGTTAATTTCCTTGGCAAATTAATGTTATCATAATCAATATTAGCTGAGAGTAGTATTGGATCATGGTCAGAGAATATACAAGGAATAGCTTCCGAAGTACATTTATCGGGGTGTATGGAGGTAAAGACATTATCCAAACAAGTACCCAATGGAGGTCAAGTAATTTTTGTGGTCAAGTAACATAATCCAAAACATTCAAACACATTAATTAAATCAGTTAAATCATTACTTTTGATATTAAAATTGAGGTTAAAATCACCACTGATAACAATATTAATACTCATTTTACAGCTAAATACTAGGTAACTGTAACAGATCATAAAAATGAGTTAAAATTATAACAAGGATGCAACGGGCTTCAAAATTGTCTGGAACAACTAGGTTAGTTGTATCCATAAATTGGCTGGATTCATGCTCATGTTTTACAAATATTACAGAGTCACCATGTTTATCACTTGGTCTGGAGAAATAACTTGCCAAGTAATATCCAGGAATTTTTAACAAAAACATTTCTGTGTCACAAAGCCAACATTCAGCAATATAAATTATATCTACATCGTACGGATTAACAATGTCAATTAGACTGTCTATTTTATTCAATATGCTCTGTAAATTCCAATAGAGTATTTTAAAATTTAATTTATTTTTATTCTTGGGGTTCTTAAATTTTGCATCACCAAAATTTATGTTGACGCTTTTTCTTTGAAAACCTTGTAGTTTAAAGAATTCTTTGGAAAGTAAAATTTACTAATAAAAGAGCCACTAGGCCAGAATTCAGATGTATAAACTGCCTCAAATGTTGCTGAGGGCACACCAATTTTGAAAGAACCATAACTTGGATACTTAGATTTCAATTTTTCTACAACATAGTTGCCCTGTTTACGTTCATTAAGGTATTCAAGGACGTGAGAACTTACAATCTTTGGGTCAAGTCACGAAACAAACAGAAAATGCAATTTTTCAGCTATGGCAAGTTTGCCCTTGGTAGCATTACCTGTAATAAATTCTTTCTTTTGAATGGGCTTATTTGTATTTGTATTGGCTTTAAATTGAGTATTAGATTTCAACTTACCTTTATAGGATACATGCTTCCAGTCTTCTTCAGATTGATTACCTTGTTTAACACCATCACTAAATGCTATGGATTCAAATTGTACTACATCTGCATCACCTGATTTAAATTCGTCTTGAGCTGAACTTTGTTGTACCTGTTGTCTTCTGAGCTGTCTGTGCCAATTGCAACAGCATCACTATAATTTACACTACACACATCTTTCTGCGCCGTCACTTCCCAAGGTTCTTGTAGTTGAGCCGTTAAATGTTCCATATTTACCTGTGGAGAGATTGAGTCTTTCTGTTTAGTTGACATTTCTGTATGCTGATTGTCGCAGTCCAAGGTATATAATAATTAAATTTGAATTTTTAGGGTGTCAATGTGACCCTTCTGTTGATTTATTATCAAGTCTTTTTGTTTAATAACATACTTTAAATAAACCAATTCTGTTTTATAGTCCTTATTATCCACAGATGGGTCATCAGTAGCACTGATTTCCAAATTTCCTGTGTTGTTACAGCAATTTATAAGTCTCTCGTTTTAATTTATAATATGTATAGATTTTAACGACTGCCTCTGTAGTGCAGTTGGTAGCACACTTGCCTCTGGTGTGGAGGACCCACGTTCAATCCCCGGTACCAGCATGGGGATTTTTCCACTGCTGGGAGGTCTGGCACGGGCTGAACTCAGCCTCATTAGGTCCCAGAGGTACCAATTGAGGACCTACTTGATGGAGAAGTAGTGACCCCAGGTAGAGAAGGCCACATAACTGGCCAGGAGGGCTTGGAGCACTGACCTTGTCTTATCCTCCTGTACTACATCCCACCAATGACGTCTGTAGCAGACAGAGGTAGAACACACAGTGGCTGGGTGGCAAGCCTTCATGGACTGTTGCACTGGGGTTTAGTTATAGATTTTAACAAAGCCAAACAACTGCTGTGGGAAATAGTTCTACAGTTTACACATTTCAAACCACTCTGAGCAATCTTAGGCTTAATATCATCTACTTTATCTTCCCCCATTAGAAAGGAATACATTTGATTCGTAAACAGCAATTATTAGTAAAATAATTCTCTTACCTTTCCAAACATGTAAAACCTGGAACAAAATGTATCATTGCTACAAAGAACTAGTAGGATTTTAAGTAAATCTTAAGCCAGAATGGGCTAAATATTCAAACAATTTAATATGGATTATGCAAGCACTCCAATAAGCTACCACAATTACCAAACAAAGCTTTCTGCCAGAAGGTGAGCCACACCACACCCAACTTTGTGTCATCATTATCAAAGGTGCAGAAAATTTGAATTTAGAATTCTGATATATGTAGTAACAAGTTAAGTACAGCATCCAGGCCTTTCACAACTTTGAGGACTTCAAGCTGCATGTCCCACCCCATGATACTTTATCAATAGCATGTAATGTGGGGTGTGTATTGTATGTTGGAGTAAATATTTTTAAAAATCTATCATACTTAAAAATATAATTACAGTTCAGAGTATTTGACACTTGATATTATACAAACATGGGAAGTTTAAGCCTGTAGCTTTTATAGTCTCTTAAAAAAAGGTGTACCTACATAGTGTCGCCCATGGCATTACTGTCGGCACTACCGCAAAGGAGCCGAAGGGAAGAGACAGAGAATGGCCGCATTGTTGGGGCGCTTGCCGAAAGAGAGAAAGGGATAGAGACTTCTGGAATTTTCTGCTTTGTCTTTCACCGCAATAATAACTGAAGTTTCCTGAAGTTTCCAGAATAGTGCCTGGGAGATATAAATAGCGGTAAAGTGTGAGAAGGGACAGTTTTTGTGTTACTAATGCGGAGACGTGCTGTTGGTGAATCGGTAAAGACTTTCTTGCTGTTGCAACGAGTGTACAAAGTTACTGTTTACGGAAATAAAAGTGTTTCTTTATCTCGACTACATCTGTCTTCTTTACTTTACACCCACCAAAGTCACACTGGTGTCAGAAGTGGGATACGACGATGGAGGCTACATTGGTGAGCTTTTTACAAGCGCTGAAAGACGGAGCTATCGGCGAAAATTGACGAGCAACTGGCTGGCGTAAGGAAGGATGTGAAAGAGCTCGGTGGAAAGGTGGAAGAGCTCGGTGGAAAGATGGAGGACCTCGGCCAACGCGTTGACGCCCTGGAGAATGTCGGGGAACGGCTTAGCGTTCTCGAAGACAGGGTCGACGGTAGCGCCAAGGAGCTAAATGCAATGGTGGAAGGGATGCTTAGTGAAAAGCTCAAGAACTACAAGGCCGAGGCTCCAGCACGCGACACAACAGCGACGCGCGTCAAACCACCGAAGTACGATGGCACGTCAACGTTTGAGGTCTTCCGCCGTCAATTCGACACAGTGGCCAAGCACAACAAATGGTCGCCAGAAGAAGAGGCCGCGCAGCTGATAGCCAGCCTCCAGGGACGAGCCGCAGAGGTGCTGAGCGCAGTCCAGACAGCGGCGGCGCCCAAGGACATCTGGGAGGCCCTGGAGAACCAGTTTGGAAACCACCGCTTAGCCGCAGCCTACCGCAGCCAACTGAAATCCAGGATGCAACTGCCAGTGGAGACGCTGCAGGAGTTCGCCCTGGCAATCGAACAGCTGGCCAGCAAAGCCTTGGTCGACCTCCCCTCCGAATTCGTATCCCGAGAAGCCGCCTATACCTTCGTCGACGGGGTACGCGATGCCGAGATACGCCAACGCCTGATGCTCGGCGACTACAAGACCATCCATGAGGCACTAACGGCCGCATTAAGGATGGAAGCGGCCAAAGTGACGGCTACCCCGACCTCGAAGACAAGGAGTGTCCGCTACGATGAAGACCGCAGACCAGTCCAGGGACGCCGACGAAGACCAGGTGGCGTGTGTTGGGGGTGTGGCCAGCCGGGACACCTGATGAGAGACTGCCGGCACCAAGAAGAGCAGCCGGAAAACGAGTAATGGCCGGCGTGGCGAGGGGCACGTCGGCGCCATCACCATCATCCCCTCGAGTGACACTGCGCGCCGTCAGCCGACGGATGGATGACAGCCTCATCGCGGACGGTTGGGTGAGAGGGAAGCGGCACGCGTGCTTGTTGACACTGGAGCAGCCGTGACTGTCATCAGACCTGACGTAGCCAGGGGCTTGCCTTCGAGAAAACCGAGCCGACCGTACCAACTAGTGACGGCATCGGTTGACACCTTGCCTGTGGAGAGGGAGGCCCTGCTGCAGTTGACCTTGGGGCGAAGTGTCTTGCGTTTGTGGGTGCTCGTCGCGGAGGTGGCTGAGGAGGTGATACTGGGACTGGATGCCCTCAGGACCCACGAGGCGACGGTCGACATCGGCAAGAAGGTTCTGCGGCTTAAGAGAGAGGAAGTAATGCTCCGGCATCCCGAAGAACGCCTTGGAATCTGCAGGGTCATTCTCAGGGAAGACGTAGTTGTCCCCGCGATAAGCGAGATGGTAGTGACGGCGCGACTGGAAGGCCAGCGCAAGAAGAACATGCTGCTGGACCAGAAGACGCATGTGCACGGGCTCTGTGTAGCCGGGACATTGTTGCCGTGCCGAGAGGAGGTGCCGGTGAGACTGCTCAACCCAACAGACACCGATCACGACGTCCAGGCCGGGACGGAGTTGGGGGCGTGCGAACCCGTGGTCAGCGTAACACCAATAGACAAGACTCAGGAGCCGGTGCCGACGCAACACCTGGGGCCCCGGCTGGAAGGCTTACTGGAGAGGGCGGCCGACCACCTGACCGCTGAACAGAGAGATAAGGTCCAACAACTGCTGAGACGATATCAGCGCGTCTTCAGCCAAGGCAGCAGCGATTACGGCCGCAAGGACCGAGTGCTTCACCACATCGACACCGGAGACGCCCGGCCTATTCGGCAACCACCTAGACGCGTTCCGTTGGCCAAACAAGCGGTGGTACGAGACATGCTGGAGGACATGAAAACCAAGGGAGTGATCGAAGAGTCTGACAGTCCTTGGTGTTCCCCTGTAGTTCTGGTGAAGAAGAAGAAGAATGGCGAGCTACGCTTCTGCGTAGATTACAGGAAGCTGAACGCTGTCACCAGGAAGGACTGCTTCCCCTTACCCCGGATTGACGACACCCTGGACACGCTTGCTGGTGCGCAGTGGTTCTCAACCCTGGACCTGAAATCGGGTTACTGGCAGGTGGCTCTAGACCCGAGAGACAAGGAGAAGACCGCATTCTCGACAGGCCAAGGGCTTTGGCAGTTCACAGTTATGCCCTTTGGTCTCTGCAACGCACCAGCTACCTTCCAACGCCTCATGGAGTCAGTAATGAGAGGATTGACTTATGACGCCTGCCTGTTATACTTGGACGACATCATCATCGTCGGCAAGACATTCGAAGGCCATCTTGACAAACTGAGCAAGGTGCTACAGAGACTGCAGGCGACCGGCTTGAATCCGAACGCCAAGAAGTGCCAGCTCTTCCGCAGGGAAGTCAACTACTTGGGCCACATAGTCTCACCAACCGGAGTGGCCACGGATCCGGAGAAGACACAGGCCGTGAAAGATTGGCCTCGCCCAAAGGATAAGCGAGAACTGCGCAGTTTCCTTGGATTGTGCAGTTATTACCGCCGCTTCATAAAGGGTTTCTCCAGCATCGCCAAACCCCTCACTCGCCTGACGGAAGAACACCGACCTTATGTGTGGACGGAGGACGCCGAAGGCGCTTCCCGGCAGCTGAAGAGGACGCTCTGCAGTGCTCCTATTTTGGGATTCCCACAACCAGGCGACGCCTTCATTGTGGACACCGACGCCAGCGACCATTGCATTGGAGGCGCCCTATCCCAAGTCCAGAACGGCCACGAGCGGGTGATAGCCTACTACAGCAAGACGTTGTCCAAGGCAGAGTAGAACTACTGTGTCACCCGACGAGAGCTACTGGTGGTAGAGAAGACCTTGGAGCACTTCCACAAGTACCTGTACGGTCAGCCATTCCACCTGAGGACAGACCACTCCGCCCTAACCTGGCTACTTAGCTTTAGAAACCTGGAGGGCCAGACAGCCCGTTGGGTCCAGAGGTTGCAGGAGTACGACTTCACCTCCAAACATCGCAGAGGGAAGAGCCACGGCAACGCAGACGCCATGTCACGAAGACCCTGCCCAGAAGAGTGCGGCCAATGCGCAAGAGTGGAAGAGAAGGAGCGTACCGCAGCTGTCAGAGTGGTCACGGCAGTGCCTGCGGATGGATGGGAGAGCGCGGGCCTGAGGAGGGAGCAGCTGGCGGACGCCGACTTGGGGCCACTCTTGAGAGAAGTGCAGGCAGGGACGAGACCAACCTGGGAGGACATCGCACCCAGAAGCGCTACATACAAGTCGTACTGGGCCCAATGGGACTCGTTGAAGATCAAAGAGGGCGTGCTGTTCCGGGTATGGGAATCACCTGATGGGAAGACCCAGAAAGAGCAGTTGGTACTTCCCCGAAGTAAGGTCCCGGAAGTCTTGGAGGAAGTGCACGCCGGTACCTCGGGTGGACACCTAGGAGCAAACCGGACGATCGACAAACTCCGACAGCGCTACTACTGGCTGAGGCTCCGAGCAGACGCTGAGAACTGGTGCCGTCAATGTCACGTGTGCGCGGCGAGTCGCGGCCCCCAGACTAGGAGCCGGGGTCGCATGTAGCAGTACAACGTCGGAGCGCCCTTCGAACGCATTGCCGTCGGCATAGCTGGACCATTCCCAGTGTCCGATCGAGGCAACAAGTACCTGATGGTAGCTGTGGACTACTTCACCAAGTGGCCGGAGGTGTATGCCATCCCGAACCAAGAGGCGAAGACGATTACAGACTGCCTCGTGGAACAGCTGTTTTGCCGTTTTGGGGTCCCGTTAGAGCTCCACAGCGACCAGGGCACCAATTTTGAGTCGCACCTAATGAAGGAGGCATTGGAAAGACTTGGGGTGAACAAGACCCGCACAACACCCCTACATCCACAGTCGGACGGCATGGTCGAGAGATACATCAAGACCCTAGAGGAGCACCTGAGGAAGATCGTGGCCAGCCATCAGCGAGACTGGGACCTCAAGGTACCACTGTTCTTGCTGGCCTACCGTTCGTCGACACACGACACCACCGGGATGACACCAGCAAGCCTAATGTTCGGCCAAGAGCTACGCCTCCCTTGTGACCTGGCTTTTGGGAGCCCCCCGGAAGCGAAACAGCCGGCAACCGAGTATGTGGAGAATCTAGTAGACCATCTCCACGACATGCACGAGATGGCTCGTCAGAACATCCAGATGGCGAGCGACCGCATGAAGACCCGGTACGACAGGCAAGCCAACAGCCGAGGATTCCAGCAAGGTGACATGGTCTGGTTGTACCGCCCTACCCGGACCAAGGGACGCTGCCCAAAACTTCAACAACCGTGGCAAGGACCGTACCGAGTGGTAAAGAGGATTAACGACGTAGTCTACCGCATCCAGAAGGTGCCCCGAGGAAAGATGTTAGTGGTACACTTGGATCGTCTGGCCCGTTACGATGGTGCTGTTCGGGACGACCAGCCTTGAGGAGGGAGTAGTGTCGCCCATCGCATTACTGTCGGCACTACCGCAAAGGAGCCGAAGGGAAGAGACAGAGAATGGCCGCATTGTTGGGGTGCTTGCCAAAAGAGAGAAAGGGATAGAGACTTCTGGAATTTTCTGCTTTGTCTTTCACCGCAATAATAACTGAACTTTCCTGAAGTTTCCAGAATAGTGCCTGGGAGATATAAATAGCGGTAAAGTGTGAGAAGGGACAGTTTTTGTGTTACTAATGCGGAGACGTGCTGTTGGTGAATCGGTAAAGACTTTCTTGCTGTTGCAACGAGTGTACAAAGTTACTGTTTACGGAAATAAAAGTGTTTCTTTATCTCGACTACATCTGTCTTCTTTACTTTACACCCACCAAAGTCACAATATTTAGGAAAACTTGGTTTTGACTTAATCTCAATTGAAATTTTGCTTAAGAAGTATGACTCAGTTTGATAAATGCACTAGTTACTCATTAGCTACATTCCATGTTGTCCCTTGATTGACTATAAATATGAAACCAGAGAGAATAATTAAATATACTTCCACAGTAGATACAGTAAACTCTCAGTTTAACGGACCTCTGTTCAACAGACTTCAGATTTAACAAACTAAATTTGACATTGGTTATAAAATAAATTTAAATGAAATTTAGAAGATCTGCGATGATTAAATTGCATTTCGCGGTTTGTCTGATCGAGAAGGTAGTTCACACGTCCTCGGCTACATTCGTGAAAGTTTGTGTACATGTCACGCCCTCAAGAGCTCACATGACTCTTTACTTTTAGCTGCAGTCTGAATTGGGTATTCTCTGGTGAATGTAACACTCGTGTCCCTTACAGGTCTACTCGTAATTGCTGCTTGTAAAAGATTATACAAGAAGAAGTTTCTTGAAGAAGTTATGGTCGTCTTGGAGCAAGAAAATTACACTGAAAATGACACGCGAGGAGCTAGGACACTGGAAAATTTATGGGCTTATAATATCAAATCTGCCATCTTTAACTTTGCTGCACCTTGGAAAGAAATGAAGACAACATTAGCTAATGGGTGGACACAGTTATTGAAAGGAATTGAAGCCAAATATGATTTCAGAGGCTTCGAAACATCCGATTTTTGTAATACACTGATGAAGGTAGGGAATAATTTAAGTGAACACGACTTAGAAGAGTGGCTGGACATGGATGAGGGTGATCCAGGTTACCAAATTCTGAGTCATGAAGAGATCGCTGCAGGTGTTGTACAAGAGGATGAATGGAATGGAGTTTAGGGGCCCGTCGAGAACTAGGTCATTTGGGAAGAGGATGAAGATGAAGACGACGACAGTGATGATGTAATCTTTGAAGTGTGCACCTAAATTATCCGTAGTAAGAGACTACATGGATGATGTGATTTCTTACATGGAAAGACCTTCAGACCCACAAGTGCTAACCTACTATGAACATTTCAGACGGTTTTGCTCCTTAGTCATAAAGAAGCAATATTCAGGTGGGAAGCAAATGGGTATTTCAAACCCACAACTTCACAGGGAACGACTTCTAACCAAGAGTAAATCATGTAAAGTAAATGGTATGTACCAATAAAACAGTTTTCAATTGTTTTTGCTTCATTTTCATTCATTTTGCGATTTAACAGACTTTCAATTTTCCAGACAGCTCCTAGTCCCTTTAAGTCTGCTAAACCAAGAGTTTACTGTACTAAGAATTTAAATAATAGAGCAAGATGGCTCCACGGTAATGTGGGAGGTCCTGGGTTCAATTCCTGGTGGTTGGCCACTTAGATGCTGGATTTTTCTGTGGTTTTTTTCTGGTCGGCAAGGTGAATGCTAGGGTTGTCTATTGTCTACTTTCCTCTCGACCATTTCCTCTTCCTCTTCCATTTTACAAGATGGCTCTGGGGCTGTCTCAGTTGATGGTGGGCAGATCGTGGAGAGGCTTGCAATTTGGAACTTCTTTGTGGCTCTGTCTCTGAGCCTCCATTGTTGAGTCGACCTTTCCCCAGTTCTCACTAGAGGGGAGCCTTTGAACCACTCTCCATGGAGTTGGGCAGGTTGCCGTTGAGTGCCTCCCAGCTGGGTGGTCAAGTCAGTAAATGTTGAGGACCTCCACATGTCTCTGTTGTCTGCATTGATCAGTCCTCCAGCCCACACATCTCTGCAGTTCCATCATCTTATCCGTTCCTCCCAGGAGTGTGCACACAAAAGATCCAATCACACAGTTAAGATGCTAGGTGTCCCCTTTTATACCTAATCTCATCTCTCATCTCAAGAATTTAAATAAAAGGGATAAGGCAAATCAGATTTACATTCCTTACAAACTAATTTTTTAAAGACTTCAATGCTTTGTGAATACAATAAACCCTATATATTGTGAAATAGGAAGAATTTCAGAATTTATTTTTTATAAAAATAGAAAATGTTTAAATTTATCATTTTATACTCTTCCCTTAGCTCTTAAAGTATCAGTTTAAAACATCCTTGCTGCTTAACCATATACCAGTTTTTTATTTTATATTTTACTGACCATATTTTTTATCATTGCTGATAATAAAATACTGATGACATTTATTTTCCAGAAAATGCTTGGATTTATTATACTTGTGATGGCAGTGGAACTAAAACATGTGGCTCCTGATTGGATACAATTGCCAGTGGTAGAGCGTGATGATAAAAACCTAAGGTCAAAACTAACAGTCCATAGCAACATATCACACACTACAAGCGAAATTAAGAAGCAACTTGAGAGCAATCTGCCAACAAATGAAGTTGACAGTACAATAAGAAAACCAGAAACAGATAAAATTGATGAAGTGTATAGAAAGACCAGTTCTGAGGAACATTTTGTTAAACAGGATGAATCAGAAGCAATTGTTGGAAAACCATCAAACGAATACAACAGCAATAATTTACTATCTACTTCCCAGTCCCTTTTGCCAGATAACAAACCTATGAATATTACTGCAGATCAGAAGGATGATAACCCTGCATTCCATTACAACAGCTCAATACTGGAAGAGAATTTTGGTTCAAATTTCATTTACAAAATGGAAAGAGAAAGAGAAAAACCTATAATGGGTGTTCAATGGAGTGGAAGCATTCCTCCATTTGACATTTTAAGATCAGTACATCAAACATTGATTCATGAAATTCCTAACTCTATGAAGGGCAAAAGAGAATTCTTGCATAAACTACAGAACAAAATGCTTAGTTACTTGGGTAAGTTCTTTAAAGTTGTGGCAACATTTTCATCTTTTCAAACTTATACCTTTGTATTTTTACTTCCTCTGCCATGTACCTAGTTGGTAAAGAAGGTACAGTAGTGTCCCATTAATCTGAACTAATTGGGACCGAACCCTGTTCAGATTAGCAAAAATTTGGATTAGATGGATTTTCATCAAATATGACAACATATTGGCCTTAAGCACTCTGTGTTAAGTATTAAAATTATTTAAAGTAGGAAATTAGTACAGTATGTTGTAATTTATTTTACAACCACATTCTGAGGCTTGAAAACCAATTACTGTAATGTTTATGGACGTTGGCAAAACATTGCCTCTCTAAGTCATTTCAGTGCATTGGGCAAAAGAAGATCACAGACTTCACTTCTTAAGTGTTGATTTGCTTTTCCATTTTGTTTTCTCGTTAATGTAAAAAAATTGCATTCAAACTTTGTTACGCACATCATTAGTAGGTCTAGGCCTTCCATTTTTAGTTTTTGTGTATAAATAGCCAACAGATTCACTATTTACTCCTGCAGCATTTATTTTATGTTTTTCTGTGCTATACGTTTTTACTTGGAAAAACTGGTTTAACCTCAATTATTTTTTCCTGTTTTAAAATTCATTACAAATTTGTCAGATATTTTTCCTAGCCCTGTTCAGGTTAGGTTGATTTTTGGATTAGTGGGATTTGGATTGGTGAGACTCTACTGTATTGCATTCTACCCAAAACTTCAATACAAAGATTTCTCTGGAAACACTTGTTTTAAGGCTCTCTGAATAAAAAATTCATTTTTAGAAAAATATCTGTTTGTGTGTGTGTGTGTGTGTGTGCATGCGTGCGCGCGTGGGTGTGTGTGCGTGCGTGGGTGTGGGTGTGCGTCTGCGTCTGCGTGTGGGTGTGTGAGAGAGAATTGTGTAGCAAAAAAAAAAAAAAAAAGAAAAAAAGAAAACGGGTTGCATACCAAACTTGATATTTAAGTTTAGCATTCTGCAAGGATCCATCAAGATTTTTGAGACAATCCTCCCACCTAAAAATGCCCTTTACAAAAAAACTGTTCCAAAATGTTTGAGTTTCCCAAAAATGGTTCTATTTGGATTAAAATAGTACAATATATTAATGGTATTTGCATGACAAACGTAACGCACATCATGAATTTTCTGGGAATAGCCCATGAAGTACTCTTTATTCTGAATAACAACTGTTGGTAAACCATTAAGAGATATACAAGTTCTTGCTACAGAAAAAAATGTTATTCTTATTAAAGCATACAAATGATGTGGAATAACATTTTTGGTAGCATTAACCATTTTTGAGATATTCTTTGTTATTTGTTTAAATTTTAAAATACTTATACTTACTATTTTTTTTCCTTGTGGTCATGCAAGAGACATGGAATTTCAAAGCCATCACATAGCAACCTAATTTATTAAAAAATGAATGATTTTAGCCTTCTTATGCCTATAAATAAACTGTACAAATGTGTAATAAAGGTTTAACTTGATCACCAAGAACTGGATAGAAGAATAAGCTATCATAGGAATAGTTTGTAAAAGAGAGTAGAGAAAGTCTTGTGAATGCAATGCATGAGATTTTTTTGACTAACTTTATATGCTTCACAGTTTTCATATGCAAAGCTCATCATTGTATCTGAATAATGCCTTGTGAAACACTGGAGTTAGCATTTGACATAATCACTACATACATTCAATTTGAGATAAAAGTTTCTGATAATTTCAGTGGAAAAATAAAATTGCTAAGAAATTTAACTTTCATTACCATTACTGCATCCCAAACTTAGTGCTAGTAATTTCATAATTATTTATAAATAGGGAATACTGCAAACAAACTGATGTGTTACACTCACATGATTTTCTCTACTCTTGTACTAACTATTTTTACGAACACTTATTCCTCTATCTACTTCATGATATTTGAGATAAACATTTGCAGAAGTTATCTTATTGCTAAGTTTTTTGTAGTACAAGGGAAATATGGCTTTAAGTGGTAGTCAAATCTTATAAGAGTTGGCCACTATATGATGCCTTGAAATTGCATTCTATTTGTATGGGCAAGACAAAAGCGAATGATGTATTCCTATTTAAGAAAATTATAAAGCATTGAAAAATTTGACCAAATAAGGAATATCTCAGAAATGGTTCAATCTATGAAAACATGTATATGATATAAACTGTGTGTTTTAACTAGGTCTACTTTTTTGCATAGTAAAATTATGTATTTATATCTTTGGATTTACCAGTTATGCAAAAGTCATCCAGAATCAAGAGGACTTCTGAGGCCATTCTTAGAAAATTCAAGATATACATTTAATTTGTCATGAAAATTTCTTAAACATATGACACTGTGGTTACTTTTCTATCACATTATTGTCTTCTAAAATTTTATCACAAATACACAGTTTTCTTCTCGGTGTTAACAATCTACAGTCTGTTGTGCTATCACAACTTACAAATTTTACTTCTTGTAGCCTTGCCTCAGTCCTTTCTGTGTCTTTCTTCACTTTCTCTGTCTCTCATACTCTATGTTGATGCAAGCACTCAGTGCTAGTGAAATCTTCTTTACGATGCACATGTACACATTGACTGACTTGTGTCTGTAACTGTAACTCTCTAACTAACCGCTCTGCTGTTCCCTCGCCTCCTTATATAGAGGGGATGACATCTTATGGACCTTTCTCAATCTCCACAAATACGGCCCAAATGACCTAGCTGTCGACGGGCCCTTAAACCCAATTCACTCACTCACTCACTCCACAAATGCATCGCCAGTGACACAGCCAGATTTTTCTTTAAGCTCCAGAGAAAACCTCTTCTTATGTAGCCACTTCATTGTTGTTAGTCTCATGTTCGCTTGCATGAGTGGTGTAAGCCTTTGTTTGCTTGCCGGCCTGTATGTGGTGTGAAGTAGCTCAGTCCAGTTCATCCTTTGTTGTGCACCGAGCTCGGTGTCACACTATTTTAATAAAATCATTAGAGCCATTTATGAGAAAATAAAAACTTTTGAAAAATGTTCCACATAAAGGATAATCTGTGGTGGAAGGATTTTCTTGAAAATCTGTGTCCTATCCTTGGAAGATGCTGAATTGAAATACCAAGTTTGGTATTTAACCAACTTTTTGTTTTTGAATTGTGCTATTCACAGACACACACAAAGATGTTTTTCTAAAAAAAAAAAAAACCTATTCGTTTTTATTTGGGGAGTCTCAAAACATGTATTTCAGATGAAATCTTGATATCAAATTTTTGGGTAGAATACAATACCTCCTCTACTTACCGTATGTAGTAGAAGAAGTAAAACAAGGATCAAATATTACACACTCACTTTCTCTCTCTCTCTCTCTCTCTCTCTCTCTCTCTCTCTCTCTCTCTCTCTCTCTCTCTCTCTCTCTCTCTCTCTCTGTATTTATTTGGCAAGTATTGTTTAAAATGTGGTTAAATGCTATAACTACAGGAAAATCCTGTCCTGCTTAACTGAAATGAAACCAAAACAAGAAGGAAAAGAAAAATATGTAGCAAGGAATGAACAAAAAAATACGAGATGTTTAAATTTGTATTGGCAATGCTGCTGTGGCAATGTTCTTTTGGCCCAATACAGGTACTCATTATTGTATGCATTTAATCCTACCCTACATACTGAAAAAAAGCTGTACCATAATAACACACTGCTGCTAGTAGTTAGTTTGTGTTTAAGATATAAGTGAACAGAAACTTTATGCCATTAGCAGCATAGGGATTCAAAGCATTAGGGATAAGGATGAATGAATTAATGAACGAACAAATGAACAAACAAACAAATGAACAAACGAATTAATGAATGCATGAATGAATGGTTTATTTTGTGTTTCTTAGTTACAAATATTCTTCCACAATTAATCTTAATGAGTCTAACATCTACCCAGATAAGGAGTCCATTACATTCAAGCCCCTGTTCTAGAGGTAAGAAAGACCATTAATTCATATTAAGGTCTTAAGAGGAAATATTGAATTATGCACTATCAATAACACAAAACTTTTTGTATTTAAGTCACCTTGCATGTTGTGAATAAACACCAACAGATACAATATGTGTCATTTGATGATCTGATATAGCCACTGGTAAACGTTATTAGTAATAAAGTTGCTCCTTTTATGAAATTGTCTTTCTAAATACTGTAATGCAGATTTTAACAGTGGCAGGTTTTGTTAAAGGTTATATGCATTTGGAATACAATTGAGGCATTGGCATGGGAAAGGTAGTAAGATACATCACCAATGGTATAGAAATAGCACTTAGTCAAAGTTGTGAATGGTTGAGTTCCTACGAACGACACAAGATGGCACCTGTGGTTTGGCATGAAGATGGGAGTAAGTTAACAAGCTGTCAAATTACCAGGTTTCATAGACTTACTACCTCGTCCATCTCAATACCTCAATTATTTTCTTTCCTGTGTTGCTTAAAATCATTTCCTTGACTATCCAAAAAAAAGTTTTATCCAAAACAGCTTTGCCCCCTTTAGTTTGGTTAAGCGATCTTTTACTGTATTGCATTGTAATTAAGCTCCAAACAAAATATTCTGTTATTGTTAACAAATGCTCTAATATTTTATTTTAGTTCCTAATCCTTTTTAACTTTTAATTCCCAATCTTTCATTAAACTAAGTTAACCATAAGCTTTTCTATGTTGGTGAAAGTACCCACAGAAACAGTAAAATAAAGAGGGTGCAAAATATATCAATTAAAAGTTTGCCTATATTATGTATAAGTTCATAGAAGTTATTACCTATATATTTGGTTCTTAGTCCCAAGGTTCAGAACTCAATGTTTGTTGCTTAGTTGTTAGTTCTGAGGAGATAGGCAACTGACTATAAGCTATTGATGACGAACATTAGGAGGATCATTCTAAACACAAGTATACCTACCTGGAGACATTCAAGTTTGAATAATGCTTTATGTACAAGGATATTAAAATTAAACATGTGCTACATGCCTTAAATGAAAGTTATTTTTTGAACTTATATATATAGTGATCAGGTGCACGCAAGTTGCTGTCTGGTCGCACTTATGGAGTGCATGTTGGTACCTTTACCTGACTGCCTGGAATGTTGGCAGTCTGACCACATGTGCAAAGTGGCCAACAAGCGGCTGGAGTAAAATCATGCTGATCCCTTTGTCTAGCTGCCTGGATTGTTGTAGCTGCCAGCCCTTTAGAACAAATGGTCCATGTCTTTAAATCAAATGGTCCATGCAATAATGGCACAAATAACAAACCCTTTATGAGTGATCCCCACAGTTCTGGAAACTTCCTTGGCAGCAGATGTGAGAGAAGCTGCCCCTTTTTGAGAGCATTATGCCTTTGTTGCAGGCACTATATAAGTGACTGTCAGCACACAGCCATGATCAGTCAAGACAGAGTCAACACAGAGTTCAAATCATTTCAGTCTGAGAGACAGATGAGTGCAGATGGTGGCTGAGAAGCCGAATGCAGCTGAGCATCAAAGCGATGATTATAGTTATTTGACAGCAATTCAAATAATCATTTATTACACCAGTGTCAGGAATGGGATGCAACAGTGATGGAGATGATGAAACAATTATTAGCTGAAATGAAGACCATGAAGTCTGACATTGAAAAGATGTAGGAGAAAATGGACTTTGGAATGGAGAAGATGGACATTGAAATAACACCAATGAATCCTGCAAAGGAGAAGATGGAATCCAGAATGGAAAAGATGGAAGACAAAATGTAATCCAAAACGGAGATGTAGAAATGTCTAGATGAAGGAACCATCAACCAAAATTGATGAACAACTGCTGGCGTAAAGAAAGACATGGAAGAGCTGTGTGGGAAGGTGGTAGACCTTGGCCAATATATTGACACCCTAGAGGACTTCAGGGAATAGCTTGACATCCTGGAAGGAAGAGTTAATGGCAGTGCCAAGGTACTGAATGCCACTAGGAAAGAAATGCTTGATAGAAGACTTAAGAACTTCAAGGTCATAATGCCAGGATATAACACATCTGTGCATGCTAAGCCACCCGAATACAACAAAATGTATACTTTAGCAGTCTTCCACTGACAATCAATGGTCAACCAAGGAGGAAGCCACACCTGATAGCAAACCTCCAAAGATGGGCGGCAGAGGTTTTGAATACAATTTTGACATCGATGGTGCTTGGAGACATCTGGCTGGCCTTTACAAACTGGCTTGGGAACCATTGCTTGGTTATTACTCTTATTACTACTATTATTACTATTATTACTATTACCATTACCATTACCATTACCATTACTATTACCATTACTATTACCATTACCATTACTATTACTGTTATCATCATCATCATCATCATCATCATTATTATATCACCACCATCATCATCATCATCATCATCATCATCATCATCATCATCATCATCATCATCATTATTACTGCATTTGAAATTACAAGTTGTATACCTGACCATCTCAATTTATTATCTTTCCATGTAGTATAGTGCAAATTATATTGTATAGTGCATTCCTACTACGTTTATTTGTCTTTAACCAATCTAGTAAGATAATGCTAAGAAAACCATGTATATTTAAGCTAAATGGAGCTAAATATGGCAATAAAGGAAAAATACAATTTAAAAAGTACATGCAAGCATATAAGCACAAAAATATAGCAAGGGACTACCAGGCCCCGAGCGACTAATGTGTTCTACCAGGAGGCATGCCTAACTAAGGGTTAAGCTAAAAGCTTATTTTCAAGACCATCAGCTTGATCGAGCGGGCATAGTATTTGCGTTTTTCTCCACCATGTCAGCACTGGAGATACCCAACCTATCCGGCAACCACCTAGTGGTGTTTCTCTGGCGAAGCAAGTGGAGGTATGGGCAATGACTGTCAAGAACAGTGGTACCAGTGGCAGCTGTATCGGAGGCATACTATCCCAGGTCAAGGATGGGCACGAGCAGGTGATAGTAGAACTATAGTAAGAACTCTCCTAGTTGGAAAAGAACTACTGCATCATAGGCAGGAGTTCCTTGCAGTAATGAAGCGTTAGAAGACCTCCTAAATACCTGTGCTGTTAGCCATTCTACCTGAGGAATGACTACTCTGCACTCATTTGGTTGTTAAACTTCAAGAACTTGAGGCCCATTTGGTCCAGAGGCTCCAAGAGTACAACTTAACATCAGAACAACAGAGAGGAAGGAACCACTCCAATGATGATGCCCTGTCAAGAAGATCCTGCCCAGAGGAATGCAGATATCGCACTAAAGTGTAAGAAAAGGAGGTGTTGCAGCTGTTTGTATGGTTACAGCAGTGCCTCTAGATGGATGGTCTAGTGCAAGGCTTAAGAGGGTACAGTTGGTGGATGTCAATTTGGGGCTGCTGCTCCTGAAAGAAGTGGGGGTAGGAGGAGGGAGAAGCTGGGAAGACAGCATACCCAGGAGTGGTGTGTGTATAAGTCCTACTGGGTTCAATGGGATTTGCTTAGTTGATCCTCCCTCAGAGTAAGGTGACAGAAGTCTTGGAGGAAGTACATGTGGGGACTTCGGGAAGACATCTTGGACTCAACTGAATGACCAAAGCTCTGACGAAGGTACTACTTGTTGAAGTTAGGGCAGACCTGAGAGCTGGTACTGGCCTCTTTACCTGGTGGAATGAATTTTGGCTGCAGTGTTTAAGAGCTGATCTAGAAGCTTTGAGATGGCCTTTTGTCACTACACTTACCTCCTCCAGGCTAGCAACCACTTCATTTTCACTATGAGTTTTATGTAAACCAGTTGGAAGGTAAATCTCAAGTTTTGTTACAGAAGAAGCTGGACTATCCATTGGCATACTCCAACAAAGGTGGACAGAAAACAGACTGCAACAGACCACACAGCAGTGGCGTGGCATGGGTGATTTATAAGTGTTGTCGGTTGCTTCAGACTTAATCTGGGGAGTGGCAGCCATGAATTCTGAGAGTTCTCAGGTTAATATTATATAGCTTGTATGCAATTGTATAACATAAAACAAACACATATAAATAATAATTATAGCAACATACCGTATTTAAAATGTATTTACAATCTCTCCAATTTACAGTGTCTATTTGTATTTCAGTTTAATGCACCAATTCTTCTCCAAAAAAACATCAACGACAGAGTTTTCAATTGTTGCTTGCTATTGCTTTCTAAGTTTGTTAAGCAAACCCTTTTCTACTGGGAACAAGGACAGAGATGAAAGTCTATTTTGAGTTTAAGTGTTTCTTAGATAGGTGTGTATTCTGCAGAGCGCTGAAAAAGATCATTCTGCTGATGCACTCGTGGCAGGAATTGTCAAAATTAATTCATGAAGTTTATACACCTGTGGCAAAGTTTCTTTAAGTCCCATGACATACAACTCCTGGTGAACTTCGTAGACTGCTTTGTTTCGAAATTCAGGGGAAGAGTACAAATAACAGAGTTCATTTCTTATCCCACTATGCTGACATACTATCCATCTGAAGTAGAGAAAAGTCTTGAATGCACTCTCTATGAGAGTCTTGTTGCATTCTGCATATGAAGCACTGTCCAATAATGTTAGGAACTGTAGTTGGTTTATATCCGAAAATCAGTTGGTTATTTGGCCAAGTATCGTATCTATGATCTCATAAAATATTTATCGATACAATGATTTTGTGTCATTTTCTCCTTTATCCAGTCCCGATCTCTTTGAAGGTATTGGTATTTCGTAGCAATCTTGACCAGATTCTATCTGACCAAATTAATTCGTCAACATTTTCACACAAGTCTTTCATATTGTTTTTGAAGGCATTGATTTTTTTATTTGCAGAAAGCAATATCAAACATCATTTTCTGAAGGATCTTAAATAATTAATCAGACTTAGGAAGTACAAGTGAAAACACCAAAGTAAGAATCTGAAATCAAAGCTTAGGAGGTTCTGGTAGTAGCCTGATGCACAAGCTCTTGTTTCAGCATCCCATTCATCCTCATCTTGTGCCATTAAGTTAAATAAGGCAGCAAGTTCAGTCTTCAAGCTGAAAATGACATCAATCATTCTGTTTTTGTAGTTCCATCTTGTGGCAGAGACTGCTAGAATGCATTTTTTTCACTTCAGTGTCTAAAGCTTCTGATTTTTTGGGCAATTTTGAAAAAAAAATGTAGACAGTCTTGACACTGTTTGAAGAAATACTCTACACTTCTTTATCTGACTGGTTGATTGCTGCAAAATAAACTAAGTTTGTGGGCATAGCAATGCGCAAATAAAGCTTGTTGATATTTCCCTCTAACAATTGTATGTAAACCATTATGCTCTCTAGTGATCACGGCTACACCATTATATGTTTGTGCTATGAGTTTCGCGCCAGATTTGAATTCCTCCATGAGTTCGAACAAATGCTTGGACAACCTAACTGCAGTGTGGCCACTACTGGCATCATAAAACCCTACAAATCTTTCTTCAACCCATCCCTCTGGTGCGACGTGACGAAGAACAGTTGATAGTTGAGATTTATTTGATACATCAAGTGACTGAGCTAAATAGCAAACAGCATTTATTAATCATCTCATTATACTTCTTAAATTGTCACTCAAAGAAGTGTCAAATCTTGTTTCTCCAAACTTCACTAAATTACAATGGAAGCAATATGAGTTTTTTAATTTTATTTTCATAATGAACCCTCAAGGTGCAAAAACTATTCATGTTGCTGATGCCATCTTTTGTCTACGCATTCTTTTCATTAGAAAAAAGCAGACATGGTCAACAAAATAGTTTCAATAATTTGCCACAACCACACAGCCAAGGAAACTTGTTATACCAAGAGCTATTAAAATGCCTTTCAAAACCCCCGTGTGATTTAGTTTTTAAAGGTTTAAGATCCGGAGTTGGCCTTCCTGTTGAAATTATGTGACATTTTTCGCCAAAAGAATGAGAACTCAAGGACCGATTTAAAAGGTTTTCGATCACACAATCACAGTCACTTTTACTCACAAATTATGATACCATTCTTCTTATTGTACTTTTAACATTGAACCATTCACCATATTACTGTTACACGTGAAGAATTAATACTAAAACTCAAGGTTTCTTTTCACTGCACTGGCAACAATCATGCTATAAACAGGTAACTAAAGCCTTACTGGGTCAAAGACCTGTCACACACCCAAATGACCTAGTTGCCGACGGGCCCCTAAACTCCATCCATCCTCCTGTCACACAAGTCTGTATAAGCTCCGAGTTTGCTGGTGAGTGCCACTGGCAAAATAATGAGATATTTAGAACTGCAGGATGCTAGATGACCGGTCTTGGCAGATGGGTCACAAATTAACGCAATTGAAACCTGAAAGTGAAACCGCTTCAACTTTCCACTATTCTTTGAACAAAAAATAATGTGAAATTTGGATACACATTCTTCAATTTATTAGCTGTTTCTGGCAGCAACAGAGGCAACATTAACGCCACACCACTGCCACTCAGCCTAACATTGGGAAGGATGATGAGAAAATTCTTATTATACTGAAAATATCAAGAAGCTTGGTCTGTTTTAAGCTGAAAAAATTAGCAATTAAAATAAGCTCAACGAAATATATGGCATTTTATTTATCAGTCTTCAAAAAATCATTTTATATGAGAGCCTCTTCAAAATCATATATTCAAAGTTCGGACCATATAGGGTGGAATCTGCTGTGTCCACTATTTCATTTGGTTAGGGATAGTGGAAGAAGTGCATTTGGCCTTGAAATAAAAGATCATTTGCTTTTTTGGATAGAATACCTTTGTTTGTGTTCCTGCATCTGTGCACTGCTGGAAGCAGTACAGGTAACATTGCATGTGTCCTGTGGAATAGTTTGGACAAAAGCATTCATCACATTACAAGGCAGATGACACTCAATACACACTGATACTGGGCAATCAGATTTAATTACCTGCTGAGTTTGGAGTCTAAAAGGAAGAGAGAGTGGATGTATTTTTATGGCTCTGAGCAGAAGGCAAATTTATAAAAATATTAAACTTAATAAAATACAACTAAAATCTCAAAATGGCATAAGTAACAGTTTTCTGTTTCCTGTCACTTACTTCATACACAGTACCTGGGTGACCGAGCTTCACTCGGCGTTTTTTGCCTCTGTTTTTGTTTTTGTTTTAGTGAAATCTTATTTTTTGTGGGAGAAGATACTTATTTAGACAAACCTGAAAGGCAAAACTTAACTAAAGAAAACTACTTGTCGCAATTGTTAAGAGTAATGTCCGAGAATCAAGAGATATAGAAATACATAAAAATATTGCATAAACACCATCATTTCAGCTGTAAAACATGTACTGCTGAAAGCAGGCCTCCCCCATAGATATCCACCCAGTTTGAGGTTTTCGTCAAGCATTTGTTCCATTATGGAGTTCAGTTCCTTGCTGCTGTGATTGACTCCAGGACGTTAACACGTTGACCAAGGTCAACATACTTCCATCGAGTTCTTCCATGGCTTCCTTAACCCCGGACAGTCACTCGTTAGTCTTCTTCGATAGACCTGTCTTCATATTGGAATTCCTGTCTTCATCTTTTCCTTTTCGGAGTTTACATTTTCAATTTGCCTTCCATTTTTGTTCCCATGTTTTCTATTCCATAGTTTACATTTTTCCAATCCGGTTTTCATATTTGTTTCCTCTGCCGCATTCCGGAATTCATTTCATTTCCCATTATGTCCATCTTGGCTAACATTTGTTTCATCAACTGTTCCATATCGTGCTTTTCGTCGCACTCCGGACACCAATTGTGATTACTTTACTTTTTTAACTATTTCTTTATTTTTTATTAAAACACCGGAGCGACACTAAGCAAAAGCAATGTTGAAGAATAACAAATACTACAGAAAGGAAAGGTGGTTGATAAAGCCATGTGAATGTACTACGCATTTATGTTTCAAACATATAGAGAAGTGTATGAATTGTTCGTAATTGTTCGTCGAAGCGGGAGTAGTGAAAGAAATGTGATTGTGTTTTACTAAATAAAAATGAGTAGAAAAACCGTGTGAATGTTATACGTTGCACTTATATTTCAAGTGCATGGAAAAATGTATGGATTGTTTGCAGAAGAAGGAGTAGTATGTTAGGTAAAAGAAAAGGGAGTAGAGAAAACCATGTGAACGTAATACATTGCGTGGTAAAATGGATTACATAAAAACCTTCGCCATGAAAAAAATTAGATATGTCACTTTTCATGGTGATCGGTCAACCTGTTTTGGAATTTAGTCACTCTTTAACATAAGATATGTATAGGCCTTGGTATGATGAAGTTGATAAACCATAGGGAATAACATGTGAATTGTTACGTAAAACAAAAGTGAGTAGAGAAAGTAGTATGAATGTAATACGTTGTATTTGTTTCAAACATATAGCAAATTGTATGAATTATATGTTGTTGTTGTTGTTTCTAGTGCCTTGCATCTGGCAATGAAGCCATTATATGTTGAAGGGCAAATAGCGAAAGAAGACTGATTGTGTCTCGTAAAGGAAGAATTAGTAGAGGAAATCGTGTGAATGTAATACGCTGCATTTATATTTCAATCCTAGAATATTATATGAATTGTATGTTGAAGGGCAAACAGAGGATACATGAATGCGCTACGTAAAAGAAAAGTGAGTAGAAAACCATTTGAAAGTAATATATTGTGTAGTAAAATTGTTACCATAAAAACTTTCAATGAAAATAATACATATACGTGCCGAATTTCGCAGTGATCGGTTAAGCGGTTTTCGAGATTAACAGTTAGATATATACAAACATTCAAGTTGTATAGATGATATGAATTGCTTGTAGAAGAGTGAGTGGAGAAAGACATGTGAAGGTGTTACCTAAAAGTGAGTAGAGTAAACACTGTGAATGTCACATACAGCATTTCTATATCAAACATGCACAAAATTGTATGACTTATTCCTAGAAGAGTAAGTAGAGAAACAGTTATGAGTGTGTTACCCAAAAGCAAGTAGAGAAAACAGTATGAATGTAATACGTAGCATTTCTATTTCAAACATGCACAAAATTGTATGACTTATTTGTAGAAGAGTGAGTAGAGAGAGATGTAAATGTGTTACCTAAGAGTGAGTAGAGAAAACAGTATGAATATAATATGTAGCATTTCTATTTCAAACATACAGAAAATTTCATGATTTCTTTATAGAAGAGTATAGAAAGAGATGTGAACGTGATACCTAATAGTGAAAGGAGAAAACAGTGTGAATGTAATAGCCTTTCTATTTAAAATATACAGAACATGGCATGAGTAATTTTAAAAGAGGGGATAAAAGTGTTTTATTGGTGCAAAATCACGTTTTTTATGGAAAATTATTTATAGAAGGGTGAGTAGAGAATGAGATGTAAATGTGATACCTAAAAGTAAGTAGAAAAACCACTGTAAATGTAATATGCAGCATCTCTATTTCAAGCATACAGAAAATTGCATGACTTATTTGTAGAAGAGTGAGTAGAGAAAGAGGTGTGAATGTATCACCTAATAGTGAGAGGAGAAAACAGTATGAATGTAATAGCACTTCTGTTTCAACCATACAGAACATGGTTTGACTTATTTTAAAAATGGGGATAAAAGTGTTTTTCGGTGCAAAATCATGCTTTTTATGGAAAATTGTTTATAGAAGACTGAGTAGAGAAAGAGATGTGAATGTGCCACCTAAAAGTGAGTAGAGAAACTGCTGTGAAAGTAATGTGCAACATCTCTATTTCAAACATACAGAAAATTGCATGACTTATTTGTAGAGGAGTGACTAAAGAAAGAGATGTGAATGTGTTACCTAATAGTGAGAGGAGAAAACAGTGTGAATGTAATAGCATTTCTATTTAAAACATACAGAACATGGTATGACTAATTTAAAAGTGGGGATAAAAGTGTTTTTGGTGCAAAATCACGCTTTTTATGGAAAATTGTTTATAGAAGACTGAGTAGAGAAAGAGATGTGAATGTGCCACCTAAAAGTGAGTAGAGAAACCGCTGTGAAAGTAATATGCAACATCTCTATTTCAAACATACAGAAAATTGCATGACTTATTTGTAGAAGAGTGAGTAAAGAAAGAGATGTGAATGTGTTACCTAATAGTGAGAGGAGAAAACAGTGTGAATGTAATAGCATTTCTATTTAAAACATACAGAACATGTTATGACTAATTTTAAAAGTGGGGATAAAAGTGTTTTTGGTGCAAAATCACACTTTTTATGGAAAATTGTTTACAGAAGAGTGAGTAGAGAAAGAGATGTGAATGTGTTACCTAAAATTGAGAGGAGAAAACAGTGTGAATGTAATAGCACTTCTGTTTCAAACATACAGAACATGGTGTGACTTATTTTAAAAGTGGGGATAAAATGTTTTTGGTGCAAAATCATGTTTTTTATGGAAAATTGTTTTTAGAAGACTGAGTAGAGAAAGAGATGTGAATGTGTTACCCAAAAGTGAGTAGAGAAAATACTGAATGTAATATGCATGTATACAAAAATTTAACCAAATCTTTAGAGCCATTTCTGAAATACGGGGAATATATATACAAGAATTGCACTGTAGAAGCGGGAATAAAAAAATGTTATTTTTTATGTAAAATCACGTTTTTTCGGGAATTACACCTATATAGATGAACAACTTAAAAGGCAAAACTCTATATGAATACAAAACTCGATCAAAATCGTTAGAGCTGTTTCCAAGTTGCGCGGAATAAATATATGTATATATGCAAGAATTGCTCATTTAAATATATAAGATATATACAAATAAGCTAAGAACTAAATACTGTCGCATAATGATATGTTGTTGTTGTTTTCTAGTGCCTTGCATCTGGCAATGAAGCCATTAGCATTCGTGCTTTCCAATACTTTTGAACTGTAGTTTCTTCTGATCTTAATGCTTCACAGGTCTTCAAGTGTTCTTCATTCATTTCTGCTGGATCGTTACACAGGACACATATTGGTGAGGCTGAGATACCAATTCTGTAGAGATGACTTGCTAAGCAGTCATGATTTGTCAATAGTCGGAAGGCTGCAACAGCTGTTTTCCTTGGTCTCTGGGGGATTATATCTGGATTGGAAAGTAGTGTAATCCATTTTTTATCTTTGGCATTTGTTTCTATTTCTTGTAGATATGAATGACAAAAATTTTTAATGATCAAGCGTTTTATTGAGGAATATGAGAAATTGAATTTAGACTTTTGTTTTATTGTTGTGCCTTTCTTTGCAAGTGAGTCTGCAGCTTCGTTCCCCATGACTCCACAGTGTGCTGGAATCCATTGGAGATGAACAGTCTTATTAACTTTTTGGAGTTGTGTTAACATTTTGTAGCATTCTCTAATTTTTGTTGACTTCTTTGTAGTATTTGAACATATTCCCTGAATTGCAGCTTTAGAATCTGAAAGAATTACTGCCTTGTTAAATTTATTTAAGGGAAGATTTAATAATTGTCGGAGAGCAATGTATATAGCCTCTATTTCTCCATCATAATTTGTTGTGTCTCTGCCAACAGAATGATAAAAGGAAAAATGTGAACACGTAACTCCAGCTCCAGTAAGGTTTTCCTTCGAGGATCCATCAGTATATAGGTGCAGCCATTCTTCTGTGGGATACCTAGTATTGATTGTTTCCAGAGCTAGAAGTTTTTGTATTTCTTTTGGTGTGTCTGATTTACTTATTTCCTCTATTAATTCCAAATTGAAGGTAGGTTGCAATAATTCCAATGGATTTTCTCTTATAAGTAGATTTTCTCTGGTGTTAGGAATGTTCAATTTGGATTTAATCTGTGTTACCTTTTCTAGGAAACTACTATGAGTTTTAAGGATTGAAGGGGGGAGGTTCTCTTCTGTCCATTTAGAGTTTGGCAGTCGTAACATTTTCTCGTGTTGGAGCAATGCTTGTTCTTCTATTTTTGTTGTTATTGATGGGGTCCGTGTTAAGGCAAGCATGGCATCAATAGGTGTGGATTTAACTGCTCCAGTGATTAGGCGAAGAGCCTGATTTTGTATTTGTTCAAGTTTATTGATGTTAGCATTTGCTGCTGTTATTAAAGCTTCAGAACAGTACAAGAGGTTTGGTTTAATATACATTTTGTATGTTGTGTTAAGGACTCTCCTTGAGCAGCCCCATTTAGCACCAGCTAACCTTTTCAGGATTTGCAATTTCTTTTCAACCTTTTCTGAGATGTTTGTTATATGTTTTTTCCAACTTAGCTTTCTGTCGAAAGTGATGCCTAAGTATTTGGCATCATCAACTGCTTTGAGTGGTTTACCATTATAATTTATGCTAATATTAACTGGTTTGTATTTTAGTGTAAATAATTCATAATTTGTTTTTTCCACATTGATAGTCATGAGGTTTTTGGAGCTCCATTCATGCACTTTGTTTAGGGCTGTTTCTATTCTGTCTTTAATTAATTCAGGTTTTTTTGAAGAGCCTGAAGTCCAAATGACTACATCGTCAGCAAATAAAGCAATTTTGGTTTCTAAAGTTTTTATTATTGATGGAAGGTCATTTATATATATGTTAAAGAGTGTTGTGCTCAGAACAGCACCTTGTGGAAGTCCTCGGTGTGTTTGTTTATATTTGGAAATGTATGTATTATATTTTGTGGCACAAAATCTTTGTGAAATAAACTGAGTTATCCACTTAAGCATGTTACTTTTCACACCTATTGATT
>CM060962.1:211459135-211759135 GCA_030765045.1 Tenodera sinensis | reverse complement strand
CAGTTGTGGCATTGAATTTTTAAGTTCCAGTTCTACCTCTCAAACTTTGTCTATCAGGTTACCCCACAAGTAAATATCACACACTGTTAGATCAGGGGAGCGAGAGGGCCATACACCAGCACTAATCACTCTATCTTCAAACACTTCCCCAATTTTATTCATGTACTCCTCTGCTGTATAGGCAGTAGAAGAATCTTGTTGAAACCACCCATATGATTTCTCTTCTTCTGTCAGTTCATGATAAAATGGGTTCAAAATGTCATTTCGGTACATCTGTGCATTTACAGTCTACTCGTAGAATATTGGACCAATTATGTGTCTAACGCTAACAGCACACCGAACTCCAACTCTCCAATCATAATGAGGGATTTCTTGAATGCGATGTGAATTTTCAGAGGCCCAATACCGACTAGCCGCACACACCCAGAGGCAGCCGGTAGTGGGGGAATCCAGCAAGATTGTGGGAGAGGTAAAACGCTGTGTGCTCTGTTAGACTTTAAATGAATAACTCTGTATAACAGCAGCTCCTGATAAAGAAACTTAGACATTTACGAAACACCAAGCTCTAAAAGAACATTTTCTGCATCTGTTGGCAGTATATTTTAATTATTCGAAGGAGAAGAGATAATCACAGTAGCTCTATAACTGCAGAACAATATGCACATGTGCATGAGTGTGAACGCGTGTGCATGTGTTTGAGTGCATGTGCATGTGTGTGGAGAGGCAGGGAAAAGACTTTTCCTTTCAAGTAACCCCATTGGAAGTAGCTTGGAGCAATGAAATCGAATGTGATGCCAAACTAAATCAGCCAAACAAGCAGTTAGATGGAAACCAAACTTTGGAAGAACCAAGCTTTTGGAACCAGTCTTTGTCCATTGTTTTAACACCACTAGAAACATAATCCCACAGGACATTGTATGATGTGTTACACAATTCTCTCCATGCTGCCCAGAAATGATTGGGAGACATTTGAAAGACATTATAATTAAGAGGTATTCAGATTCCATGCCTAAATTTAAACGTGTAAATCTATCAATCAATGGAAATTAAATATTCTTTCACACTAGCCATGTGTAGGAAAAGGTTGGAATGGAAGAATCAGACTGAAAAATTCAATGCTATAGCTGGGATTTGAACCGCATATCTTCCAGTTTCTATCGGGTAAGCTACCATGACAATTGCTAGCACAAATTAAATTTTCTAACTGACTCTCATTTCCTTTTAATAGTCACATTAAGGAGATGTAAAATTCATTTGAGATAACATACCACAATAGCTACTTCCTATGAAGCCTGGGACTTGGCATTGAATTTTTCATTCTGATTCTAGCTTTTCAATGTAATCTTACATTTTCTGACCAATTATACCTGTTACTCATTCATCAACTACATTATTTACTAATGAGGGTATGTACAATCTGGTTGACTGTTACAATCCTCATGTATTAAATTTGGCTCTATTAGATTTACTCAGTTGTATTACAGAAATGTTTTATTCATATTCAGTTTATTAGCCATAGAATTTCATATGGAATTATGGGTATTGTCAAAATATTAAAGAGTATAACACAATATTTACAATATGAAGATTACAAATAACTTATACAATTTTTTATTTAACTTGGAAGCATTTTTATTTATTTATGTAATCTGTATTTATTTAACATAAAATAAACTTAAATATACTTATTATTTATTTATGCCAACAAACTTACTGTTGGTGTTTTTAAACACACAAACTGCATGTGGGCAAAGTTTGAGAGGTAAAACTGGAACTTAAAAATTCAATGCCACAGCTGGGATTTGAACCACAGACCTTCCGCTTACCAGGCAGTTGCTCTAACCATTGAGCTACTGTGACAAACTGCCAGAATGGCATTGAATTCTCAAACCAGTTCGTATTTCTCCTGGTAAACCAGGAACTGGTTTGAGAATTCAATGCCATTCTGGCAGTTTGTCACAGTAGCTCAATGGTTAGAGCAGCCACCTGGTAAGCGGAAGGTCTGTGGTTCAAATCCCAGCTGTGGCATTGAATTTTTAAGTTCCAGTTCTACCTCTTAAATATACTTACTTAAAAAACAACTCAATCTTAACCTACTAAGACTAATAATTCCTAAAATTATCCCAACTACTGGAAGCCAGCAGCCATTCCAAAATTCTTTAACTCTTTCTATAATAATTAAATACAAGGAATATGATTAAGTGTTCAGCCCAGGCTGTTAACTCACCATATTCATTATACAAGTCTTACCACTACACATTAAGCTCTTTTAATTTTAACTTAATTCACTTCTCTTTTTTATTGATCAATTCCATTTTCTTTTAGCTTTACTTTGAAACTCTCCTACTTTCTTGTATTCTTTACTAAATATTTTAATTAATGCTACCTTTCTATCCATTTTAGACCATTTCTCAGTTATATACTCTTTTTCCATAACCCTGCTCTCTCCCATGCTATACTCTCTCTTTGTTCATTTGATTTTTCAATATACACTTCTCTTTCCATTACTTTTTATTATAATATACAATTCTAGCGATATTTTGTCAACTATGTCCCCAAACAAGTTTTGTATTTCTATATTTTCAAATGTTCTCCTTACACCTTTCCAAAAGCCTTTAATATTATTCTCCCTCATTCTCCCAATTTCCCTCAATCCATTTCTTTCTAGATTAGATTGGATGCTGTAGCTCCATCCTTTACCTTTTAAACACTTTTCATGATATTCTAGATATTGTCTTAACATATTCTTTTCATCTGGGTTTAGTATTCTAAACCATAATATAAGTGATGTCTCCATAATCATATCTTTCCTTCCTACTCTCCCTATTTCAATTTGGATGAATTCCTTTACTGTGGCAGTTGGTAGACTTACCACTTCTCTGCAAAACATCCTGTGCACTGCATCCACAACTTCCCAACCACCCTCCAGACCCCAAACTTCAATCACATATAACATTTTTGATTCCACCATCATGTTATATTTTTTCTAATCACCTAACATTAATCTCCAGCATTTTGTACTTGCACCCTCTAACAGCTGCCAATACTCATTTCCCTTTTGCAAAAGCCAACTTATTTTGTTTCTTCTTTTTTCCACTACCATCTATTTTGGACCATAAACATATGCAACCTCTAAGCACTTTGTATTCTTGGTTATCTTTCTTCCACTTTTCAAGTCTAGTCAACTTTTCCCTTTCTTAAATACTATTATTTGTGTTACAAAAATATATATTTTCTTAAATATTTTTCAGAAAGAAGAATAAAAAGCTTATGGACATCAGAAACTGTGAGACAATCCCGTACTGATAAAGGCATGAGTTTCCCATCTCTTGAAGGAGCTCTTATGTCTATTTCCTTTCTCATCTTTGCTGTTTTTCTCATCAAACTAGTTCAGGTAACTATTACATGCATATTTACTTACTCTGCCCACATTTGCTATGCTTTCAAACAAATCTGATGATAATGTGCTAGGCATATTTTAACAATGCAACATGAATTTCTAGGTATTTTTCCCATGTGTAACAACCATTTACATGTAACACATTTTATTTTCTCATAAATGGTTACAATGAATTTCTTCTGGTGCATTTCATGCAAATAGCAAATTAAATCTTTCACTCCCAGTAAATTTTATTTGACTGGGAAGTCATAAGGGGTACACAAAAGCACAGTATGGGGAGAATGTTGACTTCATTAGCATATACATTTATGTCAAACATCTTTTTTGTGGTATTAATATTTGCTGCTACATATTTCAACTTCCCCAGGTTGATCTGTGTTTTATGCATTATGCACTATATTTGAAAATGGGAGATATTATGCGTCATAATGAGCAAGCCTCATGATATAAAGATGTGAAGTTTTTCCAGCACACTCTCTATAAAAAACTTCACATTGTGTTATTTCAGACTATTTCAAGGCAAATATTCATCATAATAAGTATAAAGTGGAAGAGCAAATTCTTTGTACATAGTAGAAATGTTAATGGTTGTGCAGAGTCATTGATTGTTATACATATCTTTTAACCCTATTTGCTGTGTGGCAACCCATTTCATATGCTTTTTGCTTATAAATTTCCTTTACTGCTTGTAAAACTGCAGCAGATCAATAATTTAAACTCAAAAGTAAGAAAAAAATTATACAACACGTGCTGAATCAACATGTTAGAACTCTATATGTGTGTGTGTGTGTGTGTGTGTGTGTGTGTGTGCGTGCGTGCGTGCGTGCGTGCGTGCGTGCGTGCGTGCGTGCGTGCGTGCGTGCGTGACCCTTCATCAGGAGGTTAAAACACAAAACTGACTCAATGGCAATTGAGTGGGTTAAGCTGATTGGAGAAGTTTGAAAAAAGATTCAATGTAGACAATTTCCCAATCCCATGTATCTGGCACCACTGATTTACTTGCTTCTAACTACAAGGCTAAATGAGACATGTACATCATACACTTGAAGATTTGGAATACACAAATTGCAATTGTTGTATTTATCCTGCTTTTGATTTTAATTCCAATGTTCATGTTTATTATTAAGCTACAGAGGAAATACTTAGCTTCCTTTGCCTTTGCAGCAACTGATCCATAAACTACAAGGAGCAAACATGAGCTTTAGGCAACAGCGTCTAATGCCAGATTTATTAACTGCAGCTCGTGTCCTGAAGTTGGTGGAAGAATTTCCAGTAAGTATGCAATGTAATTATAATATATGGTAACCAAGCAGGCTCTCTCCGCTATATGAGAGAGCCGAGAGTCACTGGCAGAGGCATACTAAAATCTTTACCTCATAGTAGACACTGGAAATGTTGACCTTCTGCTCTCAAGGAAGAACATATCTTGTAAAAATGTTATTGCTCATTTGTCTAAGCTCAACAGCAAGAATCGTTATGATTTCCTGCCTGATTTCATTAAGGTCCTGTAGTGTATGAGGGTTAGAACACACTGTCTTTCAAAGCATTCCATAAATAAAAATTGCAACTAGTTAGGTTAGAGGAATGAGGGGGCCACAAATCAACAATTATAATTCTGTCATGAAACACCTCTCTTATTTCATTTAATGATTTGGTAGCTGTAAAGAACCGACCATAAGATGTTTCTTCTTCTGTCAAGCTATCAAAAAATGATCCTAGAGTTGCTCTCTGATATCACTCTGCATTAATTCTTTTGTTAAAGAAAATGGGTCTTATTATTCTTCTAGCACTTATCTAACACCACACTGTAATTTTCAGGTCCTAGTGAGGCATTTCTGCAATAAAATAGGGCTTTCTACACTGCAATGTAAACGGCAGTTGCAATCTTCAGGTTGATTACAGGACATGATTGTCTGGCAAAACATTTAAACAGAATTGGGATATATTCTTCACCACTCTGTCCTCTATGTGATCTGCAAGAGGAAATGGACCGAGACCACCTTCAAATATGCCCGGCCACTTCTAGCACCCCATCCATCAGTGAAAAATATTGGAGAGCAAGAAGATTAATGACTTTATTGTCAGAAATCCAGCATTAGCTAACAACAACAACAACACTGCAATGTTGACTGTTTTGAGTGTTCACACTAATTTGTTTAACAATTTTTGAAGCAACCTAAATTGGCACTGATTTCATGTAGTTCATTTTCTGTCAAAACTGATCTTCTCTTAGATTGTTACTTATCTAACATCAAACCCAAAGCTTTGAACTAATTGATGATCATATGTACGAGTATAGTTTCCCTTGCAGGTGGTACAGAGTTTTCTACATACTCACTGCACACATGCTGAGCAGATCTGTTTAAAGTAATCTTTTCAAATAAACACACATTCTTCCATAAATAAGTGACATACAATGTTTCCTGTAGCAACAGAAGCACCTGACTGACTGGATATTACCCATTAATGGTGCCAATTCACCTTTAAGCAGGAATTAATAGTCTGAAGTTCTCCTAGATGGTGAAGGAAGAGAAAGGCCATGAGAGGGTTACCATGTAATATAATAACCCTTTACCTTATTAAAATCAGTCTCATATTGTAGCAACATAACTGCACTTGAGCCTTGTATTGTTATAAATAACTGACTGGACCATGCTGGAAGGCTTTCCACATGATATGGGATCACAAACTCTCTTGTTCCTCTTGTTTACATCTGCTAATAGGTTAAGACTGATGTGGCTTCTGCTAGCAAATTTAAATGAAACATCACATGCATTAACATACTTTATTATGTAAACAGCAAAATAGGAAAGTCGAACCCGGGCCACCTAGGTGGCAGGCGAGCGCGCTAACCGCTCGGCCACGGCGCCGCCCTAGGAGAGTGATGAACCTCTCTTTCATTTCCTTTAGCCCCAGTGTAAGAGTCAGTTAAAATAACTTGTAGTCCATGTTTACTGACACCCTCACAACAACAAAGCAAGACATACTATGTACAGCTAACTAGAACTTGGTTGTGTGAACCTTCAGCTATTGCACGACTTATAAACAATGTGTTTGAGAGTGTATTTCTGTAAGCAAAAATTATGGTCTCTGTATGATTTATCAGTGTTGAAGAATTGTTTGTCATAGAGAACCTGTAACATCCTGCACATTTATTTTAATTTCCTTTGTTTTTGTTTTCTTCGTCTATACAATGTATGAACTAATTACTGTCCAGATTTACTGTCACTATTTCTCCCATTTATTTCATTCTCATTTGCAGTATTTGGGGAGTCAGTCTGTGTGGCTCAGTTGGTTAGACGCTGGCCTACTGATCCCAAGGTTGCGGGTTCAAATCTGGCACAGACCGATGGTTTTTAAGTGTGCTTAAAAACGACAGCTCCATGTTAGCAGATTTACTGGCATGTAAAAGAACTCCTGTGGGACAAAATTCCGGCACACCGGTGACGCCGATGTGATCCTGGTAATTGACAGTGTCATTAAACAATAAAATAAAAAAAAAGAGTATTTGGGGAATAAACACAAAATACCAGTGGTGGCTCATGACGTAAACTATAGGTGAAGCTTGTATGTTTAAAAACACTAACAGTAAGTTTGTTGGCATAAATAAATAATAATTACCATCTGAAGGTTATTTAATCTCAGGGCATAAGGTACTTACGATAGTAAGTCACCATTGGGTTAATTGTCTCTGATGTGAGACTGTCTTTGTTGTTTACTCGGAGAAATACAAATTGGTTGGACAATTCAATGGCATTCTGGCAGGTTGTCACAGTAGTTTGATGTTTAGAGCACCCACCTGGTAAGTGGAGGGTCTGTGGTTCAAATCCCAGCTGTGGCATTGAATTTTTCAGTTCCAATTCTACCTCTCAAATAAAGTGAGTGAGTGAGTAGGGTTTAAGAGCCTGTCAACAGCTAGGTCATTAGAGCCCCTCTCAAATAAAGGTGAAGCTTTTATCACATAGAAATCACATGCAACATACCCATTTTATATATATTAAGTTGATTCTTCTGTCATTTCTGTTGGCATATTCCTCAGTTATGTCATCATGAAAAGGCTGCTTCCTCTCTAGGTCATTCAGCAAGTTCTTATGGATGGAGATGTTGGCTAGAGATGTTAGTCTTTCCTGGGTCATAGAATTCCGCAAATAAGTCTTTATGCTTTTGAGAGTAGAAAAGCTGCTCTCCACTGAAACACTCATTGATGGCAATGCTACGATGAGTGAAAAAAGTCTGTATACCTGTTGGAATATGCTAGTGTTTTCTTTGACCAACTTCAATGTTTGTGTAATGAGAATGCTATGCTGGTATTCTTCATTTTCATAAAAAATCCCAAGTTCCATTTTCAAATGACTTATTTTAAATAAATTTGGATATGTTTCCTGAACAGAGGTGAGAGTATCAATGAGGAAAACAGTTGCATACTGCAGGAACCTCGAAGAATCAGCGAGACTACAAAACTGAAGTTTTCCAAGGTCTTGAAATCTAATGGTAATTTGTGCCAAGATCAAATCCACTATTTCAAACTATAACAATTTGTGCTTCTGGAAAAGTTCATCTTGGGACAGTTTAGTATGTTTTCACCCTTAAACCCACCCTTAGTTTAGCTGTTTCAAAAAATTTACAAAACTTCAGTTCTTTTTCTTTGAAATATATTATAAGTGTTTTTTAATTGCCTTTGACGGAAAACTATGTCAAGAGATTCTTTTGAAGAATATCAAACAGAAGATTGGTAAACTGAAAGATCTCATTAAAAACAATGACCAAAAATGCAAATTCAAAATCATTCATGTTATTGGGAAAGCCATTTGAAAGTGCTGCTGTCTGGTCAGACTCAAAATCATCTGTTATCTCCTGAAAAACCTTACTGAGACTATTCCAGTTTTCTTCAACCACTTTAAGCAATGTTGAGTATGAACCCCATCAGGTGTTTGTAGCAGTGGGTACCACTGGTCTAAGTGGTTGTCTATGGCATAGCTTCTCTTGGCAGAGTTATGAAAAATGAAACGATTCCAGCAATATCAGCAAAAAGGATGTGGTATTGAGAAATTTCATTCAGTGTGCTATATAACTATACTCAGACCATGGACTGAACAATGAACAAGGATCTGAGGTGCAAAATCCATTACCTTTTTTTGCAAGCCATTTAAATGTCCACACATGACACTGGCATCACCATAGCACTGTCCAGTAAATTTTGACTGATAGTCATATGGTCCCAATACTGAATTAACCAAGGCAAATACTGCTTCCGAAGATCGTTTTGGGATGAAGGAAACCCATTGTAGTGTGGAATATTGCTCAATAAAAAATATGGCTTCTGATGTTCTATGGCAACTGACATCAAAAAAGCCCAACAAGCATTCGACTAGTCTGACAATTATGGAACACGGAGATTTTTGTGTGATATGTGTAGTGTCATCAATTTGACCTGAAAAAAAAGTCGCTGCTGCATATTTCCAATTTGATATAATCATCAATGTACTCCAAAATACAATCAGTAATCTTGTTCTGTACTATTTTTGAATTCCCAGTAAAGATACTTTTCTTTTAAATGTTGTTGTTGTTGTTGTTGTTGTTGTTGTTGTTGTTGTTTTCTAGTGCCTGCTTCACAGGTCTTCAAGTGGTCTTCATTCATTTCTGCTGGATCGTTACACAGGACACATATTGGTGAGGCTGAGATACCTATTCTGTAGAGATGACTTGCTAAGCAGTCGTGATTTGTGTATGTGGCTTTCATGTAACTGTTTTCTTAACGGGCACCAGTTTTACAATGTGGCAGTTACATCACCCGACTTTAACCCCCATTTTGCAAGGGGGACCACACCTATCGTTGGTCAACGGGTTCATCGGACCTAGCCGGGAGGACTAAATAGGTGGTATTTAGATCCACCGACCTTCCCCTCATGTGCCTCTGAGGGACGCTGTTGTGCTGTGATAGGCCAGCACATATGTAAATGACATTTCCTCCATTTTAGATGAAACAGTTATACTGCTGTGATTCGGTCCCCAGAGCCTCATCTGTTAAAAGCAGGGTGCACCACGGGCAGGATGAGGATGGGAATTGGGTAGGAGAGGCTATAGGAGGCGCATCACTACCCCTTACTACCCCTTTCTCTTAAATGTAGTGGGGCTGAATCTCTAATGGACTTGTGAAAATTAATAAAGATGACAGTTCTTTGAAATTTCCACTATTAAATGAAGATGAGCTTTCATCATGACCATGAAAATCAAGGTGTTGTCTGGCCAAATACATTGCTGCATTAATTACAACCTTAAGACTTATTATTGTTAGGGACTTCCACCCTTCTCTGTGACCCATCTGGCTGTGGCCCTGTGGCACCCTGAGGTTCCCTCATTTCATCCTTGCCTCCTGGGAGGTGGGGGGGAGGGGTGTGATAGCCACAATAGATCTGCATGGATCACAATGCGTGAGGTGTTCCCCTCTATATATACCCTTTACCCTTTAAAAACTAATTGGTTCTACTGTTCCACAGTCTTTTTTACACCAAGTAATAAGCTAGGCCAACAAAACAGTTTTTCCATATAACTACCCTACAGCCACTCATATTCACTGTACCACAAATCTTTAAAGTGCTTTTTGTAACATTTTGCACCTTTCGATTCCACTTTTTGTACCGATAAGTTTAGAATAGTGGTTGGTACTCTTGTTAATATCACATCCATTTTGTAACAATCAATTCACTGCAAAAATGATGTAAGTAATATACTACACACTATATCATTTTGTGGATTCATTTCTCCACTAACTTTAATTAAACAAAGAGCAAGAAGTTGCAGTGAAGCTAACTTCAGTTAAATAAATAAACACAATGGCCAACTAGAATACACAACCACTTTATGTGAACAGTCAAAGTAAGTAGAGTAGAGAGAGGGAACAGTATTTTTACATCAATAGACTAGCCTCTACAAGAGGCTGTGGTTCGCTAAATTTCTGTTCTACTGTAGCTGCATGTTACCCTTGCAGCAGGTCTATTTTGCAACACATGTAACCTTCAATTCCGTTTTGTTGTCATGGCAACTGAGTATAAACATGCTGCTATATAACTGGAACTTAAAAATTCAATGCCACAACTGGGATTTGAACCACAGACCTTCCGCTTACCAGGTGGCTGCTCTAACCATTGAGCTATTGTGACAAACTGCCAGAATGGCATTAAATTCTCAAACCAGTTCGTATTTCTCCTGGTAAACCACAAAGGCAGTCTCACATCAGAGACAAATTACCCCAATGGTGACTTACTATTGTAAGTACTTTATGTACCAATGGTTAGAGCAGCCGCCTGGTAAGCGGAAGATCTGTGGTTCAAATCCCAGCTGTGGCATTGAATTTTTAAGTTCCAGTTCTACCTCTCAAACTTTGCCCACACACAGCTTGTGTGTTTAAAACCACCAACAGTAAGTTTGTTGGCATAAATAAATAATAATTACCATCTGAAGGTTATTTAATCCTGGGACATAAAGTACTTACAATAGTAAGTCACTATTGGGGTAATTTGTCTCTGATGTGAGACTGCCTTTGTGGTTTACCAGGAGAAATACGAACTGGTTTGAGAATTTAATGCCATTCTGGCAGTTTGTCACAATAGCTCAATGGTTAGAGCAGCCACCTGGTAAGCAGAAGGTCTGTGGTTCAAATCCCAGTTGTGGCATTGAATTTTTAAGTTCCAGTTCTACCTCTCAAACTTTGCCCACACACGGCTTGTGTGTTTAAAAACACCAACAGTAAGTTTGTTGGCATAAATAAATAATAATGCTGCTATATATTGGCTGAAAGAGATAGCTGTACTTTTTGACCCATCAAGGCTGAACTGCAAGAGAGGAGGCAGGTAGCTGGTAGCTTTCACCCATCCCTTTACCCTCACAGATATATTCTCTGTATATTTAAGGGTACAACAAATTAAACACCTATATCATGTTTAATACAAATAAAACTGGTGAAGTGGAGCTTCACTAGCTTCACCTGAACTGCAAAATACTGCTCTTTTCCCTGCCCAGGCTGCAACTATAAATCTGTTTTCAGTAATGAGCTTACAAAGCACTATACTAATATAATTTCTTGATTTCACACAGGGATTTAACAGACTACTTAGAGTTACAATTAGACCTGAATAGATCTATGGTGTTAAGATTAGATTGAAAATGATGTTCTAGGTTTTGCAGGATATCCTTGTATGAATATATCTGTTCAATGGCTACACTGAGAAAAAAGCATGTAAGTTGAAGTCAATGTGACTTTGTTTGAGATCACGAAATTATGTTTAATATTACCCAAATGTTATCACTGGAGCAACTGATGCACTATCAGTTAGCATTTTAGAAATGTAGGCAGTGTAACAGAATTTATCAAAATTTAAACATTCCATTGGTTTACATTTGTAGAGTGCCACATAACTACACATAATATGTTCATTATACACAATTCTTCTTTTCAATGAAATGTACAAGCAGATGTTAGCTTTGGAAGACTACATGAAGACAAAACTATTACAAGTATGAGGAGAATAGTCATAATGCATTTCTATCCCAACTAAGAAATCAACCTTGATACTATTTACTTCAATTGCACATGTATTCTAAATTAGCTGGTTTTTCTTTTTTGTGTTTCAGTACCAGTATCATAAAATGGGGGATCAATCCTGAGTAAGGTATGATGACCGTTGTAGTGGAATGAGTCATATCCAGCTTAGGTATCATCTAAACTACTAGTTGACACATCTGACATGCAAAACTTCTTTTCTGTGTATACATGTTTATAATTGAGGGCAGTCCAAACAGACACCTGTGCAGTGTGCTGTTGACAACATGTAATGTTATCTAAGGTTACAGGATATCATATGGCAGAAGGGTGCACCGTTTCATTTCTGGTAAACCAAGTTCTTAATGTTTTTTGCCACAATTAAAGGGAAAACAAAGCTCAGTCATGGAAAATGTAGTTTATTGCTAAAACATGCATAAAACATGTGCTCACACCTAAATTATGAAACATATTTAATTAAATATTTTTATTCTAAAATTATGCAATTTTATGTGAAATAAAATCATGTATTCCCAACAGTGGCATCATATTCAATATTTATGCTTAGTTTTCATGCTTGGAGCTGCAAGCAGAAAAGTACTTATTTACCAAAAAATCCACTTCATAGTGATGAGTTTCAAGAATATTTCATATGCACATCCATAAAATGTATGAATCAAACGTTATTGGCAAAAAACATTGGAAATGTGCTGACTAATAACACGTTTAACCCTGGAACACTAACCCTATTCCTATAGTACATAAACACTAAGCCTCGTAAAATTTACTACTGTTTATTTCTATTACAAAATACATTACTATTATCTCACAAATGTTTATGCCTGCCTCATAAAATATTATCTTGACTCATTTAAACTGTTATGAGACAACAGAGACAGTTCTATCTCGCCTCACTTACAACAATTTGTGCAGAGATTTGCCCTATGTTCTTTGCAGTATGCATGGCAACATTCTTTACAGTACATTGTTGTCAATCTTTTCTTAGAAGGACATACATGACAAATGGTTCTCTTGCCATTGGCCTGTGGTTCTTGCCTTTGGGAGGGTGACTGTTCTGGAGAACATCCTGTATCATTACCCGGAGATGTGTTTGTAAACTGGGGGACTCCAGTCTCTTCGCCATCCATGGCAAAGTGAGTTCCTCAGACAAGCATATTAGAGAGTCCTTCCTTGCCAATTTGTGTGTCCCTTGGCGCTGATTATTGTGACTGTGGATAACCCAGGCATTTCCACAGCCAATATTAATCATGCCATAAAACATACACAGTGGCCATCGCCTTTTCTTTAGCCTGTCCAATAGGTGTCTGAACGAAGTGGATTGTATTTCTGCTTGGTGTACTGCATCTTGAATGACTAGCAGGTTTTGCAGACCAGCGATGTTTGTTCTTCGCTTTCAGAATACTTTTTGGTGGCATCAAAATATGTAGACTTTCAAGTGGCGAAGAAATGTTGCCATTCTCTTCACTTTCAAATGCGGAATTACTAGAATGTTCAGATTCTAACCTTCTACTTTTACGTCCACGTTGCCTAGTTAGAGGAGAATTTTCGTCGCTGCTCATACACATATCAATATTTTGTCCTGCCATATTTTCACCATCTGTATCAGTCATTATTACATCATCAGACTCCACATTATCAATTTCTTTGTCAGAGCTAAAATCAATCTCAGGGCTACTATCTTCTTCAAGAAGCATTGCCATAATCTTTTTTTCCAAAATTTGGGTCGTCTGCACACAGAATACTCATCTGAAATGATCGCAAGCAATGATTCAACTGCTTTCCTAATTGTTATTACACGTCCTGCTTTCCTGAATTCAGATTATTACAAAAATAAATCTGCTTCCTTATGAAATTCTGGATACGTGAACACTAATCGTCATAAAATTTACGACAAAGCACTTACTAACAATGCACTGTTACATCCGATTTCGACAATGCACACCTACTGACCAAGCTCTTCAAAAGCTAGGAAGCTACTGAAAAGGAAATAATTGTGGCGCTAAAACTATAGGAGTAAAAGCAGAATTGCCAATCGTGCGTCGTAAAAATAACGAGGCTTAGCGTTCTAGGGTTAATAACACAATTTGACAACCCAGACATTTAAGTGGTTACAGCTGAGTGTATGATGAAAGACAATGTATCAGTTATTTATGTTAGTGACAGAATAATTAAAATGTTCTGTAGCAGTTAATCGACTGGATGTGTTTACTACCAAGCCCTGATTTTTGTAAATTTGCACTTTGGCACCATGTAACCTCATTCATGTTACATTTTTCAGCTTGAATAAAGCAATTGCTGCTACAGTAATTTGGAATTAATTTTTACATGTTGCATTTGTGTTTTGTCAGCTGTAAATTATACTTTCAAATTTTGCAAAGTATGCATTATGATGAGTTCAATGACAAACTGAAGCTGTTAACAGTGAAGCAACACAAATATTAAATATAATAAATATTTAGAGACTAAAAGCTTCACTTATTGTAGTGTTATATACTCTTCAAATAATTACGCAAACATGTTTCATGATGAATCCATCATATCGTCAGTGCTCATGTTATAATAGTTACCATAGCTTATTTCAAGAGCTTACAGCAAATACTAAGATAAGTGAAGGTTTTAGTCTCTAAATATTTATTATATTTAAGATAATTGCATTATGATGTTTTAAAATTTTACATAGCTATTTTTAAACCGAGCAATGGTTTAGTGATCTATCCCAAATGCCTTTAATATTTCCAGAAGTCTCTCTCTCAGCATTGCTGAAGTTTGCTACTTGGTTGGACATTTGGTTTTTGCACAGCTGGTAGAAAACAGTGCCAACATTTCCAAATCTCTTTTCCACTACTTCCAGGAACAACTACACCATGTGTGTAGTTGTGTCCAATACAAAGCTTCAAAATACAGTGTTGCTGCCTTCACTTTCGGGACAGATGGTGCTTTAAACACAGTCCAGACAAGCAAAGTTAGACAAAGTATAGACATGTTTAACAGAACAATGTGCAAGTCCATAAACGACACAAGGCACAGCTGCCTTCATTTTTCCCATTAATTATTATTTTCAGAGTACTCCTGCCAACTAGCAACTGCCCCAGTCATCTGATGATTATAATGTTAATATTTTAACAAATGCACTATTTACAAAGTCAAAATTAAATACTTCCTTAAATACAATAAAACTCATTTTTAAGAGCTAAACAATGAATATTTTAATCTCCAAATAAACCCTCTAATTAAAATCCAGAGTACATTTATGTGCTTAAACTTTGTTTTTTGAACTTACACATTAAAAAGCAAGTATTGGATATTTAAGCTCCAAGAAATTAACTGCAACACTAAATTCAATACTGAACTCTTACTCACTTGGCATTTACATAAAGCATGAGGAAGTAACAAAAACTATGGTAGCTGTTTAAAACAAGAATCCTCTAATGCCAATAAAACATGCAAAAAGAAAATTTGATTAAACTGGCTGACTCGCAGACACCTGTCAGTAGAGATACACATGTCAAAAAAAATCTGATGTGTTGCACTTATATGACTTTCTCTACTCTTGTACTAAGCATTCTTACAGACTCTTATTCCTATATCTTCTTCATGTTAGTTGAGATAAACATTTGTACAAATTATCTTATTGCTTATTTCCTTGTAGGTACAAGGGGAATAGGGGAAGACAGTAGGCTTTGAGTGAGCCAAATCTTTTAAAGCTTTGAGATTCCGTTCTCTTTGCACACTTAACATGCAAAACAAATGAACAACGATGTTCCATTTCATGAAAGTTTTAAGTTTTCTGAAACTCACACACATAACAAGGAATATCTCCAAAATGGTTCACCCTACAAGAAAATTTATTTAGACATAAATTGTGTATTTTAGCAAGATCTACATTTTTGGTATAGTATGATTTGATCTATCTCTGACGGTTTACCAATTATGCAGAAGCCGTCCAGAGTAAATACGACTATAGGGGCTATAGCCAGAAAATTCAAGATATACATTTCATTTGTCATAAAAATATCTCAAACATATGATATTTTAATCAAAACCGTTAGAGCCATTTTCAAGAAAATCAAAATTTTCGAAAAATTTTACATGTAAAGGGTAGTTTAGGGTGGGGTTATTTTTTCAAAATCTTTGTGTTGCATCCTTGAAAGACATTAAACTTAAATACTAACTTTGGTTTTTAACTAACTTTTCGTTTTTGAGTTATGCTGTCCACAGACAGACAGACAGACGGACGGACGGACGGACGGACAGACAGACAGACAGACAGACAGACACATGGATCTTTTTCTAAAAATGCTTTTTTTTGGATTCAGGGGGTCTCAAAACATATATTTCTGTTGAAATCTCGAGATCCAATTTTTGGGTGGGATACAATACTTCCCCTACTTACCAGTAGAGAAGGTAAAAATGAGATTACAGTGCAATCTAGAGGTATCAAGGAGCTACCGTACCTGAAGAACAAGACAGAATGCATAAATTCATCCTTTAAAAATACACGGCCGCTTAGAAATTATATGCACCTGTTATTATTTTGCCAAAATTAAAAACCCAAAAATACTCTGGCTTTTACATTAACAGGTTAAAGTTGCTATTTCTCTAGTGATCCTTTTTACCTCAATGAAACAGTAACACACATTACAAATGAAATTAAACTAACTAAACCCTGGTGCAACAGCCCATGAAGGGCCAAGGCCTATCTTTATTCCAGCATCTTGAAATCCTAGTCACAGAATTTAGTGACAGGTTTAGCCAGTTCTTAACACTTGAACCAGTCATAATGTTTATCAATTATCCATTCACTTCAGTTGATATTACTGAACTTGTAGGTAGGATGTGTGAGGTCTTCCAAACTTGTAATCTTGAAGTATTAGAAATGAAAATTTTAAACCTTCAAGATGATATATCTTTGAAATCATTTTATACAACTTCATTCAATTTCTGGACTCAGGTAGATAAGAATAAATATCCCATAGTCCATAGTGTTACTTTTAAAACTTTTTCTTTTATTGGTTTAACATATTTTTGTGAGGTAACATTTTCATCCATGAGCATAATCAAGAATAAACACTGATCCAGCCTGATAAACTCACATCTACATGACATATTAAGAACAGCTTGTTCCAGCTACACACAAGATTTCTGTGAACTTGCAGAGAACATGCAGTGTCAAACTTCACACTAATTATGTAAGTTGTAAATCAAAGTAATTTTAATTGTAATTATTTTGAAATGTTTTTACAGTATTATATATTTTTATACCTACTTGGGAGCAACAGAAGCAGCAGCAACAGCAGTAGTAATAGTAATAGTGATAGTAGTAGTGTAGTAGTAGCAGTACTAGTAGTGATAGTAGCAGTCAGTGGCGGCTTGTGAATTTAACGGATAGTGTGCTGCATGCTCATACAGTGGAAATGCAAATCTACTCGCCTGTTTCTGATTGTAGTAATAAATTGACCCGACAATTTTTCATGCCAGCAAACGTGTTGATGACCTTGGTGTTGAAGTCTTTGATGCTCGAAACTAGATTCTTTTCTACAGAGAGTATGGTGAGTGCTGAGAGTTGGTCCTGCTTCACTGTATGCCTTAGGAAGCACTTGATCCACTTTAGTGAAGAGAAGCAATGCTCTGGTTCTGCCATAGTCATAGAGATTGTGACGATAATCCTCAGGAGACTTGCTATTTCATCAAAAGCTTCAACCAGATTGTTTGAATAGAGCATCTTAAATAGTGGTAATGCCCCATCCCATGATGAAATTGTGGCCTTTCATAAATAATTGAAAGCTCTAATTTTAGCTAATCCCTGTTTACCATGGGATAATTCATTACAGCCATGTCTAGAATATGGTCTGGAAAATTTCTCGAATATTCTTTGAAATTCTCTGTGTCTAAGAGCTTACAAACATCAAGATGAGATAATGATTCAAAGCGGTATTTCGTCTCTATTGTGATGCAATTGCACACTTCTTTAACATCAGCGATTTTGTTGCAATCCCTTCGCTTCCACTTAAAACCATGTTGATCTTCTTTGGTAGAGGTAGTATCCAAGTTCTTGCATAGTCCATCAATCATCTGCACAAAGTTTTACACCGAATGGCTAACTTTAATGCAATCAGTTTTCCTCATCTGCAGTTGGTTGTAGAGGATATTAACGTGAGGCTTTAGACGGTCAAAGAACTCTAACCAGAATAGAAATTCACTGTCTTGCAAGTTATGTCTTAGGCCTCTTGCTTCCCTTACCTTGTCTTTTTAAAATGAACCATCCAGTTCAATAAAATATTTAATAAGCGCTTCTCTATTTTCAAAAATACAACTCACTGTCTGGGACTTAAACTTCCATCTAGTGGCAGAACTGGCTGCAATACGACATTCACAGATTTTTTTGAAAACTGACACACGCTGAGGCGAGCTTGAGAAGAAAGCAGGAAATCGGACAGGATGGAGAAAACACTCTTGCTGATTTGTTTTGTGAAGCAGCTTTCTCCATTATGAGATTTAACTGATGGGCATCACAGTATATGTAGTGTGCCAGAGGATAGTATTCTCTTATTTTAGATTGTACTTAGAACTAGCCCCAGCACAACAGCCCATGAAGAGCCAAGCATTACCACCCAGCCACTGCATCCCCCACCTTGGCCCACTACAGGCGTCATTGGTGGGGTCAGTACTGAAGGGTGGTACGTGTTCAGTGTCCCGATTTTAGATTGTACACCATTTGTTATTCCCCTCATGACAGCAGTGCCATCAAATAATTGTGCAATGATTATGTTTGGTGTTGACTTGAAATGACTGTTTAACTCTGTAACCAGACGCTTGGATAATTCTATGGCAGTCTGACCATTAGGCTAAAAAAAAAACCAAACCCTTTTGTAGATATCACCGTTAATCTTGCATTGATACACGAGAACCAATTGCTGATGCTCTGATACATCTGTAGTCTCATCTGCTATTAAGGCTACAAATTTTTTCTCCTTCAGTTCTTCTTTTATTTTGTTGTGGCAGGTGTCCAGCATATATTGTAACAGTTCATTTTGTGTTGTTTTTGACGTTCATGTAGAAATGGTACTTGTCTCCATGTGATTTTTTTACAGTACTGTTAACAGTAGCTAGTAAGTTATGTTTATTCACCACTTAGATCATGTTACATGATATGGGCTTCATCAAAAAAACAATTTCTATACGATTTACAGAACTAATTTTACAATATTACAAATAAAATGTCAAATATTCACTTATTAAATAAAGATTTACAGAATAATGATATGTTTACAAGTTACAATGTCAAATATTCACTTACTGAATAAAAGGTATGTTGTAGTAGAAAGGATTTGACTTCTTTGTTAAATTTTTTTATATTAGTTATTTCTTTGATATTTGCTGGTAGTTTATTATATAATTTAATGCCTAAGTTTGTCAGGTTATTTTTTTGAATATTTGTTCTGCATAACTGAACATGAAGGTAATTTTTCCCTATAGTGTTAATAAGTACTAAAAATATTCCAGAATTTTCAGATTCTTTTGTCTCATCATGTCCCCTTAATGGCAATTCAGAAGCACCACACAGCTTAATGCAGTCTATTATTTTCAATAAAATATACATATTTCTTTCAGTTTGCTCCTTTTTTAGTTTGAGACTCGTTATACGAGAACTGAACTGTACTCCAATGTTTACTGCAGCAAGAGTAGTGAGATCCAGAACCTTACTCAAGTATTTCCTTCTCGATATATGCTTATTTGCATATTCATTTAAATGGCCTAGGCCCTTCACGCCACTTTTTGACCAGGAATCATTACTTCTGAGCAACAGGCAAGGATAGCAGAAAAGAGCATTTCAAATTTTGCAACTGCATATCCATGAGTATTTCGCAAAACATATCACTGTGAAAATGTGTTATGTAAGTACCAGTGACTTTTCTTCCCTTGGCTATATGAACAGTTGTCAAGTGTTTTAAAGTGAATTTTTTTCTTCAAAAGCCCAAGTAAAGAGTGAATTCTTTAACAGAGAGTCCACTGAATTCATTTCCACGAGTTTTATTTAACATGGGTGCTTGAGAGAAGAAAAACACTGCACATGCACAAGCAAGTTGACTAGTAGAACATGCGTCATCAATTGCAGCACGGAATAGCATAAATTACTGCGAATGCAGAGTAGGCGGGGAAAGGGAGAGGAGGGGTGATCCTACAACATTGATATCTTACAGTGCTCTTCCGTGCTGCTGCGGACGACGCACGCTGAGTCTGTCCAGCACACTACTAGTAATAAATAACTCATATTATACATTATCAAAGCTCGTTTACAACTAAAGTGTTGTAAAATATTTAAAGGTGGTTATTTCTGAAATTGTTTAGCGTGCTGCAGCACGGTAGCACGTACAGAGGGATCGCCCCTGGTAGCAGTAGTAGTAGTAGTGGTAGTAGCAGTAGTAGTAGTATTAGCAGTAGTAATAGTAGTAGTAGTAGTAGTAGTAGTAGTAGTAGTAGTAGTAGTAGTAGTAGTAGTAGTAGTAGTAGTAGTAGTAGTAGTAGAGTAGTAGTAGCAGCAATAGTAGTAGAGTAGTAGTAGTAGTAGTAGTAGTAGTAGTAGTAGTAGTAGTAGTAGTAGTAGTAGTAGTAGTAGTAGTAGTGTTAGTAGTAGTAGTAGTTGCCAAACAGTGGTTGTGATGGTGCCCACGCCTCCTTAGGCATGAGTTAAATGTGCCCAAGCACATAAGAAAGTTGGACAGCACTGCTCTAACCTCTTACCTTGTTCCATCCATTTCAGCTGCCTGTATCTTGCTTTTTTGATCCTCCAACAGCTCCAGCCTTCTGTCCTGTTTGTCAATCTACGAGGTGCATCCAGAAAGTAAGTCCCAATGACCGATAAAGAGAACAAGAACATCACTAAGTAAGAAATATTTATTGGAATAATTAGATAGACTCACTGGCTACATTTCAACATAGTCACCACCATTGCTGAGGCATTTATTGTAACGGTTCACCATTAATTGTATGCCCAACTCATAGGATTCTCCGCCAATGTCTGCAGCCACGAAGTCACTTCATTCTGCACCTCAGTGTTACTGTGAAAACATTCCTGCCAGAAAACGCTTCATGAGACGGAAGAGATGAAAGTCACTTGGAGCAAGATCGGGTCTGTAGGGTGGATGTTCGAAGACCTCCCATCCATACTTATTCAACACATTTCGTGTGGCGTTGGCTGTATGGGGTCTTGCATTGCCATGCACAAGCGTAATGCCTCTGGCATCACCAGGGACACTCAATCATTACAGTCTTCATTCTGAATCTTGGTTCTTCCTTCCGTAAATTGCCTGCACCATTGTCTTACCATACTGTCACACATAATGCCCTGTCCATACACGTGACACAATTGATGATGGATTTCTGCTGGAAATTGCTTTTGAGCATGCAAAAATCGGATGACTGCACGAACCTCGCATTTGGCGGGAGACAATATTTGAGAAGCCATTTTCTCCTAGCACAGAGCAGTAACTACTGCCGTCACAAAACTGAAACTTTACTGCAATGTTACCATATACTTCCTCTCTTCCCCTGCATACGCGCATTCCTATCCGTCTGGTGGTGCCATCTCTGGATGCGATCGGGACTTACTTTCTGGATGCACCTCGTACTTTCTATTATGACCCAAAGAATCATCTTTATTATTTGCATTGCTATTGTACTACTGCATTGAGAATCTTTATTGCTCATCTACCCTGCATCATTCTATGATCTACATCACTTTACAACTTCCAGGCTCATGAAGAACTGATCCCAAATATTTAAATTGTTTCACTGATTTAATTATTCCATGAGATAATTTAGTGTTTGGCCCTTTTCCATCTGCTGCTAAATATTCAGCTTTGCTCACATTAACTTTCAGTCCACCTGCTTCAAATGTTCCAAGGAGTTTCCTTACCATAAATTTCACATAGCATTGTTCAATTACTACTTGATTATCTGCAAATAGTAGTGCATACAGTCTTTTGTTCAACTGGAATTCCCATTCAATAAGAGTTATTCCACTGTTTTAATATCTGCTGCATATATTTTAAACAGGGTAGGAGACATAAATTATACTTCCCCATTATACAGGGTGTTAAAGAACTATACCAAAATAATTTCACATATTATAGAAGTGACTGATATGTCATTTGAGATAGGCATGGTCTATGGCTAAACACACAGTTACATGGTGTTAAACATATTAGTATCACATGCTGATAAGTCAGTGTTAAAGCAAAGTTGGGTGAAAAATTGGCTTAGAATGTCTTTAAAATTGCTGCCCAAGAATAGAAATGTTGATTTTCAGCAACTCATCATCAATGCTTTCAAAATTTGATGTCACAAATGTCTCTCAAATCTCAAACTTATCACCTGACAATGTGACACTGAACATTTATTAGCTGTCTTCTTGTATTATGTAGCCTAATGTAGTGGAGTTGTTTAACTGCTCTTGTGGCTTAATTACTATGCCTAAAGCTGATGTTCCAATGGTAATGGGTTCTTTTCCTGTTATGCAGTTATTTTTTTTTCTGTTTATTCCATAAAGAAATGCTGCAGTATGTACACTGAGGATATGATTTGGCCAGTGCATTTTCGGCTCACTGAGGTTAATATGATGAGGAATGTCTTTGATACAACATGGAGGACATGAACACCTCTGAATTTGCAGATATGCACCTTATTTACAGTGAATCAAGAAATAATGGGTTACCTACTGCAGCACTGTACTGTGTTCTGAATGGCACAATCCACATCACTCCACATTCCAGTCCATCAACAGGCATTTGTGAGAGTTTTGAACCTTCAAGGCAAACAGACGTGATGCAGGTGTGACATGAACTCGACACATGTGAATTTGAGGAGATTGTTCTGCAAAGAATTGCAGAAGAGCCATCTACCAGCACATACACTGTTGCACATACTCTGGGCACTAAGCATGCTAACTAGGGCTAGCAGACTATTTTATGGAACTGTAGGACATAATCTTAAAATGAGTGTTACAGTGAAAACCGAATTCAGGCAGGGAACAAAGCCTACTTTTCTAAAAAGCAAAATACTACTCAGAAAAGATAAACTACAAATATATCGAATACTGATAAGACCTGTGGTCACTTGTGGAGGAGAGACCTGGATATAAGCAAAGGGAGACCAGGATGCTCTGAGGAAATTTGAACACAGATAATCAGGAGGATATGTGAACTTGTGGTGGAATAGGGAGGGTGGAGAATTCAATATAACAAGGAAATCAATCAAATCATAAAGCGAGAAGACATAGTACAATTTATAAGCTCACTAAGACTACAATAGATAGGTCACCTGGAGTTCTTGGATGGAAATTGAGCACCTGTAAAAGTCTTAAAGCCAAAATATGTTCATCAAGGAGGAAAGGAAGACTGAGAAGAAGATGGATAGATGATGTGATGGAGGATATACAGATTATGAGAGTGAGGGTGTGTAGAGAGAAGAGTTTGGAGCTGATTGTGGGGGAGGTCAAGGCTCAAATAGGGCTGTAGTTGATAATGTTGCCGAATGTAGGCTTCTCAATGTGTAATGTTGCTAAACCTTGCCAACTTAACATGAAGAAATACACTACTGGACAAAGAGGTTGGCAACTATGAATCAGAGAGGAACATGGGTAATGGAATGGAAGCACAATCTAAAACTGAAAGAATGGAATAGAAGTGCAAGCTAAATAGTGGAATAAAACATATATTCATATCTTACCTCATGATTTGTTATTTCAGGTTATTTGGTTTATACCTCCAAAAAGCAACTTTTTATTTCTTTCATAAATGTACATTTACAAAATGGATTCTCAGTTAAGGTTATCTACCTACTGCACAACTGCAGGAGCTTATGATTTCATAATTATTCCAGGTTATGTGAATGTTGTATTAATGTTTTTGCTCGTAATATGTAGGGATCCTCCTTTATTCTGTAATTATGGTGCTCAGTGTGATATTTGGGATATCTTTTGGGATCAATTGATTAATGTATGCATAAGTAAAATAGAGTTCCCTACCTTCTAGTAACTGAAATTCATCATTATGATGAGAATAGAGTTTTGTGCCTTCTTCATATCTACATCACCTATGTACATGCATTGCTGGAAGTTATCTCCATTCTCATCTTTACACATTACCAACTACATAACTCTAACATTATTCAGATGATGTCTTACTACCAGTCACTACTTTCATTTCTCATATGCTGGCACCATGCATTATTCGGCCCCTAAGCCTTTATTCAACAACATTACCCTGTAGTGCCATATACTAAGTAGGACACAATGGTAAAATATGCAGGACATTATTGGTACATGCAAAAATAATACAATGTTATAATTTAAATGCTATTTATGTATACCACAGGCATGCACATTTATATTTCCTTAAAGTCCAGAAACATACAGTATTAAATGTGATCATCAAGAGTCAGTTATACTTCTCTGAAGAACTAATCTTTCACAATTAATATGACTTTAGTTTGGTATATACATTTTTACCCTATGTTTGACTTTGCCACCAAAATTTGTGTTTGTATTGTCAGCTCCAAATGCTATGAATTCCTTTTCTAGTTCTAACCCTACTAAAGTATCTTGAACATATGATGATATTGTGTCTATGTATTTTATAATCCATGGTGATGAACAACATGAAATGTAAATGTTGCTTCTGCAGCGCTAACATGATATGCTGATTTTGTGGGCAGAGCAAAGAAACATTTTGTTTCTTAGAAGACAGACTTTTAACTTTCCATTTCCTTGTTCTTCAATAACAAAAATGCAAGTTGAAGAATGAGAGTAACACATCTCTTTGCCTCTACAGAACACCAATTTTTTGCCTCAGAGTACAAATGCTGCATTGTCAATCTCTTGTTCAATGTTACTAATACATTAGTATCCTCTTTAACTGAAGCCAGTGTAGCAATGTTGCTAGAGCCAGTTGCAGTTGTGCCTGTAACTTCTATTTTCCCAGTTTCCAGTTAATTTTATAATGATTACTACTTATTTTTGAAAATGTAGGACATTAGAGACTTTTCAAAAATCCCCCCCTGGACGCTGGACAAATGGTTAAAATGTATGGCATGTCTGAGAATTTACAGATGTCTGGTAACTCTAATGTTAGCATATGGCAAGGTGTACATGAAGAACAACTTCATTCATTTCACCATGAAAAGGGTAAGCACTCCAGAAGACTTTGGCCAATGGATGCAATTTGTAATGGAGCTTTGCTCCAGCAGCCTTCTTTTTATTGGTATTCTTTACTGATGATGCCTTGTTCATCTGGAATGGCTTCAAGAAATAGCCATGCAAGAGACCAAGAGACTGTAACTTACATGCTGTTGTGGAAAAGAGCTACCAGCAAACATTTTGAAGAACAGGGTTGGAAATGGAGATGTTTACCTTTATTTGTAGCAGAACATTTTACCTGTATTTTCAGAACATGATGGAGCATTTGAATCAAAGTTATGCTGCCAGATGGATCAGAAGGGAGACCACAGCAACCCCTCCTGACCTCAATCCAATTGATATTTTTTCTAGGATCACCTCAAGTCTCTGGTGTATGAATCACCTATCACTGTGGTAGAGGACTTAGTTGTTTGAACAATGGCAACATCTGGCGTTATTCAACACATAAAAAATCTTAGATAGAGCATGACAATTGTTCCTTGGTCACTGTCAACTTTGCCATGAAAATCTAAGTCACCATTTCAAGCAGTTTCTATAAAATTGATGTAAAGTCTTAAATGTTTTTATTTCTTTCACCCTTTAAACCACTTCCCATTTTGAAGTACAGCTTATAAATGTCTGCAGGCTATCTTTTTTTTTTAAACCTCCAATAGGACATGAAATCCAAAATGTGAATAGCAAAAGGCCTTTCTGACAATAGTTCACTACACCTATAAGCCACTTTTCAACATAATCATTATGAAGATTAAAACCGCTGTTATACCTATGCACCAGTGTCCAATAACCTCTGTAAAAACAGTTACTGCCTGTCTCCTGAGCCAGGTCAGCGTGGTCTCCTTAAGCTCATTGGAGTGGAACTGCAGTCCCTCTAAAAAGTTTTTCGTCTGCAGGTAAAGATTGAGGTCACTCGGTGCTAGGTCTGGATTGTGGGGAAGGTAATCAAACACTTCCATCCCTGAACATCTTTATCATGGATACCTGTTCAGCCATCTCTAAATTTTCTTCACCACACCATCATTCAAAGTTCTTATCTTTAGAGCCTCGAAGTTCATGCATTTGAATATTTTTTTTCCTCTGTTATAATTACAATTCTGATAAGCTATGTGCATGAATCATCAATATATAAGATTATTAAACCCAATTTGATGTTGCATGTACGAGGGCTGTTCAATAAAGAATGATCACAATTTTTTTTTGACAACTCATCCTCTAATTTAGATGGTCCTTCTCAAAATAGCCTCCCATGAATGCGATGCACTTGTCCCAGTGTTTCTGCCAGTCTTCAAAGACATGCTGGAAACCATTTTTTGAGAGATCCTTCAAAATCGCCTTTGCAGCCTTCACAGCCTTCACCACTGCTTCTGATGATGGATAATGCCTCCCACGAAGGCGTTTCTTCAAGTTAGGGAATAGAAAAAAGTCACATGGGGCTAAATCTGGACTATAGGGAGGGTGAGGGATGCACTTCACGTTGATTTTTGCAAGATATTCAGCAACAACATTGGCAATATGCGGCTGCGCATTATCGTGGTGCAGCATCCAGCCTGCTTCACAGAAATGTGGTCTTTTGTGCTTGATATGGACTTGCAATATTTTCAGAACATCCCTGTAGTATTGTCCAGTTACTGATGTGTGTGCAGGTACAACATGCTGATAAACCGTTCCATGAATATCAAAGAATGAGATGACCACAACTTTCCTAGCAGAAGCAACCACTTTTGCTTTTTTGGGGGTTGGTGATGAAGGACATTTCCACACTGAGCTTTGCTGTTTGCTCTCAGGATCAAAATGATGTAGCCAAGTTTCATCAGCAGTGATTATGTTTGAAAGAAACTCCGGATCTTCCTCTAACATCAACAACTGCATGCAGACCTGCATGCAAATGTTCTTTTGTTTGGGAATCAACAGTCTTGGAACCCATCACGCACAAACATGTCTCATGTGTAATGTTTCTGTCACCAATATGTGGGTGGCACCCAATGAAATGTTCAGTATTTCAGAAAGTGATCTTAAGGTAATTCATTGATCCTCTCTCACAATGGCAGCAGCAGTGTTGCTGTTTTTTTCCGTATGAGCAGTAACTGGAGCACCGGGCCCACTTTCCTTTGAAATTGATTGTCTCTCTTCTTTGAACATTTTAAACCACCTTTGAGCTGTGCTGTAGGGAAGAACAGACTCTCCATAGGCCTCCTGTAACATTGTATAGGCCTCAACTGAAGATTTGTTGCGACGAAAGCAGAATTTCAAAGTCGCATATTGTTCCTTGTGTGTTACCTCCATTGCAGCAGTAGGCGATACTGAACATGTCTGAACTTGCCTGGTTCTCATAGAAGGGAACCAGGAGTACCAATAATGAAACTACTACAGTGTGTTTGTTTTACATTAAGCTAACAGAATATAATAAGATTGAATTTTAGTGCAAAAAGTTATGACCGTAAAAAAAGTATGATCATTCTTTATTGAACAGCCCTCGTAAATGCATATTTTGGCTTTTCTGATAAAAATATCATATTTCTGTAATTTTAATGTTTTGTTGCATAAAACCATCTTTTTTTTTCCCATGCAAGATTAGAAATGTTGCAACTGTGAACTCAGCTGCTTGTTAACACGTTGAGAAAATGCAATTGCTTAGGTAAAAGTAATTGGGGCAGTGTTTAGGGAACAAACTAGATCTAGAAACTATGGTTACAAAGCCTGCAACGAAATGTATACATTTTATTTCATACAGCCAAAATATAGCCAACTGATAGTACATACACTAGGTAATTTTTAGACATATTCTCCATATTATTTTAGGCACTTGTTGCTTCATGGAAGGAGTTTAAATATTCCCTCCTGGTAAAAATCTTGTCCTTGTGTGCTCTGCTACATCATTGCAAAGTGTTTCACCTCCTCATCTGAAGTGAACATCAGCCTCCCAGGTGCTCTTTTGCTTGGAGCGAAGTCCAGGCTGTAGGAAGGGTGGTTGATGATGTCCCAGTGAAGCTGCTTCAACAGCATGGTTGCGTTTGGGCTGTATGGGGTCACACATTATCGTGGAGGAAGATGATGCCCTCGGTGAGAAGTTCTGGCTGTTTCTCTCTGATTGCTGCATGCAATAATGTCAAGATCTCATAGTATGGGGCAGCAATCACTGTGTTCCCTCTTTCCAAAAACTCCATGAGTTGTGGCCACATTGTCCCAAAACATTGTGGCCATGACCTTCCTGGCAGATAGCGTCACCTCAAACTTCTCACATTTCTTTGGAGAGGAAGGGTGTTTCCACTACACTGACAACTGCTTCCTGCTGGGGGTGTAGCATGGATCCATGTTTCATCACCTGTAACAATGTGGTGAAAAAAACTGTTTCCTTCTGTGGAAAACCATTTTAAAAGTTGCAGACTTGCCCCCATGTGATTTTCCTTGTGCTGGTTGGACAGATTTCATGGAACCTGCCAGGAACAAACCTTCCGCTACTGCAGAATATTGTGAGCAATGTGACAAACACTATCAAACAATACCCCCAATTCTGCCATTACAGAATCATGAATGATCACATGATCCTCCTGTTGTCCTGAATCAGCTCCTCTACATGAGCTGTGGTCAAATCTGTTGATGCTGTGCTAGGTTGGCCACTGTCATCTTCATTGATGACACTTTCTCTACCAAATGCAAACTTTCAACACCATTCTGCAACATGCTGAAGAGATATATCCTCTCCATAAACCTCTACCAGCTGCTGGTGAATTTCAGCCATCATTACATGTTTCACAAATAGAAATCTAATAATTGAGCAGCTTTCTTTGTGAGATCAGTTTTCCAAAAGATTCGCCATGTGTTTACCTAAAACTAACATTGTAGGAGGCGGGTGGCTGAAACTCTGCACAATGGCAACTGCATTTATTAGAATTACCACACACAAATCATTTCTCTATAATGGATGAAACTCTAGAAATGTTGGCCTTGTAACCTTAGCTTCTGGTCAGCCCTCATAAATTTTATTTGGCATGAAAATATCTTAAACATATGGTATGTTAATCAAAGTTGTTAGCCATTTTTAGAAAATCAAAATTTTCAAAAAATGTTACTTGTAAACAGTAGTCTGGGATAGAATATTTGCTTGAAAATCTTTATGTCACATCCTTGGAATATGCTGAACTTAAACACCAAGTTTGATATTTCATCAGCTTTTAGCCTGAGTTATACCTCTGTTCACAGATACACATACCTTTATCTAAAAATGTATTTTTTTAGATTCAGGAAGTCTCAAAACATGTATTTCTGGGAAAACCTCAGTAAAAGAATGTTTAAGTGTAATACAATACTTCTACTTACTATAATATGTCTCAAACTAGAATGATACTGTTTTGAACATTTGAGGGGGGGGGGGGGGGAGAGCAACAGTGGCACTTAAATGGAAGGCTCTTAGGCCCCTGATTGGTGGAGAGAAATTCAGCACCAATCAATAGCCTAAGAGCATCCCATTGCAGCATATGACTCTTTTGTTTCTTGTCCGTATGCTTATAACAGGATTGGTTCTAGTTTGAGGCAGATATATTAGAGCATATTGTCTATTGTATATTTAAATGTTCATATGTGAACATAAAACAGTTTTGAGTTTAAAGTAAACAATCTAATTTATAGTTTTCATTTGTAGACACAAAACATTATAAAATGAATGTTTTACTCAATTATGAACTGATGAGTTAAGAATATACAGAATGTAAAATAAAAGGAAATAAGCTATATAATTTTTCTCTTTTCCTTTCCTTTTTCTTACCTACCCCATTGAACTTGCTGCATATAAAATAATGTCCTGGCACAAATTATGCCACTGCTTACACTTAACAAAATGAGTTGAGAGTAATTTCTTGCTTTTCTTCTTCTTTGCATAGATCTTCAAATTGCTCGGCTCTATTCCGCTTTGTATTTTCTGGCATGACATCAACAAGGATCTTGCAACATCCAATTATTTTCTTATTCCTATCATAACTACCAACATTTGAGGAAAAAGTATGGATGAGACAGACAGTAAAGAAAGTAATAAGCACTACTGCTAATGGTTAACTATAAAGTACATGTAACATTGCATATTGCCTTTGAGGAATGATATCATCTTAAACATTTAGATCACATTGAAGGATACTTGAAGCAGACAGGATTTAATGCAAATATCTTGCCAGAGTATTTCAAGTGGTAAGTGCATCTGTGGTTTGAGTCCTGGCCACAGCATTGAAATTTTGAAGTTTGATCCAACTTTCCAACTACTGCTAATCCTGAATAAAATCAAAACTATTCTCATAGTTTCACAAACAGAGGAAGACTTTCCCTGTGACACAAAGATATCTGCTGCATGCAAAAACTTCTGAAACTGAAAACATTACTTACAAATTGCACAGCAAGCACCTATACCAAGACTATTAATGATAGAATAGTGCAAGACAACACTGCAGTGAATACAAAAGGTTTCTCTACTAGATGTACAAACTGCAATGAACCTGTTCTTGGCAATTACCTACAGTCTTGGGCAATGTTGCTGTAGATGGACATCTACATGGCAGGTACCTTGTCAAGCAGGTAACCTTGTAGAAAGTAAAACCACTAAAACTGCATGAATGAACAAGTTATTGACAATAAAATTCAAAGTTGAAAGCTTTTTACTCATGATTTGGTGTATCCATTACATTCACAGCTATTATTTACTTGTATTACATTTCTTTTACTGCAGCATAAAACATTTTTCAATTGCCAACAGCTACAATGAAAGGGATGGACAGTTGCTAACCACATGGCAGAAACATATAAATTAATGGGAGGGGATGGATATGTCATAGCAGTTGTCATAGCAAGGAAATGAAGAACCAATTAGGGTTAAGATGTTCCCATAGCAATGGAAGATGCAAAAACCTTGTTGCCCATATTCTAACACTGATTAGCATGTGCCTGACAAGTAACTAGCAGTAACATAAACTGCACATCTTATCTCTGCTGTGGCGGCACCGTGGCCGAGCGGTTAGCGCGCTCGCCTACCACCTAGGCGGCCCGGGTTCGATCCCAGGGACTCACATGTAGTATTCGTGGTGGACGAAGCGGCATCAGGGCGGGTTTTCTCCGGGTTCTCCGGTTTCCCCCGCCATCTCATTCCACCGGTGCTCCATCTTCATTCCATGTGTCATCAGTGTCACCGCCTGCGGTGCCGTAGTAGTAAAAGCGGGCGTTAAACACTACAACAACAACAACTTATCTCTGCTGTCATTTCAGTATAAACAATGCCTTTCTTTAGCTCCAGCTTACATGCTTGCATCAGTTAAGAGATTGCCTGTATGTTGACAAGTTTGCTTTCATCACTCTATTTGTATGGTTATTTGCCTTGTATTTACATGTGTCTGAGTCTGTTGTTTGTGTTGTGAGCATTTGCAATTGTCTAGCCCTTTAATGAATATTTAACTATATCCAAAAATAGTGGCAAAGGTAGCACAGCCAAATGAAAAACTGAATGTACTTGGGAACCAAATAAAGCTGTATTTGGTCTAGATACCTATCCCAATTAAAATATTATGCAGTCGATGGCATTGCTGCAGAACATGGTCACAAAATAGATTAGCTTCTCTCTTATGATTGCCATTTTAAACTAATTAAATTAATTTGGGCTGAAGTGAAGTGTTATGTTGGGAGAAACAACAAAGATTTCACTGTCCTCGGTAGGGACACAATTTTTTGGTGGATTGCAAAAATACAAAATTTGTTAATATGCAATAAGAAGGTTTCAGAATTAATTTCATAGCTATATTCTGTATAATCACTAATATTTATGCCTGCAAGTAATTAAACATTTTAGTTCAATTCTTGAAGTTAATGTTTATTTATGATTTACCACAAAATTAATCATTTATTGTGATATTTACACGTAAAAGGAACATTTATTTACAATATACCACAAAATTAATAATTTATTGCAATGTTTACGTGAAACTGATGTTAAAAGATTTATTTCAAGAATAAAACCAGGTGTGTTTCTCTTTCCACTACATAGAAAGTCAGAAGAGAGGTCAAGAGCCCAGCCCAGCTCCATGTGGCTGGTAGGAAGGCAACTATGCTTGCAATAACCAGGAAAGATATATGAGAAGGCAGGGAAGGTACATAGGTTGACAAATAACCAGTGGACTATGTGATTGTTCAATAAGTGCATAGAATAATATACCTAAAATGCTACAGCACTATCACTGCAGCAATGTGCTGGAGGCAACACATCATAGTTCTCCCCTCTCTACTGCTTTCCCTGCACTCCGCAAATACACAGAGCTTAGACTCGTACAATAAGTTCATGCATATTTTGCTTTGAAAATGCTGAAAATAACTACACATTTTGATCATGCAGAGGAGTTCAAATGTGAGGAGTATCACTTGTTTGATGCAGGTCAAAAGATAGTAATGTGTTAATCTTGTGATACTACATTGGATTGGAAGCCCTATGATTCTTGTATAAAACACAATGCAAGTGACAATCACAAGAAGAAAAAGGGGAATGAGTGGAAGTAAAAATGAAATGGTGCCATATAGGGTCCAGGCATGGCATGCTTTAATAAACTTATAAATTTGGCTTTAAAAGATCCTGTACACAAAGTTTATGATTCAGTTACAGCATTGTTTCTCTTATCTCAGTTCTGAGGGCATTCCCAGAAAATTCAAGATACACATTTCATTTGTCATAAAAATATATTAAAAATAATGTATTTTAATAAAAATTGTTAGAGCCATTTTTTATAAAATCAACATTTTTGAAAAATGCACTATGTGGTGATATAAATGTTGAATATCTGAAATCTAGCCTTCAAAGGGAACAACTCAGCTCTTTATTTGCAACAAAGCACGTCACACAACTTTCCAACAAGAATCCAAAGTAGTTGTTCCACTGCTATAGATAATATGTTTGTAAGTTCAGATAGAATTAAGTAAGCAGTATCTCATCAAGAACTACTGGTCTATTAGATCATGGTGCTCAAGTTCTATGCATTAAAAAGATAATTTTAAATCTCAAATCTAAATATGTAAGAAAGAAATTAAAATACTGTGAATGAGTTTAGCAAAAAACTTAAACTTGGATCATGGAATCAAACTTACCAAACGAATGGGACCAACAATAAATATAATACAATGTTTCAAAACCCCCTTTGAATCTTGCTTCCCAGTCAAATTTAACAAAATATCTAACTTCAAAAGAGACAATGTCTGGATCACTTTAGGTATAACGACCTCCTGCAAGCATAAAAGAGAATTATATCAGCAAGTAAGAATTGGTAATAACTTAAGATTAAAATACTATTTCAAAACATATTGCAAAATTCTAAAAAGGGTAATAAAAGCAGCAAAAATATTGCATTATAATGAACTAACCAAACACACTGACAACAAAATAAATATTACTTGGAATGAATATAATAAAAAAAGAAGCAGGTAAACGTTCATTACAAAATGACATGACACAATCAAAATCAAAAAAATTAACAAATCCCAGGGAGTTGTGGAAATTAACACATTCTCTTGGATGCAATTAACAATTTAACTGTTAACTTCAGAAGTTAAGAGGCAGACCTAGAATTTCTAAGATCAAGTTTCACAGAAGTATTACCTGAATTTATAACTAGTTTGACAACACCCACAGAAATAAATAAAATTATTAATTCCTTTAAAACAAAGAATTCCTCTGCTTATGATGAAATAACATTAAATATCTTAAAAGCATGGTCATCCCAAATTAGCACTCCCCTGAGTTATTTGTGCTATGAGCCATTAAAGACTGGAATTTTTCCTGACTAAATAAAATTCCCTATCATTAAACCCCTTTTTAACATGCTTTTTATTAACTTCACCTGTGTGTGGGGGGTGGGGTGGGAATGGATGGGTGAGTGTGTGGGAGGTGTGGGGGAGTGAGTGGGGTGTATGTAGGTGTGTGTGAATGAGTGGGGTGGGCATGTGGGTGGATGGGTGTGTATGTGTGTGTTTTCTTTTTAATTCTATTATATCAGCATGCCCCATTACAGAGTAATATTACATGCATTGTTTACATCATTTATCATTATTTAAAATCACATAATGTATTTCTTAAATGCGTAGTTTATCAATGTTATTTCTAAAGTTCTACCCCTAATGTACTTTTTTCCTTCTAGTTTAACAAGAGTATGTATATATATTTACATATTTACAAACTAATTGTGTGGATATATTTGCAGAATTGTGGCAAGTGTTGAGTTATGAGCTGCTAGGTCATAGCTGGCCAAGTTCTTCCATTTTTACTTTCTCTACTGTAAGTAGAAAGAAGTATTGTATTCCACCCAAAAATTCGATATCGAGATTTCACCGGAAATATATGTTTTGAGACCCCCTGAACCCAAAAACAAAGCATTTTTAGAAAAAGGCCTGTGCGGGCATGCATGTGTGTGTGTGCATGTGTGCGTGTGCACGTGTGCGTGTGCATATGTGTGTGTGTGTCAATCTGTATGCCTGTCAGTCTGTGGACAGCATAACTCAAAAACGAAAATTCAGTCAAAAACAAAAGTTGGTATTTAACTTTAATGTCTTTCAAGGATGTGACACAAAGATTTTGAAGAAAATAGCCCCATCCTAAACTACCCTTTACATGGAAAATTTTTCGAAAATTTTGATTTTCTTGAAAATGGCTCTAATGATTTTGATTAAAATGCCATATGTTTAAGATATTTGTATGATAAATTAAATGTATATTTTGAATTTTCTGACTATAGCCTATGTAGTTCTGTTCACTCTGGATGACTTTTGAATAACTCGTAAACCATAATATAAACCAAATTTTACTATACAAAAAATGTAGATCTCGCTAAAACACATAATTTATGTCTAAATAATCTTTTCTGTAGAGTGAACCATTTCAGAGATATTCCTTGTTGTTTGTGTCAGTTTTGGAAAACTTAAAACTTTCATGAAATGGAACGTCGTTGTTCACTTTTATATATGTTAAGTGTGCAAAGAGAGCGGGATCTCAAAGCTTTAAAACATTTGACTATCGCTCAAAGCTTACTGTATTCTAACATTCCCGTTGCACCTACAAGGAAATAAACAATAAGATAATTTGTACGAATGTTTATCTCAACTAACATGAAGAAGATGTAGTAATAAGAGTTTGTAAGAATGGTTGGTATGTGAGTGCAACACATCAGATTTTTATTTTTTTTATTTTATTTTATTTATTTATTTTTTTTTTTTTTGGTAAATATTTATTTAAGGTCGTTTTGACAGCATGGTCTTAACGCGACCATACATAGTAATACATTGTGGATATTAATTTACAATTATATGTACATATATTACATTATGTTGACATTTACAGTAAATTTGAAAGTTTTATGTTCTTCATAAACTGTAGAGTCTTGCTGATCATATTCGGTGTATTGACTGCATGATGAAGACTGGAAATGCTGGCTTTCTGTCTATATCTGCTGTATTGTGGGCAATCTATAAGGATGTGGTGGATGGTTAGAGGAATATCACAGAGATTTTTATTGTATATCTGTAATGAGTACAAATCTTTTTTTGCCTTAAAAGTCTACATTCATATATCAGATGATATACGTTTGTTGTGGACTATTGCACTGACATTTGGGATTATCTATTAAGTGAAATCTATGCAAGTAAGCATTGGTTTTCTTGTGTCCCGATACAATAGCCGTGAAATTTGGTGCAATGAGTAATTTTTTCTTGAATGTATCTTTTATTGATGGGAAGAAATATTTGCAGTGGGTTCCTTTATTTGTGCTATTCCACCTATTCTGCCACTGTTAGTATCCTTTTTCTTGTATTTCAGTTTTAGTTGTAGATCTGGGAATTTTAGAGTATGCTATCAGTAGTACTTCATTGTTTTTGCCATTTTGTCAATCAGTTCATTCCCAGGATTACCTGTGTGAGCTTTAACCTATTGAAAATGTACTGTCCATTGGTTCCTCTTGAGATATTTTAGGATTTATAGTGTGTCCTCCACTAAACGAGTTATGTTTCCTGTTGTTCTTCAATACCTCGCTGTCTGAATATATAGCTGCAGGTTTTTCCTGTTTGGGTATGTTATTGAAGTTTTGAAGCTCCTGTAGAGCTTTCAGAATATTCTGCAGAGTGTTCTGCCTAGTTCTTCAATCATCTCCTTCTAAGCCTATACTTCAGCTGCTGGGTCAGTGTGTTGTTTTGGACAATGACCCCTGCGGCTCCAATCTTTTCTCCTGTTTTGCTCCCATTGGTGTAGATGCTGAATTTGTAATCTGCATCATCCTCAACATCCTTGATATAAGGCCTTTCCCCCCAGATGAGCCCAGTCACTTGGTGTCAGGTGCATCATATTCACTGTGGCTAATCCAACATCACACAAACTTATTGTGAAGAGCAAAAATAATCAGAACATAGAATATATTAAAATGCTAATGAAAACTAAGGTGGGTATGTGGGTGTGTGCATATCTCTGTGTGTGTGGGTAGGTGCATGCGTGTGTTTGTGTGTGTGGGTGGATGCATGTGTATCTCTGTGTGTGTGCATATCCCTGTGTGTGGGTGGGTGCATGTGTATCTCTGTGTGTGTGCATATCCCTGTGTGTGTGCATGTGTCTGTGTATGTCTCTGTGTATGGAGGCATGGAGGCAGATAGATTATGCATGCCTGTATGTATGTATACAGGTAGGCAGGAGGGCAGACAATAGAATCTTTCAACGTAATTTTCACCAACTTAGCATTGTCTGATTGACTTGAAATTTTGTCAAGGGCTAATGACAATATAATAATGCTGTGACTTTGTCTTAGTATCCTGACCAGGATCATCAGGATAAAAGTGATGACTAAGCTAAATTTACCAATGTAATGGAATCTTTTGATGTAATTTTCATCAAATTAGAGTCATCTGATTGACTTGAAAATTTGCAATTTTCATGTCAAGGACCAATGGCAATATAATAATATCATGACTTGGTCCTAATGTCCTGACCAGGATCATCAGTTCAAATTTGATGTAGCTAAATTTATCAATGTAACAGAATCTTTCAACGTAATTTTCATCAGATTAGAGCAATCTGATTGACTTGAAAATTTGCAATTTTCATGTCAAGAACCAATGGCAATACAATAATATAATGACTTTGTTCTAATGTCCTGACCAGGATCATCAGGACAAAGAAAGACTAAGCTAAATTTATTCAAAATAGTACAATGACTTTTTAGATGTCACTAAGGCATTTTTCTACGAGGTGCATCCAGAAAGTAAGTCCCAATGACCGATAAGGACAGCAAAAACATCACTAAATAAGAAATATTTATTGGAATTATTACATAGACTCAATGGCTACTTTTCAACATAGTCACCACCATTGCTGAGGCATTTATCGTAACAGTGCACCATTAATTGTATGCCCAAGTCATAGGTTTCTGCCGCCAATGTCCATAGGCACGAAGTCACCTCATTCTGCACCTCAGTATCACTGTGAAAACATTTTCCTGCCAGAAAACGCTTCATGAGATGGAAGAGATGAAAGTCACTTGGAGCAAGGTCGAAGCTGTAGGGTGGATGTTCAAAGACCTCCCATCCAAACGTATTCAACACATTACGTGTGGCGTTGACTGTATGGGGTTTTGCATTGTCATGCACAAGCGTAATGCCTCTTGTAAACATTCCACGTCTCTTGTTCTGGATTGCCCGCCTGAGTTTATGCAAGCTCTGGCAATATCAATCAGCATTTACAGTCTCCCCTTGCAGTAAAAAGCCGCACAAGAGGACACCACATCGATCCCAGAAAACAGTGCAATTGATTGTTTTGACAGAGATTGTCTGCTTGAATTTGGTCTTCACAGGTGAACCACTATGCCGCCAATGCATTGATTGTTGTTTTGTCTCTGGTGTGGCATGCGCCACCAATGTTTCGTCCCCAGTGACAATATTGTCGAGAAACTGGTCACCTTCTGCTGCGTATCGTTGTAGGAATGTCAATGCTGTGGCCAGACATTTGGTTTTGTGTTCCTCTGTCAGTTGTCTAGTCACCCATCTTGCACACACTTTGTGAAAACCAAGCCACCGGGAGACAATTTCATGCAAAAGCTAGCAAGACATCTGGGGAAACTGATGAGAGTTCTGAAATTGTGAAGCACTGGTTCTGCACACTTTCCAACACTTCTGGCATCACCAGGGACAGTCAGCCATTACGGTCTTTGTCGTGAATATTGGTTCTTCCTTCCGTGAATTGCCTGCTCCATTGTCTTATCATACTGTCACACATAATGTCCTGTTCATACATGTGACACAATTGATGATGGATCTCTCCTGGAGATTGCTTTCGAGCAGGCAAAAATCGGATGACTACACGAACCTCGCATTTGGCAGGAGACAATATTGGAGCAGCCATTTTCCCCTAGCACAGAGCAGTAACCACTGCCGTCACAAAACTGAAACTTTACTACAATGTTACCATATACTTCCTCTCTTCTCTTGTGCACACGCATTCCTATCCGACTAGTGGTGCCATCTCTGGACGCGATCGGGACTTACTTTCTGGATGCACCTCGTACATGCATCCTTAAAATTGCTTTAATTAAATAAATACACATTTATTCTATATTGGATGATGTAGATGTCTGGAGAGAGGACCTGAGAGGGACATGAGACATGCGGGAACGATCACGGACCAGATTTTAACCAAGACCAAGACACCCACAATAGCTGGTAGTTTAGAAACCGACACAAGTTACACTGGACAAAGGAATTAAATCACTTAAAAATATTGAAAGATAGAGATGCCCAGAGAGAGGACCGGAGAGGAACATGAGATTTTGGGGGAAGGGTTGTGGATCAAAGTTTACCCAGGGCCAAGAAATCCAAAGCAACTGATTAGTGTAGTTAAAACAGTAATTTTAATCTAATACTGTTTCAGAAAAGTGATTTGAAAACAAAAATTTAGAAGCTATTTTGAATTTAGAATATTTGAAAAGATTTAAATTAAAAATGTTGAAAAACTAATTTGAGTAGAAAAATTTGAGTCTAATAAATTAAAAATAAATTATAGTTTCAAAAAACTAAAAGCATGCTTTAATAACAAACAGGACTAAAAGGTAGAAAATAATTTTTAAGTATGAAAGTTTGTTCTATAGCAATACAAAGTCACTGGTTCATTACAATTCAAAATTTTTTGATACATTTAAAATAAGGGTTATATTATCAAAGTAATACATTTTATTGTACAAAGACATGGGGTGCCTGACTTAAAATGTTATAAATAGTTTGTTGGTAGCTATTTATAAAAGTAAAGGTATGATAAAAATATCATAAAAAATACCCCAGGCTTTTTTAAAATAAAATGTATTATTTTGATAATTCTTTTCTTTTTTTTCCCCAATGGGAGCACTTGAAGGTGGTTTCCACAAGCTATATGTCATAGCTATGACATTTTTGGTTACATTCAATTATGAATGTAAAAATCTGTAGTAACGTAATTAAATATATATTTTGGGAGCTGTCCATCAGCACATTGTACTTTGAGGAATTACTATTGAACCAAATACATGACTGTTTCATTTTAAGTTTAATTGGTGTTTATTATTTATTATAATGCTGTTTTCAGCTGTTCCTACTATTCATTTACTTTTATGTACCAAGACCTTTCATAATGCCTTGTAAAAAATGAACTAGTTTTAACTTTAATCTTTAGGAAATCCTTTGCAGTAGAAACAGTCAAAGTGATTGCGTGTTCTCATAGCCAAAATCATGATATATTTGATGATATTAAGAATAAGCAGTGCACATGTAACTCAGTGATGGGGTTATATTTATTATCTCTTGGCCATGCAAAGATAATGTAATTTTAAAGGCATCACATAGTGACCAGATTTAAAATGTCTAACACTTAAAACCCACTTATTCCCAAATTCCTCTGGCATCTACATGAAAATTAGTAGTAAGTTCTGAAAATGTTTATATCAATTAACATGAAATAGAGGAATAAGCATCTTTAAGAATAGTTTGTACATTAGTAGAGAAAGTCATATGAGTGCAACACATCAGATTTCTATATATTCAGATTGTGTGAATTGTATGTTGAAGAACGAATGGAGAGCATGTGAACATGTTATGTAATAGACAAGCAAGTAGAGGAAGCCATGTTAATATAATACATTGCATTTCTATTTCCATCATATAGATAGCTGTATTAATTTTTTGTAGCAGAGGAAGTAGAGAAAGAGATGAGATTATGTTTTCTAACAGAAATGTGAGTAAAGAAAACAGTGTGAATGTAATATGTTGCATTTCTATCTCAATCATCAAAAATTGTAAGAATTGTATGCTGATGAGCAAGTGGAGAAGAACGTGAATGTAAAATAAAAGTGAGTAGAGGAAACAGTATGAATGTAATACAAGGCATTCGTCTTTCAATCACATAGAAAATTGTATGATTTGTACGTTGAAGACCAAGTACAGAGGAACATGTGAATGTGTCAGTAAAAGAATAGTGAGTAGATAACACCATATGAATGTTATAAATTGCATTACTATTTCAGATATAAAGAAAGAAAGCTGTATGAGCTGTATGTAGAGGAGGGAATAGAAAAAGAAATGTGTGTTTTGAAAAATAAAAGTAAGTAGAGAAAACTGTTGAATGTATATGTTGTATTTCTATTTCAAACATGCAGGAAATTGTACTAATTGTTTGTAAGAGAGGGAGTAGAAAAACAAGGAAGATTGTGTTTTCTAAAATAAAAGCGAGTAGAGAAAATCATGTCAATGTAATATGTTGCATTTCTACTTCAAACATATAGCAAATTATATGAGTTGTTTGTAGAAGAGTGGGTAGAGAAGACATGTGACTGTGTAATGTAAAAGAAAAGGGATTGGAGAAAATCATGTAAATTTAACACATTGTGGAGTAAAATGGATGGCACAAAAACCATCACCATGAAAATTATAGATGTGCCAATTTTCATGCCCATTCATCAACCAGTGCTTGGGGTTTTCAACTTCATATGTATATATATTGTATGAATTGTATGTTCAAAAGCAAGTAGAAGTGAACATGTAAATGTGTTGCTGACAGATGTTCAATGAAAGGAATTTTACTCATTTTTACTTTCTCTACTATGTATAGCTAGTAGAGATTTGATGTCAAGATTTCACTGGAAATATGTTTTGAAGCCACCTGAATAAAGAAAAAGCATTTTTAGAAAAAGCTCTGTGTGTGTGAATGTATGTCTGTGTATGTGTGTGTGTGTGTGTGTGTGTGTGTGTGTGTGTGTGTGTGTGTGTGTGTGCGTGCGTGCATCAGTGTGTGCATCAGTGTGTGTGTCTGTCAGGCTGTGGACAGGATAACTCAAAAACGAAAAGTTGGTTAAAAGCCAAATTTGGTATTTAAGTTTGTCTTTCAAGGATGCAACACAAAGATTTTGAAGAAAATTCCTCTACCCTAAACTACCCTTTACGTGGAAAATTTTGATTTTCTCAAAAATGACTAATGATTTTTATTAAAGTGTCATACGTTTGAGATATTTTTATGGCAAATGAAATGTATATTTTGAATTTTTTGGCTATAGCTTATGTACTCCTCTTTACTTTGGATGACTTTTGCATAATTGGTAAACCATAAATCTTACTGGACTAAAAATGTAGATGTTGTAACACACAATTTATGTCCAAATAAATTTTTTTGTAGAGTCAACTATTTAGGAGATATTCCTTGTTATTTGTGTGAGTTTTGGAATACTTAAACTTTCGTCAAATGCAAGATCGTTATTCCTGTTTTTATATCTTAGCGATGCAAAGAGAAGAGAATCTCAAAGCTTTAAAACATATGACTATCACTCAAAGCCTACTGTATTCTCATATTCCCCTTGCACCTACAAGAAAATAAGCAATAATTTCTGCAAATGTTTATCTCTACTAACATGAAAAAAATATAGGAATAAGAGTTTGTAAGAATGGTTAGTACAAGAATAGAGGTCATGTGAGTGCAACACATCAGATTTGTTTTGTAAGTTGTAAATGAGTTACATAGTGGTGCAGGTTTTTTAAAGGAGAGTGCTTCGTGGCTATGAAGTCGTGGTTATGAAGACATATATTCTCTGGGCATGGTACAGAACAAGACATATATTTAAATTCCATTTTTAAATTTGTTGAAATATTTATTTGCACCTTCATAAAGTAACACAATTATTGAGTCGTAATACAATCTCAATAGTTTTCTTTTACTGCTTTATACATTTTGGCATGTCTGAAATTATATATCATATGATTTAGCGGACTCTCACTAAATACGGCATCTAACCTCTTATAACATCTTGATTTAAGAGTATTGTGCTATATAAACCATATATATTTCAATTTCTCAGAGTATTGCTAACAAATAATGTCTTTCACATATAGTCGCTTCGGTTCGAGAGTATTAAATATTTTAATACTTGATTTATCAGAGCCTTGCTGAGAAAAGCATCTGTCTCTCTTGAAAATGTAGATCCAAGAAGAACAGAAATTGATTCATTACTATGACAATAGCATTTAGATATTGTCTTGCTTTATGACACTTTCTCATGACATCATCTGATGACATATTTTGTGTATTATAATCTCGGACATGCTCAGAAAACAATGCCGATTGATATTTGTAACATTTCTAATGTGATATTCATAAAAATAATCATTGATTATGCCAACACATTTGATATATAAAAGTTAACAATAATCATTATATCAACAAACTGACAATATTCCAGACAGCAAAAGAATAATGCTGGATAAACAGAGTCAAGTTCATGTTTGTTTTAAATACTTCTGGGGACACCTGTAATAACAGTCTCATATGACCCTAGTGTTATGTTTTAAGTTTTCACCTAGTACAAACTTTAAATATCACACAACACTTCCTCTTGTTGACTTGTTTCACTTGATCACTTAGCATTTCATTTTGACAACCTTATACACTTCTGTACAACATGTATTTTTACCTTAACATGACACAGCATATATTTTTATCATGTTAACATATTTTATTACTACCTAATATGAATAAACATTTCCATGTGCTCACAAATAATATTAATATTAGCTAAGCAGTTTTATGCTTTATTACTCTAAATTGTACTCTGTCATGGTAATACCTTGTTTAGTGTTTTATGTACCTGTCGCTGGCTCCACATTCACTCAATTTGTCCTTCCTGGATCCCCAAAACCACCTATGAGCAAGTTTGTCAAATTTATGTACATTTCATGTGATACTAGGGTTAACTTCAGCCATTCTAAAGTATTTCTTCATACATTTGTTTTACAATAATCCTAAGTTCATTTGGTATACTTTTTATTCTGAAAGAGAGGAACTATAGGATTATCCCCTGCTTCCTAGTCAAATTGGGGTGGAGTGATAAAATGTAACAGTTTGTATACCATATTTTGACTGTGTGTGTGTTTGTGTGCGTGTGTGCGTGTGTGCGTGTGTGCGTGCATGCATGCATGCGTGTGTGTGCGTGCATATCATGGGTAATATTTGCACATGGATTCTGAGACTCTAGTGTTACTTTCTGGGCTCTCATATAAACTGCTGCAGTTCAGTTATGTTGGGGTTATTTGCACTTTTACATTTGCTCACATGTTGGTTATAATTCACTTTTTGTCCTATAGTGTAATGAGAGCTTGATAACAATGACAAGCTTTCTTTTACAGAAGAAAGGATAAAACAAAGCAAAACTCTTTTCTGGAAAAGAAAGCAAGTTACATTGTTGAGAGACTGACTCTATGAGCCCAAAGTATATATGTTAATATATACGCAAATGAAAATGCTTGGACAATCATTATGATATATGTAAAAATGAAAATCCATTAAAAATACATATATTATGACACATGTACAAATGCAAATCAGTTAAAAAATATCACTTTTAGTCATTCAGAGTTTACTGAGATGGATTTAATGCTCTTTGCAGCCAATTATGTACCTGTTCATTCAAAAAATCCAAATATTTTCTTAGACACTGTAGAAATATCTTGCAATTGAAATTAAATTGCAATAAAACACAGTGGTTGGAAAACATTTGGTCTAATCAGAGATTTTCTTCAAGTCATATTCCTTTAGTTAGTCCTACTACAATTCTGCCAATTGTTAATGTATGTTTTGACATCTTAAGTGTGCAGAAAATCTGAATGAACTTGAACTTAAGGAACCCTGGGTCCATTAATCTCAAAGTTACCAACATTTGTTTTAGAAGCATATCCAGGTAATTAAATCTAATCCAAATTCAAACTGGTGTACAGAGAGTAGTTACCACAAGAAGGCGATAAGTGCTGTAAATGCTTTACTGTCTACATTCTATGAATTCAGTTCACATAAGTAGTAGAAAAATATTTAAGCGTATTAAAATGGTTTACTCAATATAACTGAGAATTATTTTGAATATATGCAAACAATTCTTTCTAACAATTAGAAGTCTATCTTTCTCACTATAGGTATGTGGTGTTGATAAATCCATAAGTGTGCGTACTAGGGTGATGACTTTGTTGTAACCTCATTTCCCTGTATCATAAACTGATGAGCTTTCATTAAAAACTATTCCCTCCGTCCTAAATTATGGCAAAGATAAAAGTTCAAAATGTGGGATTATGGTGTATGCACAACTATTACCTGTTCTGTATATGCCTGATCCACAGTATGGTAACAGGCTTTCACTGTACAGACATGCTCTGTCACACGTGTTGTAGTGAACAGAATCATACCCCATTTACCTAGTGTAATATGAGCGAGAATCAGTTGGCCAACAGCTCAGGCTAAGTAAAAGGCATTGTTAACCCTGCCAAATGTCACAAGAACCACAAATAAACAATTGACAGGTGAGTGCCGTAATGCTATTCTGTAATTTCTACTGCAATACGAGAAAGGTGGAACTTTTCAGACAGGCGTTATTAAGAGAGCTGCAGATCAGTTTCAAGTAACACCATCGACTGTTTCCCATATTTTGCACCGAGCTAAGGAGCAGAATGATTAAGTCAAGTTATGTGCTAATGTTAATCTTAGAAAGAAAGGAAATTGTGGTCGCAAACGCAAAGATTATTCTGTGCAATTGAGTAAAATAAAGGACATTCCTTTAACCAAACATGGAACAATTCAGTCTTTGACGTCTGCTATTTAAGTGGCTAAATCAATCCTCTTTCAGTATTTCAAAGAAGGCAAAACAATCAAATGAGTTTCATCCACACTGAAGCCTCTTCTAATGGACAAAAACAAATGTGAACGTTTGCAATTCTGTTTGTCCGTGGTGCAGAATAATGGTAACTTCAGGACTATGTATGATTATGTGCATATTGATGAGAAATGGTTTTATTTCCCAAAAGTAAAGCAGAAATATTATCTTATGCTTGAGAGGAGCCTCCACATCATCAATGCAAAAACAAATGATGCATACCCAAGATCATGTTCATGGCAGCAGTTGCAAGACCTAGGTGGGGTTCACACAAACAGCAATGGTTTAATGGACTAATAGGCATTTGGCCATTCATTGATGTCATAGAGGCAAAAAGAAACAGTAAAAACTGGCCATGTGGAACTCCCATCAACAGCCCTAAGACATCTGTGACACAACATGACATTCGAGATATGCTTATCCAAAATGTCATTCCAGCTCTCTAATGACAGTTTCCTGCATGTTGGATGAAGATAATGATTACAATTCATCAGGACAATGCAAAACTACATTGTTCTGACAAAGATCCTGAAATCCTTGCAGCAGTGAGAAAAAATTGGTAAAATATTGTCTTCAAGCAACAGCCACCCAACAGCCCTGATTTAAATCGTATTGTATTGTATTGTATTGTATTGTATTGTATTGTATTGTATTGTATTGTATTGTATTGTATTGTATTGTATTGTATTGTATTGTATTGTATTGTATTGTATTGTATTGTATTGTATTGTATTGTATTGTATTGTATTGTATTGTATTGTATTGTATTGTATTGTATTGTATTGTATTGTATTGTATTGTATTGTATTGTATTGTATTGTATTGTATTGTATTGTATTGTATTGTATTGTATTGTATTGTATTGTATTGTATTGTATTGTATTGTATTGTATTGTATTGTATTGTATTGTATTGTATTGTATTGTATTGTATTGTATTGTATTGTATTGTATTGTATTGTATTGTATTGTATTGTATTGTATTGTATTGTATTGTATTGTATTGTATTGTATTGTATTGTATTGTATTGTATTGTATTGTATTGTATTGTATTGTATTGTATTGTATTGTATTGTATTGTATTGTATTGTATTGTATTGTATTGTATTGTATTGTATTGTATTGTATTGTATTGTATTGTATTGTATTGTATTGTATTGTATTGTATTGTATTGTATTGTATTGTATTGTATTGTATTGTATTGTATTGTATTGTATTGTATTGTATTGTATTGTATTGTATTGTATTGTATTGTATTGTATTGTATTGTATTGTATTGTATTGTATTGTATTGTATTGTATTGTATTGTATTGTATTGTATTGTATTGTATTGTATTGTATTGTATTGTATTGTATTGTATTGTATTGTATTGTATTGTATTGTATTGTATTGTATTGTATTGTATTGTATTGTATTGTATTGTATTGTATTGTATTGTATTGTATTGTATTGTATTGTATTGTATTGTATTGTATTGTATTGTATTGTATTGTATTGTATTGTATTGTATTGTATTGTATTGTATTGTATTGTATTGTATTGTATTGTATTGTATTGTATTGTATTGTATTGTATTGTATTGTATTGTATTGTATTGTATTGTATTGTATTGTATTGTATTGTATTGTATTGTATTGTATTGTATTGTATTGTATTGTATTGTATTGTATTGTATTGTATTGTATTGTATTGTATTGTATTGTATTGTATTGTATTGTATTGTATTGTATTGTATTGTATTGTATTGTATTGTATTGTATTGTATTGTATTGTATTGTATTGTATGTATTTCATCCATAGAAACAGGCTACATTTATAGGACATGTCAACTTATACATACATTTAGACTTGACCATAATAATTACATGGAATTTATAGCATTGTCAATACACAAAAACAATAAAAACAATGTGATATAATAAATATAATCTTCACATATAGTATATAACAAGCATGTTACACTTTGTCACGTTTTACCATTTTAATATACAAAACACAATAACTTCAATGGAAAAAGTCACAAGATATTTGATAATATTAAGCTGAAATTAATCACAATATTCTATAACTCTATAATATTCTATCACAATTGTGTAATAATAGAATGATTTTTTTTCTTTAAAAACCTTTACATCAACAATATATACAGTAAATAATATATTCATTGTACACAGGAAAACTCAAGACTAAAAAACTACCACTTTATGTGAGGCCAAGATTTAGAAATTCCTGTATGATATATGGCATGTAAAATAATAAAAGATTATTTAATTTAGTTTTGAATTGTTTATATGGCATATAAAATAATAAAAGATTATTTAATTTAGTTTTGAATTGTTTGTTATTCATTGATTTTATTTTCTGTGGTAATTTATTATATAAACAAATTCCTCTATGGGCAATGCTATTGAGGCTTTTGTTAATCCTATGGGAGTTTAAACGCAAATTATTAGCTATTCTGGTGTTGTGCAAATGAAAATCAGAATTTTTTTTAAACGATCTTGCATTCTGGTGGACAAAGAACACTGTTTCTAGATGTACACAGAAGCAACAGGTAGTATTTTTAATTCTTAAAAGATACCCTTACTGGGGGTTTGAAGAGGTACCTTTTTCATTATTCTTATAATTTTCTTTTGAATTTTAAATACCTGGGATACTTTTGGTGATGCACATCATAATGGTATGGCATAGGAGATGTGAGCTTACACATACCCAAAATATACTGACCGCAGGACATTTAGCATAACAACATTGCTAAGAACTCTGAATGCATAGCACAAATGAGTGAGTTTATGTATTAATTTATCAATATGGATACTCCAAGAAAGATGTGAATCAATCCAAACATGAGAAACCTTGTTTCATTTACTTCTTTGATGGGTATGTTATTCATAAAAATATTCAGTGAATTTGGTACCTTCTGATGATTAAAATTAATGTAAACAGTCTTGCTAATGTTTAAGTAAAGCTTGTTTTTTTCTAACCAGTCTTGTAAGATTAGATTTGATTTATTCACAACAGATTGGAGTTGGTTTAAATTGTTACTTTTGAAAATAATGTTGGTGTCATCCGCAAATAACACTGTTTTTGCTTGTGGTAAAGATAAGGGTAGATCATTTACATATAGTAAAAACAATATTGGGCCTAAACTTGAACCCTGGGGAATGCCTTGCTTCAGATTTACAACATTGGAACAAAACTGATCAACTTCAACATATTGTTTTCTATTTTCCAGGTAAGATGCAAATCATTTCCCTGCTACACTCTAATACCATAGGAGTTTAACTTTTTAAGCAGGATAGCATGATTGACTGTGTCAAAAACCTTTTTAAGATCAATAAATAATCCCAAACATTGATGTTTATTGTCTATGGCTTGGAGAATATCATCAATAAATGAAAATAATGTATCGTTAATGGTTTTCCCTTTCTGAAAGCCATAGTGTGATGTTGAGAGGATACCAAGTAATTTCAAGAAGGGTGTCAATCTGTTTAACATAACCTCTTCAAGAATTTTGGAAAAAACAGATAACAAGGATATTGGTCTGTAATTCTCAATGCTATTTCTGTTCCCGTTTTTGAAAATTGGTTGTACTCTGGAATTTTCAGACTGTTGGGAAATATTCCCAATGTTAGAGAGGAATTACATATATCTACTAAGGGATCAACAAGTCTGGAATACAGTCTACTCCATGAGATTTTTTATTTTTTAGGCATTTTATTATACAGCATAATTCCTCTTTAGATACTGATTTAAGAAAAATTGTATTCATGACTGTGTTTTTAATGGTGTTATTTGCATCAGGCGAATAGGATGCATGAATATTTTTAACAGAATCAATAAAAAAGTTATTAAATATAGTAGTCAATTTTTGGGGATCTGATACATTCATATTTTCATAGGAAAGGTTTATTTTACTTTTGGTGTCATAGTTTATTTTCCCTGTTTCTCTTTTAACTACCTCCCAAAGTACCTTTCCTTTATTTTGTGAATCTTCAATATATTTAGAATTATACATCCTTTTTGCTTCACATGTAACCTTTCTTAAGATACAAGAATATGTTTTGTAATACATCTTAAAGCGTTCATTATTTGTGCTTTTATTTATTTTTTGCAACATTTTTTTTCTTTCACAAGAGGTCTATACCAACTGTGAATATATGATGAGCTCAAACAACAAAATCTAAGAAACCAATTGCTGATATGGCTCAAATTATACCATAATTTCCAAATGCTTCCTTTTTTCCTCTTTCATGAGAGATAAGAGTTTGAAAATATTTGCGTTTCTTTAGGGGAAATGCTACATCAAAGCAATAAGTTATGGTTTTTAAAACTCATCTACCTTATTTGATGGATCACTTGCATTGAATACTGTTCCCAATTTTCATTCTTAAGTAAGAAGTTAAAGTAATCTATGTTTTCTTTTGTAAACTTTCTTGTGACTTTGGCTCTCTCATGCTTGGACATTTGCATTGTAATTTGGGTCTTTAGATCTAGGAGAACAGCATTGTGATCAGAGATACCAAGATTTATATTTTCTGTGCAAAATGGAAAAAGTTCCCTATCAATTATAATTTGATCCAAGCAGGTTTTTGATGTACCTGATATGCGTGAAGAAATGTGAAGTGAAGAAATTGTTATTATCAAGTTAAAGGAATTAATTAATGTATTAAAATTTGTAACTACCTTATCATTTACTAAAAAGTTAATATTAAAGTCCCCACAAATTATTAGTGGTTAATTTTTCTTTTTTAGGATAGTCATTAAGGTCTCTAGTTTATCAAAAAATATTTGTAGATCACTATCTGGTGATCTATAGATACATACTAAAATTATTTCTCTGTCCTGGAAGGATAATTTTGCAACTACATGCTCAAAAAGCTTTTCTTCATTTAGAAAGGAGGTGTTTAAAATTTTATTGCAACCTATGCCAGATTTTACATATAGAGAGACTCCTCCATTTTTAAAAATAGTATGACAATAGACTGCACATAAATTAAATGTTGTTATGGGGTACAAATTACATTCTTGTTGTTTAAGCTGGTGTTCTGAAAAATACAAAATATTGACTCCCCTTAGTTTATCATGCAAGGCAATGTCTAATTCATGAATTTTGTTTCCTATACATTGAACATTTAAGTGTAATAATGATTCTGAGGGATAGCTGACTCTAGTACATGCAGTCTTAACAGCATTTACCTTGTTGCTAGTACAGTTAACATATTTTACACTATGAGAGGGGTTACCTATAAAAAATCAGAGCTGAGCCTTTAAATGTTTTGGACCTTAGTTTTTTCAATGCACTCCAATCTTTGCAGCATCAGAAAAGTTCAAGATCACCACAACAATTAATTGACTGTGTTGTCGGAGCATTCAACAGCCTTCCCAGGGACAATGATGATTTCCTCTCTTTGCAGCAGTGTATGGAATGCTGCATGATGACACAAGGAAGCAATGCACACCAGCTTCCACATTTGGGAAAACATAACCAAAGACGTTCAGGATCTCTTCAGTGTAAACAAGAGGCTATACAGATGGCACAATCAACCTTAGCCATGTGATGCTGGTAACTTAAAAAGTGTAAGAATGCACAGGGTAAAGGTTACAAATGCCAAAAAAAAAGTAGGAGTATGAAGTATTATTTTGTTTAATGTTTAATAAATGGCTATTTGTATTTAACAGATAGATATAAACATAGATTGTGGGCAGAAATTAAGCAACAGTTTGTTCACAAAAATCACAGCATCTTTGTTTTTAATTTTTTACATTTATAGTATTGGCACTGATATAATTTCCCATCCACTCTTCAATTATGCTGTAAGATCTAAATATTGTAAAATATAACATAATGTTACTTTTTGGAATGTAATAGTGTTACACATTGAAAATGTGAAATCTATACCATATTTTGGGACTTCATAATTGAGTGATATCTACACCATATCTTGGGATGGAGAGAGTAGATAAAATCTTACTTTCAAGGTGATTTGATAAAAAACACCACATGCACAAAATTACTTTAAAAATTTTATTTATCAGTTTTTTTTTGCCCATTTTGTAAAGTCACTAAGCAGATATAAAATTGAACACAAGCTCTAGAGTTGTACACATAATACATTATAAGGGTCATCAAACACACACGGAAGTAAATTATTCATGACAGTGTCATTGGACGGAATGAACCTTAGTGGAAGAGGGTGCTTGTTGCAGTAGAACTTGTGCAAGTCTTGCATAACTTTGATCACATACTCACAGCATCAGTTGCTTCAAGCTATGCTGATTGGAAGTTCATCTGTTTTCCAGTGGGTTTTCAAGCACTTGAGACTTCTTGAGTAGTCATTCAGAACTGCTGATAGTTCATAAAAATCTTCAGCATGGAACAACTGACTGCTGAACCACTAGTCAAGCCATGAGTAGGAAATGAATGAACAATTTTATGTAGCATGTTCCATGTTTCAGGCATCAGAACAAATGCAAGAAGGGCTGCAATGGCACGAGAGTTCCAGCATGCATTGCTTATGTTTGGAATCTGATGAAACTTGACAAAGGGGATCTCATTCCTTTCAGTGAAGTGACAGAAGATCATGGCTTGATATTCAAAGCCATCAATGCATTTACTGTCAAAATGTAACATGCTCACCATGTGGTTCTTCACCTGAGCAGCTATTGTGTAGACAGTCTTGTGGGTTGCTGACTGACATGGGCTTGGGATTTTAATGCCTTCATCAGAAAGCTGGCACCACACCTTTGCAGCCCTGTGGGATGACAGCTTTGAGCTTGTAACAAGGTGCCTTGCAATTGTTGTGCTCGTTGATGCTTCATTCTTATCCTTCCAAGGCCTGTCTCTGCTACATGTGGGAAGTTCAATGGTTTGGTCCAGAGAGCTTTAAGATCCTCAGCAATTAGACCAATTCTCTTACTCTGTTCTTTGGCAGTGGATTTAAGAAATTTGAAGCATTCATTAATGTGGTTTTTCGGGAGTATATAACTCTGTCCACCCAAAGATGCTTCATAAATAGTCACGCTGCCGCTTCTTGATGGTGCTTCAAACTGGATTAAGTTTTCTGTCCAAGTTTCCTTGTTCCTCTCCGTGCTAGAAGAGCTCTTCTTAAACGACATGTTGTCTTCAATTCAACAATTGGAAAATAAAAGGCCTTAATATAAATATTAAATATGTAACATTGTAACAAATTAAACAGATTGTTATTGAGTTTCCATTCCACAGCTGCGTTGCGCACTGATGACAAGACAGTAACTAGACCACTAGATGTGAAAGCAGAGTTACCAGATTTTTATAATCCAGACATAGAGTTACCAGCTGACTTTTATATAAAATTAATATAAATACTATTAATATAATTTTATGAAATGGTAAAATGGCATAAAAGCTTTAGAAATTGTTTTTGTGACCTTTCTTAATATTTCAATGGAGTGTACCTCATCTTAATAATTAATAGACAAAAGTTCATCCATTTCTAGTACAGGAAATAATTTTTGAGAAAAAAATGAAAAAGTTATCACACTAATGTATACTGGTGTGCATAAAATGTGGTCAATAATAGAATGCAGCTAATTATGTTTGTGATGACAAATATAACCCCACTCTCTGCCAGTATGAACTGCTCTGTTCCTACAATATAATTTCTAGTCAATGGATTGGTAGCCAAACTGCTCAAAGGCTACATATTCTCAACAGCACAATACCATTAAGGCAATGCTTCCTTGAATTTAGAGGCAGAAATAAAATGTAATGAAAATGCAGAAAGAAACATGTCTCCATGTCGGTGATGAGAGCTCTTAGACTAATGGCGTAGATATGGCTCAGTTTAACAACATACGCAAATGCTTCCTCATGCCTTTCTATAAAAGGCCTAATTATCTTATACTGATCTAGTGTTTCCTGTAGCCAAAACCTAACCAAACTATTTCATGGAGGCGGTATAAGAACACTGGTTCATTTTGCATTCATAATCATATTGTTCATTAATTCGTCTTAGTGTTCCTGATTCTCTTCAGGCCAGTCATATAGAGAACTGATACCAGCAGGGTGGAGTCAAAGGTTAGCTATCTGAAGATGGAAACCTTACAGAGGAAAAAACACTATTGCTATCTAGGAGAACTGACCTCATTTTATGTGCGTTTGCTTACACGAAAATATTTCTCAGCTGATATAAAACTTTTATAGGTATTTATAATTTTATTATCTGTATCTTCTCAGTTGATAAACCTAAATTAAAGCACTTTGTCCCACCTATCAGAAATACTTTCACTTCACTGTGCTTATGCAGTGCTAATAGAACTGGAGCAAAATATGTTGATATAAAACACTGCTCATACCTTTGGAAGCTTGAACCATATCACCTTGGAAATATGGCATTGATCAAACAGCTCATGTTTGTAGATATCACATGTTATTCTTTCTGTAAACCACTTGGAAGATATATTACTTGAGGTGGGATACACGCAGAAACACTTCTTCCAAGTTATAAACTTGTTTTGGAATTATTTCTTGCTGATAAAGCACTGGCAGGATTGATCATTGTTGTAGAGGTCACTGTGGATGAAAACATAGCATTAGTTGGGTGGCATAGTTTATAAACTTAAATTATACTTAACTATTCATAAGGTCAATCAATGATAGTTTATTGTTCTAACACACACAAACCGTGTGTAGGCAAGATTCGAAGTTAGAATCAGAACTGAAAAAGTCAGTGTCATAGCTGGGATTTGAACTATGGAGTGTGAGTCAGTTTGGAAATTTAATGTCATATCTCAGTTGGCAGAGTAGCCGCACATAGAGCGGAATATATGTGGTTCAAATCCTGGCTATGGCATTGAATGTTTCTGTTTGGGTTCTACCTGGTACATAACTAGCTGGTCTACTCAGCACTCTATGTTCGCATTTTAAACCTCAAATGATGGTTTGATTAATTTCAATAACTTTCCCCTATACTTAATGCACAATGACCTAGACATATTTTTGTTACATAGCCAACATAACTGGAAGTTCTTAAAGTGCAAATAATAACCCAATTATGGAAAAAATGTTCAAATAATGATAGCAATTAGTATTAAAAATAGGTAGATGCTGTATTCATAATTTTGTTTACCTCCCCTGGACAGTAAAACAAAAAAAAAGGACATATAACGAAGTAGGAATAGGAATTGCAGCACATTAATGGGCTTCAAATGTAATGGGACATAACTAAATCAGCTCTGAGTAGCATCAATCTTTTTAGGAAATATTGTAAGAGATTAATATAGCTTCAAGGAATAAAATTAATCTGATTGAATCAAAACCAGTGTAAGGAAGAATACTACCACATTAAAATAATGAGACACAGGGCTCGGTGCAAAACAATGGATGGATGGGGGCCAGACTGCTTCACACCACATGCCGGTCTGGCGAAAAGAAAGGCATTGAAGATTCAGGCTGCCTCACCCAACTATTTGTGTGTACATGACTGTGATGGACCTTATCATTTGTGACACATTTTGTATCTTGTTTTTGTCTCTGACCATTTCCTACAGAGATATTTTAGTTTTGTCAAAAACAACCTGGCAACACTGCAGATTGTGTGGGTGTCACTTTCACTAGGTCAGTACATAAACAACCACCACAGCGTAGTGTCTTGTGAACGTAAACAAGTAACATGCTGTGTCCTTCAAGGTTTATTGTGCAAGTGTAGGCCAATCAGAAGCGTCAGCTCCCAAAACATTACACCACCCTGCAAGCGACCAATCTATTTACATCCAGAAACTGGTTCAGTTCCCTGACTAACCTCAATACAATGTTGTCGAGCTACTTACTTCTGAAAAAGCTGCTCAGAGATTTCCTTCAATTCTTTTAAGTGCTTAATTATTTCAAAACCCTGTGTGATTACTACCAAAGCTATGCCAGAAATAAGTTACTCTACACATCTTACAAGAAACAAACTATTATCTTCGTACATTCTTGTGGAATTATGATCCAATTTGGAACAAAAACCATTTATTTTTCGAAATCAGCTGATCAAAGAACAAAATGCCATTAGACTTTTTGGTTTGTAATGTTTCTATGAAGCACATATTAGTAGGAATGTAATAAGTTCCCTTCCACCCAGTATAAGGACACGAGACAGCAATAGAGTGAGTTTAGTTTTAGAGTTAGAGCTACAGTCATAAGGGGGTCAGTGTGTCAGTGAGTGTGAGCCAATGGTGGGTGTGTGTGTTGCCATGAAAGTTATATCAGTGCATGGAAAGAAGATCAACGAGCTCTGAGTGGTTGTAGCTCCATAGTTTAGTGTATCAGAGACAGAGAAATGAAGAAAGCCATTGAAAGGAAAGAGCAAGGTTATGGAAAGAACAGTTGTGAGTTGTGATACCCAGAAGGATGTAGACTGTGTTAATGACAGTACCAAAACTGTGTATTTGTGGTAACATTTTAGAAGACAATAAAGTGATAAAAAGCAACCAGAGGGATTTTTGTCATCTTTGTTACAATAATGCCATAAATAAAACTTAACAATGTTTGCAATTAAAACAATCCACCTTTATGTAACCTTGATTATGTCTATGAACTTTTGCCATGGCGCAAAAGAAGGAAGACCATTTGCTTATATCAAATCAGAAATAGGGTTTTTGCAATACTTGATATGTAAGTTAATCATTGTTAACACATATTTGGTAGGATAAGCTAAATTTACAATTCATTTATTAATTACCATGGCAACAAGGCTAAATCTGATTATTAATACTTATGGCACCAGTTGGACTGGTCATCAATACTTACAGTATCAGTAGGAAATGACGTTAACACCCAACAGCTTAGTAATATAATTTAGATGTAGCTTTTCATTTGTTTACATTGAGAATTCATTTTTCATAATGTCCAATAAAATATGGAAAAGCAATTTTGATTTATTATTGATTTTTATGGTTTTTTCAAGTATTTCAAGAAGTAATCGGCTAACTACTAACTGTAAGTTACTTATCAGATCTTGAATGTTTGAAAAAACTTGTCCCTGTGGACCTCCTATACCCAGAATGCATTCTCAATCTGATAAGTATCACTTACAGTTCTTAGTATGCAATATACTATTATGTAGTCAGACACTGAGCAAGATGACTCAGTAGTGTGTGAGAGCCACATTTAGGAGGTCCTAGGTTCAATTACTGGAGAGGAAAACACTAATCATTGCTATTTCATATTTTTCCCTAGTTGATTACATGAATGCTGGGCAAATTTCTCTTCTATAACCAAGTTCCTACCCTTCATTTCCTAACATTTTGTTTACACTTTCATATTTCAGGTAGGCTTAGGGGCTATGGTGTGTCGGCCAATGTCAAACAGTTGGAAGGTTCCTCTTGGACCTGCCTGAGCTTCTTCCACCAGAGGAAGCCTTCTCTGAGTAGTCCCCCAGTGCAACCCAGTCATCAAGTGCCAAGATGTTAGAGACCTCCCTGGTTGAGTGATGCATGTTCTGGATTCTCTAACAAGTGGGCCAAGGTTTGACTTTTGACTGGGGATTCTGTTTCGTTGTTCTCCATGGTCTGGTTCCCAAGGTTACTGGTTCAAATCCCGCGGAGGGCAATGGACTTTTCTCAGCTGTAAAATTCCTTAGGATGAATTCCTTTGGAAGGGAATTAAAGTCGCTGACCCCTGTCGTAGATTTACAGAATGTAAAAGAACCTCAAGCCTAATAAAGAAGCCTCTGAGAAAAATTAAATGGTTTTTCATGCCCAATGCAGAATGGGATGCTGAGAACAATAGCAATTAAAGAACACCCATAAATAAAGTACCTTAATCTCATGACCTCTGCACATCTTTGTGGCCTATAGCTTCCTGGGATTCCTTCTGGTGTGATAAGCACAAAAGATATGCATTGTATAGAGGTGCAAGCTGTCCCCTCCAATTGATCACTCATCTTGCAGTCAGATAACTCCAAGAAAAGCTACGCTCTTAAACTGTGTCTCTTGAAACCCTAAGGTTCTGCATAAGTGACAAAGGAGGATTACGTACCCACAAAAGTAAAGCTACTCACAATTTTGAAATGTAAGCAAATACAACTATTTCAAATGTTATTCAGCAAAATTAAGGAACATACATTAGCATTATCAGTTTAAGTTTGTTTCAAAAAATAGCAGACCCATGATTATTTCCCAGTTATGCCCTGTGCATAGTTCCTTTATCAGAATCGTGTTTTGGTCCTGAGAAGGTTGACCCCTTGCACTCATTGACCTGTAACTTCAACAATTAATACAGAGAGAAACTGTTCCATAGGCCTTTGTAAATTCGTTATAAGCTTTAGGGGTTAGCTGGGATTATGCCAGCTTGAAATTTCAAATTTAAAATGTGACTCAATTTATTCATCAACAGTCGACTCAATTTATTCATCAACAGTCGACTCAATTTATTCATCAACAGTCACAGTACTGGACATGTCTACAGTTACACTTTTGTGTTATCTAAACATGCAACTAACTTTTGCAGGTAAATGAATACAAATGGCTATTTCTCAAAGTCACCCCATAGGAGTTGCATGACCTTGAAGGTGGTGGGAGTGTTTGTGTGGTCAGATGATCCTTTGGGCTATACTGGCGGTAGCATAGAACATGGAATGTACTCTCATTGTATCGAGGAGGAGCTTTAAAGAACTTGATGGATCACATCTATGTGTTGGCCATATAGGACGTAAGATGGACAGGCAAAGATATATTGGAGAAAAAAGAAGGTAATATTTACTATAGCTGCCATAATAAAATACATCAATTTGGTCCACACCTTTTTGTAAGTGAGCAATTTAAACACCTGGTAATATAGACTTCTTTTTTTTCTTCTTTTTCTGTTTTTTCTTTACCTAATTACCCTCCCCTTATGGAGGACTTACACCCACTAGAACTTACAAGCCAGTGCCTAGGGTCAGATGCCTGTCAGGGAGCACAGGAACCTATGGACCATACAGAGTGAAGACCTGGAAGCAGGTGGTCATCTAAGCACCAGATATGATACTGAGGAAGAGTATGGTATGAAATACGGGCAAAATCAATGATTGGTAAGGTAATACTGGAGCAGATGGTGGAATAAGTGGTGGGGGAAACCAGAGAATCTGAAGAAAACCCACTCTGATGCCGCTTTGTCCACCACGAATACCACATGCAGGTCCCTGGGATCGAACCAGGGCTACCTAGGTGGTAGGTAAACGCCCTAACCACTCGACCATGGCGCTGCCAGTCATATAGACTTCTAGACCCTTAATTGGAGAATATGAAAGTTAAGAATCAAAGGAAAATCAAAAGATTATAGCCTTATATGTGTACATGTACCAATATAGGACAAGAGCATAGAAGAGAAGGACACATTCTATGAGATGCTGGAAGGAGAATATGATAAATGCCCTAAAACTGATATAAAAATTGTTCTGGGAGACCTCAATGCAAAGATTGGTAGACAAGATGAATGGAAAGAGGTAGCAGTGAACCAAGTCTGCATGAAGATTTCAATGATAATAGATTGAGAATATTACATTTTGCAATACCAAGAAATATGATACCTAGTAAGTACTACAATGTTCCTACATAAAAATATCCATAAAGCTACATGGATATCCCCAGATGGAACAACATAGAATCAGATAGACCCCTTATTAATAGATGGACAACATAGAGGTACCTAATACTATTATAGACGTGTTTATAGAAATGAAATGGCAGATATTTTAGCAAAAAAGGGAACTAAGATCAACTTCATAGCAAAAGACTCAATTAAACAAATCATATAAAAAAATTATTTCTAATTAAAGCCAACACATAACACTTCAAAATGAACAGTCAAAATGATAGAAAATTTTGAATGATCCATCAGTAGTCCCTGATTTATAAAGAAAATTTTCTAATGCAAAATTCAGACTTATTATAGGTCATGATTGTTTGAATACACATATTTAAAAATTGGAATAGTAACATCTCCAAACTGTTTACTTTGCTGCAAGGAAGAAGAAATGAAATTGAATATCTTAAAAATTATGACTGTCTTATGGCTCTTGAAAATCTTTTTCTTCTTCTGATTATCCTCCCTGTATGGAGGTCTTACATCCCCTAGGACTTACAAGCCTGTGCCTAGAGTCAGACGCCTGTTGGGGAGCAGACGAACCTATGGCCGGACAGAGTGAAGATCTGGAAGTGAGTGGTCAGCCCAGCACCAGGTATGAGAGTGAGGAAGAGGATGATATGAAATGCAGGTGAAATGGATGATTGGAAAGGTGATGATTTAGCGGTTGGTGGAATGAGTGGCAGGGGACACTGGAGAACCCAGAGAAAACCTGCTCAGATACCGCTTTGTCCATGACAAATACAATATGGGGGTCCCTGGGATTGAACCAAGGCCACCTTGGTTATAGGCAAATATTCTAACCACTTGGCCATAGTGCTGCCTCTTGAAAATCTAATACCAAAATATTGGGAAACTGGAAGAAGAATGGTTTCATTATTACACTCCTGAACATTAGATACACATACACATACGCACACACACATGCACACACACACACACACATGTACACATACTCATTCACTCTCTCTCTCATACACACACACGCAAGCACACAAACACACATATGTGCACGCATGCAAACATGCCTGCACATATTTGTCTATCCACATCTTCTATTCTTACACCCACTTCCTTACACCCAAAAATCGCCTAACCCATTTTTAACCAACTGTTCTCTGATTTTTCCCAACGTGCATTAGTTCTTGAACCCAAATTTTCTTCTTGAATACCTCAGGCATACCTTCACAAAATCAGTATCAGCTAACTCTTGAATCAGATCTATCATTAACCCTCTCACACCTACCCTTCCTAACTTTGACATTCCTTCTGCATCTGCTGTGTTATCAGAAACTCCTAAAATTTATTTGCAAAATATACCTTAAAATTTGACCCATATAACACCATATCTCCTCTATTTTGCAAATTCCCGCTCCATAAAGCCATCATGACTCAAACAAAGCAGCATATAGCCATGCAAGCCATTTAATACTGATTACTAGTATTGTGTATAAACATTTTCATATTACTGACATTGCCATTCTCCCCTTTGATACTGTGCTTCTTTTCTGTTTCTCCAATCCTCCATTACTACTCAACTTTAGACCAAAATAGGAAAATTCAATAACAACCTGTACTATTTTGTTCCCCATATGCCATATTTTATCCTTACATAGCTCGCTAACCTTCTTAAGCAGCATTATTTTGGTTTTGTCACAATTCACCTTTAATCCTCCATTCTTCATAAAATTAATTAATTTATTCATTCATTCATTTGTTTATTTATTTATTTATGTGTTAACCAACAAGTGATTTTACAGGAGGTGTAGCATTGTCAAGGAGTATAAACAAATATAACAAGTACACTATTTAGATATAATTCTCCTATATTTAGGTACAATCATTTTTAGTTCAAGTAGCTCCAAGGCCATTGTCCACTTTTAGCTTCAGCTTCACTCAGATTAAACAAAAGAAAACATAAAAGTTGTGCTTTATCATACAGTATTCTAAATATTCATTCACGGAATTCAACTGAGGAGGAACCACGGCCAAGTGGTTAGACTGTTCGCCTACCACCTAGGCAGCCCAGATTTGATCCCAGGGGCCCCATGTGGAATTCGTGGTGGAGGAAGTGGCATCTGGGCAGGTTTGCTGGGTTCTCCAGTTTCTCCCTCACTAATTCCACCAATTGCTCCATCATCACCTTTCAAATCATCTATTTTGCCTGCATTTCACATCATCCTCTCCCTAACTATCGTACCTGGTGCTTGGCTGACTACCCACTTCCAGGTCTTCACTCTGTCCGATCAATAGCTTCCTCTGCTCCCCAATAGGCATGTGACCTTAGACACTGGCTTGTCCTAGGGGTTGTAAGTCCTACATAAGGGGAGGGTAATCAGATAAAGAAGTATAATGATGATGATGATGATGGTGGTGGTGATGATGATGATAATAGTGATAATGATAATGATAATGATAAGGATAACGATAATGATCACCATCAACATAATGATGATGATGATGACGACAATGATGATAATAATGGGAAGGGGAAGAAGAAGAAGAAGAAGAAGAAGAAGAAGAAGAAGAAGAAGAAGAAGAAGAAGAAGAAGAAGAAGAAGAAGAAGAAGAAGAAGAAGAAGAAGAAGAAGAAGAAGAAGAAGAAGGAGGAGGAGGAGGAGGAGGAGAAGAAGAAGAAGAAGAGGAAGAGGAGAAGAAGAAGAAGAAGAAGAAGAAGAAGAAGAAGAAGAAGAAGAAGAAGAAGAAGAAGAAGAAGGAGGAGGAGGAGGAGGAGAAGGAGGAGGAGGAGAAGGAGAACAGGGAGAGGGAGAGGGAGAAGGAGAAGAAGAAGAAGAAGAAGAAGAAGAAGAAGAAGAAGAAGAAGAAGAACAACAACAACAACAACAACAACAAGAATTGAAGTGGTTTTGTTTTAAAATTGTGAATATTTCTACTTTATATTTATTTGCAGAAGTAATGTTCTTACAATACTCTGGTAAATAATATCATTTTAAGCTGTTGAATTTGAAGAATGTTTGTATTTTCTTTTTTTTTTCTTTTTGGAAAGTTCAATTACCTTTAACCTGGTATGTTGAATGAATGAGGGAAATACGGTCAAACGAGCCCTGAGTCTATAGAGCTTAAAGTTTACTGACATTTTTCATCTCAGGATAAGCAAAAACCACAGAATAAACCTAGCCAGATAACTCACCCTAACTAGATTGGAACTCAGGAACTCTTGAATATGAGGCAGACACACTATCCCCACACCATAGAGATGGGCCAAATAGTATTGTTCTCATCGTTTGTAGCTTTTTTTTTGTAGTATTTAACGCCTGCTTTTACTACTAGGGCACTGCAGGCAGTGACAATGATACATGGAATGAAGATGGAGCACTGGTGGAATGAGATGGCGGGGAAAACCGGAGAACCTGGAGGAAACCCGCCCCAGCGCCGCTTCGTCCACCACGAATCCCACATGCAGTTGCCTGGGATTAAAACCAGGCCACTTTGGTGAGAAGCATATGGTCTAACCACTTGCCTACGGCATGGCCATATTAGCTATAGACTAGTCGTTGAAATTGAGCATACTGCGAGATCATCTGTATAAAGCAGAATATCTACATGTTAACTGCAGGCAAGTGAGTATTAACAGTCTTCAAGCAATCCAAAATATTACCAAGGAACAAATTAAACAATATAGGGCTTAATTTACAAACCTGTCTAAGAACTCTTTCTTAGATACATTTGTCCTCTTTAATTTCTTCCATCTTTTCAATATGGCTACAAATCTAGCCACTATCATTGTTCTTCCTTCATTCCTGCCCACTCAATATGCCTCAGCTATCTTACAATTATTCAGTACAACATCCAGCCTCCCTTCCAAAATCTCTCTCACTTCCTGGATGGACCACATTCTTTTTCTTTCTTCTATCCCTTATAATACCAAGTTGAATGTTCAGTATCTTTTTTCCAGGCTCTCTCTCTTCTTTTGAGAAGTTGGACTTCTGACTTCATATTTTGCATTTCAATTTTAACTTCTTTTATTTCTCTCCTCACTTCATTAATTTTATTCCCCAGTCTTTACTTCATACCTTACAGTTGTTTAAGATTGCTCTGCTAACATTTTGATCTGTAAGTGTATCATCGGTAATTGCTAAACATTCTTGCAAATATGGATTTAACATGAATGTGTGAGTGTCTTTTTAGCTCTAGAAGGATCACCTCCATTGTTATAACACACCCTGGTTTTATGCAAAATTATCTTGCAAATAATTTTATGGCTTATTACACCATTGTGAAGCACTTGTCTGAAAACATCAGCCTTTTAGAAGCTTTCTGAAAACCAGTATCCAGTTTCTGCTTGGAACTACCTTCAGTTATTACTTATTATGGTGGGAGGAGTCTTTTATAGCATGTCTGTCTTGATGTTTGTCTCTTTGATTGTTAATGACACTCTGTCACCTTTTCTGAGCTTCCAAATAAAAACCTGTTACACTTTGCTGTCCTTAAGAATATAACTACAGTTTTAAAATATACAAGTTAGTGGAAGAATTACTGAAATACATATTAATACAAGAAGAAAAATTAAGGTTCTAGGAAGAGTAAGTATATGAGGAATTATATATGCCTAATGTTACTCAGGGTACCTACCAAATTCAAGAATGAAGAGAGAAAAAGTCTTCAACTATGCTTCTAAAATGTTACTTAGGCAATTCTGATTGCACATGTGTAAACTATCACAATGCAGGAAGTGACTTTGGATGAGCATATGAGCAAATTTTTCTGTTGTTTTTTTCTCCTAATTGTAAGTAATGACAAAAACATCTTGGTGTCCCAGAGAAACATTAAAATCAAGCCATTCATTCCTCTTATTTTACTCACAGAGGATTTTAAATTATAAATAGGCTCAAAATATAACTTTATTTCATAACAAAACTATGTGAGTTTACTAAACATTTGTAGAAAGAATATAAAATAACACTTTGGTCACATTTATTTGTATAAGAAAACAGAGCTAACAAAACTTTATCTGGTTGTCAAAATAGTGGGTTGTTGCTTTCTAATGATAACACCACCTAGTAGTAATCCTTCCTAATGTTAAACCTTTTATTTATTAGGCCAATAGTTGTTAACTATATTTTTAAACAGTGCAGAGAGAATAAAGAAAGTTTAAGATACTTCATATTTTTTTCACTACAGTGGATACAGTACTGAAAGTGTAAATATCTTTTAAGGAAGGATACAAGGGGAGATAAAATGAGAATAAACACAATGCCATGAAACTATCATATGCAAAATGACAAGTCAACCAAGAATGATATTTCTGCTAGATGCAGCATCAAGATTAAGTTTTGTTATAGGGTATACAAAGAGATAACATGTAGCCAGGAAACTATTCACTGTGTAAGTAATAATTTCTTTATTTCATTTAGTAGTATTTATCATAGTTTTTAAATAATTATTTTAATTCTATAAGATGCAAAAGAAGCAAGTGAGTATGTTGGCAGGCCAAAGACGTAGCCCAAAGACGTGTCATACGATCATACGTGTATCTGCGCTTGTTGGGAGTGGTGTTTGCAGGATAGCAGGTGTAACTTAAGTTGGAAAAAATGCAAAAAGGATAATGAACATATTAGTATTTCTGAATTCAATAGTCCTCAAATAAACCTAAAGTTTGAAAATTTATTTCCTGGGTGTTCATACTAATGATTTTCATAATAACTTAACAGGTTGCAATTTGCACCTTATGTGCTGTCTTCCAGAACCAACTGACTTTCTCCTTTCATTACAAGGTGATTTTATTCGCAAGGTGCAAATTGCAGTTTGAAAATGTTGAGTGGAGATTATCTCCATCTGGTGGTAAGTTCGGAACACTATCTCCTTTACGGATCAAAGGGGCAGTGGTTCAGTGGTGCTATCTTTGAGATGTGTCAAGAGATACCTATTGGATGAGTGGTGGAGAATCTAGTCAGTGGTGATTCGAGTGGGCTATGGCGGTTGCCAGGAGGTATACGTGTTTTGTCTAACAATTCGGGCCAACACTTTGGATGGACGGTATGATTTCTTTAATTCGGTGAAACGGGGAAAGTTTAAATTTTGTGACTGTGTTATATGAAGAATGAACTGTCAAGTGGATAAGAATCCGGGTAACTCGTCATCAAAAGCAAAGGATGGTGAGTTGATATTTTCTTTTCGCATCAAAATAAAGCACATATAAAGCTTTAGGTCTTCGTTAAAGTTGAAACTTGCGAGCTATGATAAGTGCTTAACTTAAGATAAAATAGCACCTAGGCTCTTGTGAGAAGTAGCCTGAATTAAAAGAAACCAATAACAGTAGCGCAAACTCTAACCTGTCAAAAATAGTTTGAAATTTTTATAACTTATTTTGATGTAGATAATTTGGCGTAGCGTTCTGTATTTTTGAGATAATTGCATACACTGGAGATCTCATAATTTAATCAGTGTTTGTCGTGGCGTCAAAAGAATTCAAAGCAGCTCTTGGTGAAGTAAATGTCACATAAATTAAGGTAAAAGAACGAGTTTTGTATTTGATAAAGAGCACAATCTTTATTCTTTATTACATTGTCACACGTGTATTTACGTACAATCAGCAGATACTATGGTGATTCCTCACTTAAGTAATTCATTTTAATTTATATACAAAATACAACAATTTTGCATGTGTCAACTTAAAATACTCGGGGTGACAGAACTTTCAACAATTTATATCCTCCATATATTCATTAACATTATAATAAGCCTTTTTTTAATAACAGTTGATACCGTTATTAGTTTTTTTTTTAATACAGGTATTTTCTTTTGCTATATGTGTGTATCCTAGTGACCTTATTGCAGACTTCTATTCCTGAGTAAATGTTATAGCTCAACAAAGTTCAGAATATTTATATAGGCATATAATACTGATTTTTCAAAGACAAAATAAAGAGTGAGCTGTATTAAACTTTGTTTTAGATGGAGTGCAATTTTAGATTATTAGTGAAGTATTTTTCTTTGTGGAGCTTTAAAGTTGCAGCAATATAGAAAGAGCAAATCGTTATGAAGAAAACTTTTTGATTATTGTTACTGTTTGTCTGAAACAGCAAACCAAAGGGGCTGATGGGTTTGTTTTTACAGTTATGAGAAGAGTTACTAGTTGCACCGCCATGCTGCCATCATTCCAAACTTCAGTAACAACACGTTGGTCCTTGGCCCCCCAAGAATCTGGTAATGATGAAAATTTATCCCCAAAGTGCACGTGAAAAATTGCATCGCATTAGTAGATTTTATAGCATCTTTTTACAGTTAGGGCAGCTGTAGGAAAATTTGTCCTCAAATTAAACTGTAATGAATGATAAAGTAGAAAGTCTTCTTCAACGTACAGAAAGTAGAAGTTGGGTTAAAGGCATGATTTTGTTTTTATGTTGTTTACTTGGTCCAAATTAGGAATTGGCACTTCATTTTATCCATCTATATATACTCTGCATTATTGAAATGTAAAAAAACATGAATGTGTAAATGACTGGTCTTAGAAAATAAGAGATTACCTATTTAAAATCAAACCATGTCAGAAATAACATTGTGTGCTTCTAACAGTGCAGTATTGGTTATTATGAATATTATTTTTTTAATGCATTGCATTTTTCATTATTGCCTTGTACATTTGGTAGGTAACAGTTTAAAAATGGTCGTTACTAAAGCAGCAATGATTGGTTAATTTGTTCAAAAAGTTCACGGAATTGTTTTTAAATGGTAATACTTGCATCCAGATGAAAACACTGGTAAAAAACATAGTCCAATGGAGCAAAAAATTGTATAGAAATAATACAAACTGTCTTTGTATAGTTTCATATTGTCACTTGGATACTTAAGTGATAGAGGAAGAATATATAAAGCAGTGTAGTCAAATAATTTTTAAAAGCATCCAGACTGTTTAAATTATTTATAAACAGTTGCACAAATTATGAAGATCCTTGTTCTTATCAGTAGAACAGCTATCTCCTGTGATTTTTGTACTCAAGAAAATGCACATTTCAGGTGTTCAGTATGCTAATGAAGATCTGTTGTAAACCCTAATGTCTGCACACTTCCAGCAATAGCAGCCACATGTAAGGAGCAGTGCCTTACTGTTGATATGGCCCACTTTGAAAAAGATGTTAAGTATCTACTCGTACTTAAGAGGTGGAATCAGGACCAGCATTAAGTTTGTTGGCATAAATAAATAATAATTTACTCATACTTCTGCATTTAACACTACCTATTGCTGGTGAGAAATTTGTAAATTATTTATATGCACTTGGTCTATAACCTCATAATTCATTGCTTTGTCATCATGAAGTATGTGATTATGCTTAATATAATTGAATAATTATAGTGTTAAATAATAGTAATTATAACAAAGTCGAATTTCATGCCGTGATATTCTCTTCTCTTTATTTCCTCCTCCACGATAAGTCCCTTGCAGTATTTTTAGGACCAAACACTATGCTTGAGGGGCAAATGCATTAGTTAAGAGGGCAAGAAGCAATGAAGCAGAATGAGTTAAGGATAAGTATTGTTGTACCTACTGCAAAATATACTAGAAATAAAAGTGAATATCACAAAATATATAAATAAACATTTCTCGAACACATGCTGGGCAATAGAACTACACAGTTCACTAAGGATTGTGAATTGTCTTGTGAAAATACAAAAAGTTGTTTGAAGAATTGAGAAATATCAAAACAACCTATATAATATCCACCTGAATACACTGGTGCAGTAGAAGCTAAGACACTGGATATGCAATTGGGACTTCAATGGTGGGATTTTTGTGTTTTGGGCAAGAAAGATTTAAATATTACATGGGTATGCAATGGACACGACTGTCAATTGCAAAGGATATAGGATAACATTGCTGTGATCTGCCACATTACAGAATGTTCTAGGAACATGTACAAGAAAATAACTGGGCAGTTGCTTGGAGGCATGGATTGTGAATCACTATGTCAATCATCCATGTTCAAGCTTTTTCCCGCTCACAATTCCTTCGCTACAATTAGCATTCAGTAGGTATCTTTTCCTCTTTATGATCAGTTCCAGTGTGGTTTTTTTCTTATGTTTACTGGGCCAGCTTCATTATTTTTTCTGTCCATTTCACATGCTTCATTCTTCTCTGAACCCACATTTTACATTTTTCCAATAGTTTTTCTTCACTTCATCTCAACATAAAGGTTTCGGTATTATACAATGCACAAAAGGTATTTCATTTATATCTTTCTTCAAAGGTGAACAGAAAAATGCTCTTTCTGTTGAAATTTCCTTTGGTATTGCTATCGTGACAGCCTTCTGTTGTTTACTACTTGAAATATGCATTTCCAAAATGTTGTAAATGCTGTCGCTATTTTAAAATGGGAAGAGCTCTTTTGGTTTGTGCTACTTAAGTGGTAGTAAAGAAGCAGAATTGTTGTGTACATCAAATAATTGTACTACCTGGCAAAGCCATGAGGCGTGTCGGAAAGAATGTGAAACTGCTGAGTTGTTTACGTGAGCTTATCGCACATATAACACGAGACAATGTATGTATAATCCTGCTGCTCAAATGGTTAACCTCGCGGTATCAAAGGGTGCAATAGGATTGCAGGTATTCAGTGTAGTAGAAAGCAACGTTGTCACGTTTTCTCCAGGTAAACATACGCATTACTATCATTTGCATTGCATTACGGACTGTGCGTCAAGTTATTATTTCGCTGTTCTAATAAACAAGATAAGAAGCTATCGCAGTGCTCGACAACCAAGGTTCAATACGCCTCGTCGCTTGCCAAGTAGTAACATCTATAGCGCAATATTTCAACTAAACTTATTGCTATTTATAAAGGAGATACGTGTGTTAATGGTTAGAAATGTTTGAGGGAAGGAGTTCCTTAAAAACATCCTTCTCCCTCTACCAAACAGGCCGGCAATATCCAACCTTGGCTCTTCTGTGCAAATTACCGTCACCTTGTTGCTCCACTTCACCTACTTCTTTCATACAGGAAGCATTTCCCCTTCACTCATTCAGGTAACCAAGCATTGGAGAGGTTTGTTTTCGAGTCCCATGACTTGGCAAAAAGTCATTCATAGGTTTTCTGTGAAGGCCCATGCATTTCTCTACTACAGTAGAAAAATACAAAATAGTCTGCTAAGTCTATACTCTGAAAGATCTTGTTGAAATCATCACTAATGCAACTCACAAAAGTCCATTAACTTGCCAATTTTCCTGGAGTTTTATAGCGTTGGAAGTATTGTCCATTGCCCATACTAAGTTTAACGTAAAGAAACTAGGATTCTTAGCTCTTTTGTTAGCTTTGCTTTCTGATATATATTCATCATCATCATCTCTCTCAGTATGTTCCTTAGGATTCACCATCCCCTACAGGAAGTGCTGTATATTTAGCAAATTTAGCATTTTACTCTTTTTTCCTCCTGTTGCCACTCCTCTCTTCATATGGAAAATATGTTTGATGCAATTTTCTCAGTAAATGTTGAAGAATGCAGGTGATTCATATAAAACACTTCACATGTTTTGGGCAAGGTAAATAGATTTTATTTCAATTCAAATTCTATATTTGAATGTAAAGTTTAGGACCTTCAATTAAATGAAGTACCCGTGAAAATGAATTTTTGTTGGTAGAAAAAAAAATGCTGACTATAATTACTGTAACTTTTGTAGCTCTTAACACAGCTACCTAAGTTAAATATTAACATTGTACCTAGTTTCTCACAGAACTCTTCATTTTAGATTAAAAGTCATGCTGTTCAAGTAGTGTAAATTTAGAGCAATAATTCATCCTTAATATCCTGATAATGATAATCGTGTTTTTTAATCAATGGGTTTGTAAAACAGTTTAATAAACAATTATATAATAAATAGCAGTAATGGATTAAAAAAAGTATATTTTTAATAGGTTACACACATACTTCCTTTAGGACAATAAATCTTACTGTTGCTGATTCCTAATTATTGGTCTTTTACAGACACAAAACAACCACAGTCACTTAGAGCATTTTGAAAATATGCACAAATTTTTCTTGTGTTGAATGCTGCAGAACCCATGTTCACGGATTTGAACTTCAGCATGGGGCATTTTAATGCAGAAGTTAACTGGATAGGTTAAACCAGAGGGTAAATAAAGCTGAAAAAAGTGCAAATTAGCCAAAAAAAAAAAAAAAAAAAAAAAAAACTGAAGCAGATATTCGTCTTAAGGGTTAACTCTCGATAAGCCTTCAAGCCAATTAGCACTATTCAACCAATGTCCCTGCTTTACAAGACTACCTTTCTTTTGTCCCTTTTAGCAACTCAAACTGTGAATGACATGGATGAAATGGTGCTCAAAAGAGCTCAAGATCCACTGAGCTGAGTGTTACCTACTTGATTTATGAAGGTAACAAAACCTGAGAAAACCTCTTATCCATGTAACTCGTCCCAACTGAGATCTGAACTAGGGCGCTCCATCCTGGAAGGCAGACATGCTAACCCACACCACGTAAGTGGAGTTACAATGAAGGCTGTACGGATCTCCAATAAAGGGTCTTCAAAACATATGGTAACCCGTTCAGCGAGCTCTCTCCACTGCGCGAGAGAACCGAGAGTCGCCGGGATAGTGTGCCACCAGAGGCGCACCTTATTCTAGATGCTGGAAATGTTGACCTGCTCACAAACAGGTAGCATATCTCGTAAAAATGTTTCGCTCACTCGGCTGCCTGCTGCTGAGCGACAAAGTGGGTACTCTTGTTTTGATTCTGTTTGGCCTGTAAAAGAAAACTTAAAATTCTTTGAAAGATGTGTTACCATTTGTAATGCAAGCTTAAGTTTCGGATCTTTTTTATTGCTATAGTATTATACCCGTATAAAGAGAAAAGTTACAAATAAAGGTATACTTGCAGATAAACAAGACTTGTCATTTACACATAAAACTGTGCATGTGGTTATCTGGTGGTGGTGGTTTCCATTTATGGTAGCAACACAATAGTTTTGCACTCCCTTAAGGTAGCTTTGTTGCCCAGTTTGGTTTCAGCTGGGACAGATTTGTATGTATTACTTATTTCAGTACTCATCTTTGATGAATGTAAACAAGATTGTGGACACCTTTTGTTAAGAAGTTATTGCTAACATTCTAATTTAAGTAGTATACAGTATGTTTTGGTAGTCATGTTTGAATCTGCAACATAGTACTTATAAACTGTGATTTTTAAATATTCCTGAGTACTATTTAAAAGTATATGAAGCGTGCACGGGAAAAGGGGGGAATGTCATATTTCCAACAAACTGAGATAATTCAACTGAAAGTTCCAACCTTTAATGTTGTGTATAATACTTCTTAATATGATTACCCTCCCCACATGGAGGACTTACAAGCCAGTGCCTAGGGTCAGATGCCTGCCGGGGAGCAGACGAATCTATGGACAGGACAGAGTGAAGACCTGGAAGCGGGTGGTCAGCCCAGCATCAGGTATGAGAGTGGGGAAGAGGATGATATAAAATGCAGGTGAAATGGGTGAATGGAAAGGTGATGATGGAGTGGCGAGGGAACCGGAGAACCCGGAGAAAACCTGTCTAGGCGCCGCTTCGTCCAACAATACCCATGCGAGTCGCTGGAATCGAGCCCGGGCCACCTTGATGATAGTCAAACGGTCTAAGCGCTCGGCCACGGTGCCAATAATAATAATAATAATAATAATAATAATAATAATAATAATACTGTACATCATATTATTTAAGGTTAGCCGAATGAATTGGTATTGTACCTACATAGATAATAATGGAAATATAGAATTAATGTTTATAAGTAATTGGAAAAAAATTAAAATGAAGTAAATACACATTTGTCACGAAAATAAAAGGGAATGTCAGTGTTATCAACACATTATTGTGGCACTAAAGAGGAATGTCACTTTTAACAAACCATAACAACTAGCGTTACTACACCTCTCAATTGATGCGCAATTGTCTGGTATGTATAAAATGCCGCATGTCCACTAGACAAAACATGTACAATATTGAAGCAGAAGAGTACAAGCTGTTTCTCGTAATACACATCGCGGAAATCCATGGCTATTGCTTCCTTATCAAAATCTTGGAAGTGAATGAAATGTTAAGCTTTAAGATGCTCTTGGTTTTGAGCTTCAATTTCCTTACGCTTTGCATAATCTTTTAAGTAATTCTATTTGTGACATTCTAATTTTAACCTGAGCTGCATAAGTGTCGCATGTACTGCACATATCCATGCGAGGATATCCAAAAATGATAATAAATTTGTTACAGAATATTTTCGTGTATGTTTTATATGACACAGGACTATTGGGATTTTTGTTATCCATAAACACCTCAATAGAACGCAGTATTAATTCTGAATGCTTGGTCGATTTGTGTTTTCCGCGTTTGTCAACCTGGGCTGCACCAGCCTTTAGGCTTTGTAAGGTCTCTAGCCGCTTCTTAGAAATATCGAAGTTGGACAGGAATGCGTTAATATACGTACATTTCTTTCAACCATATGTCCAAGTACTGGGATTCTAACCTTATACTTGTAACTGATCATGAAACTGTACTTCATACTCTGCTTTGCTAGAGCTCCTTAGAGCTACTGGCATGTCTATTAGACCAGATAAATAAGTAATCTTTTCGTTTCTAGTACTGAGAAGTTTAAAATCATAAATAAGCCATTTTCTGTTGCCCTCAGAAATGTTTGTAAAATATTGCAAACTACTGCAATAACAGTGTTCCCCTTTGAAAGGTAGAACTGGAACTTATAAATTCAATGCCACAGCTGGGATTTGAACCACAGACCCTCCGCTTACCAGGCGGGTGCTCTAACCATTAAGCTACTGTGACAACCTGCCAGAATGACATTGAATTCTCAAACCAGTTGGCATAAATAAATAATAATTAGTGTTCCCCTTGTTTGTGAGATTGTGCCTTATTTCTTTGTTACCTGAATTATTCTACCCAACCTAGGTCCCTTCTTGGTTGATGCCATACTTGCGTTTCCGTTCTCTTCCTCAGACATTGTAATTATATGCAAAATAAGTCATGAACAACTAACACGCGGTAAGAAGAAACAACTATCAAAGCAGCGTCGTGTAAAACAGTGCTGACATGTCCCTTTCTTTTGTTGTTCTGTGGTGACATTTCCCTTTCATCAATTGTATATGACTTCTGAAACATGTTATATTTCTGTGACGTTTCTCTTTATTTGGTTGGATATTCTCATAAACTATTCTCCCGCCCATAAAGTAGATCTTGGTAGTGTTACTTCATTTTGTGTTTTACACTGACATTCCCCCTTTTTTCTCGTGTACCCTTCATATGTAACAACACTTTTGCTGCTGTCCCTATTCTACATCTGCATCAGTCCTAATTCTTCACAGGTAAATTTTAATAAAATAAAGACATCTTTGATCATTGTTTTTCAATATCATATTATTCCAACAAACTACATACATCAATTTATTTAGTAGAATGTGCATGCGATTTTTAACTTACCATTTAAATGCAAATACTTAAAACTTTGGAGAATGTTTCATAAAATGTGGAGCTTTCAGGTCTTAAGTGGCTAAACAAAAATCGTTGGATAAAAATTGAAACTTACTTTCTGCTGTTACCTGCCCCTTTCCATGAGAATATTTACATTAAAATAATCATATGCTAATTCATTATTTGAAAGCTATATTTTGTGCGTGTTTTGACCTCCTAATAAAGTGGCATACAAAGTATAAATTTTAAGTTGGTGTAATAGTTTTCTACTGTTTCGTGTATGTGGAACATCAGTTGCTCGTTGAGTTCAATTTTTCAGCAAATACTACAATTTTGCTATTATTCTCTCTTACTAAATATGTATCTTTGTAACTCCTCAAATGATCTCTTAAGCTTATATTGATCCGTAATGTTACAACAGAGATACATTGCTAGATTGTCAATCCAGCAACCAAGAATAATACAATAGGAAACATTTTATTTTTAAAAAATTGCAGGCCCTTATTTTGCTCTAATTTGGGTAGTGAATTGGATCCTTTTGTTTAGTGGTAAGTTTTGAAACCGTTTGTTCAAACAACCTTGCATGCTTAGGAATGTTATATCATATAGTATTGATTAGCACTATTCTTTCATTTTAAAATATGAATAAGAGGGCCAAATTTTATTCGTATTTTTTTCAAAATAAAGGGAAGATCGTTGATTTTACACCCATTTTAAGGTTCCAAGTACATTTTTAATATTCTTCCTATGCGTAAAGAACGTTTGTGCTCAGGAAGAACACCATTCTTGGTGTCTGAAATTAGATTTAAGAAAATTTCATATTGGTGTAATCTGTACTTTGATCTACAACGTTAAGATACTTTTAGAAGGTTCTTTTGTTCAGCTGTCTATTTTTGATTCTCATTAAAGTATCTTTGTTAATATTGATACGAGTAAGGCTATGGTTTTGCATTACATAAGAAGCGGGTGTTTAAAGCATTTTAATTAAAGTCTGATACCTTACATGCGTGAGCGATAAACTAAACATTCGTAACATTTTGAAGGGTGGTAGTTCTTATCAAAACAAGAAAAAACTGTCTCGTAAACATGAGTCCTGAAATGTTTATATATTTCTTTCTTTTATGAAAAACATACTTTGCACTTCACACTTTAATTGGCAGCGTTTCTTACAAGCAACACATAACTTTGTTTAGTTTTGAGATACTTTATTGGCTCTTTCTTTTTAATTTCTTGTTATACTAACCTAAATAAGTAAAATTCAAGTATTTGCAGCAGTCTTACATTGTAAACGTATTAATTTTTTCAATAAAACTGTAGTTTCTGTTGCCTTTGTTTAGAAAAAGAAGCGAAATTCATGCAACTGCAGTGAAATGTAACCCCCGTCAGATTTCAAACGTGTCATTACACCGATTATTTTACTTGTGCCCTCCCCTTCCTTTACCACAGGCACATTTGACCGCAGTTGCTGGAACCCGAACTCGCGACCTTCGACTTTGAATGGGTGGCCAGTCCATTGCGTATCGCCTTAACCATCACGGCTATTCGAATCGCTTCACCTGGGGTGCCTCCGTAAGGGATACGATAACCGGTTTAGGAATTATAGGAAGAACGGCATATGTAGCAAAATGACTTGCCAATTAAAGGGTTAAGTAGGTATAGTGTCACGTGTATTCCTGGTTTTGTTGTTGTGGGGGAATATTGTAGAACTGTTAAAAATGGGGTGGTACCTACTGCTAATTTATTACAGCAATCTTTTAAATTTGCGTTATTCGAAATAGCAAAATTAAGTTTGTATTGTAAATGTAGGTGAGATGTCGGCAGCCATTGTAGAGAACTCTAATATAGTTATCGTCCTGTATAAATCACCTAGTTATAACTTCATAGAATTTCTAGATTCTCATATTTTTATCATGAGTACACAATATTCTTATATCTTTTGTTGATTACAATGTTAACTTCCATATCGATAATACAGTCACCAGATATACGAATTGTGTAACCTGGGTTTCATATCAAGGCGAATGAAGTTACCAGTAGTGTTGATACTTGCATAGGCAAACATTGCAACGACAGTTCATACTGATAGAATTACTGTAAGTTTTACAAATAGTATTGGATCTGATCAACATACAGATATTTGACACCAACTTAGCCAAGACTGACAATTTCTCTTGTTCAGTTTAAGTCAGAGGCTTTTACTACATAGCTTTTTTGTATCTATTACTGTCCTCCAACATATCGGACGAAGAATGACTGAAATTAGTGAATTGGTGCTGAAATGAGCCCGAGGTCTATAGAGCTTAGTTACCCGATATTCGTCTTCTCAGGATAAGGGAAAATGTTGGAAAAAAATTTATTCGGATAACTCACCCTAACCAAGATTCGAACTCGGGACCTCTTGAGTGTGAGGCACATACGCTACCACCACACTACAGAGGCGGGGTGCACTACGTAGTATGTACAAAGTAAACGTGTTATTAAGAACACACTTGAATCTTATGCGAAAAGATATTTCACAGGTAAAGCTGACTAAGCGAAATTATTATTCTAATGTCATTAATGGAGCTAATAATAAATTCAAAGCAATCTGTTCTATAATTAATAGTTACTATTCTTGATACAGATCACCTGCTATTAACTGCACTAATGTAATCCGATAATTTCAATGAATTTTTTATTGGCAGAATTAATGCAATATTTGATGGTTATTGGGTCTACCCTCTCTGATGTTTACTTTCTCTACTACGTATAGTAAGTAGGGGAAGTATTGTATTCCACCCAAAAATTCGATACGGAGATTTCACCGGAAATACATCTTTTGAGACTACCTGAACCCAAAAAGACATTTTAGAAAAAAGTTTCTCTGTGTATGTAAGGAACAGCGTAACTCAAAGACGGAAGGTCGGTTTAATACCAAACTTGGTATTTAAGTTCATTATCTTCCTAGGATGCTACACGAAGATTTTCAAGAAAACCCCCACCACGCTCCAGGCTATCTTTACATGGAACATTTTTCAAAACTTATGATTTTCTTAAAATGGGCTCTAACGATTTTGATTAAAATACCATGTTTAACATATTGTCATGCTAAATGATGTGTGTCTTGAACTTTCTGCGAATTTCCTCTGAAATCCTTCATTCAGATGACTTGCACTACTGGTAAACCGTAATGATAGACAAAATCTTAGTGCACGAAAAATGTAGATCTCGGTAAAGCACACAATTTATGTCAAAAGCATTTTTTATAGAGTGAACTATTTCCGAGATATTCCTTTTTATTTTTTAAATTTTCCAATATTATACTTTTCTCAAATGGGAAGTCGTTATTCGTTTTTTTTTTTTTTTTTTTTTTTTTTTTTTTTTGTGTCCTGGACAAGCAAATAGAATGGAGACAGTTTAAACATTTGACTTTAATATGGCCATATACGTTAAAGCGGGTTATACAGATGAAATACTTAAAAAAGAAAAATAATGCCCTTTTTTTTATACCTTTGTATGTTGATGCAAATTATTTTGTTACAGATATTTGCAGTTGCTCCTCCATGAAGAAATGTACCTGTTGATGGCTTTCCTTTTTTCATTCTTTCTTTTCTGAAAGTAGTTGCGTTTTATTTGGGTGCTCCTAATAAGTTAGATTTCATTAAGCGAAAGGTTCCTAAGCAAACATTTTCATAGATTCACTTATATATTGTAATTTGTGTCTGTACATGTATTTTGCTTTTTCATCGGTATTGTATAATTATTTATAACCAGCTTAGATATCCGGCATTGCCCGTGGTTTGATGATTTAATCCCACAACTTCATTACTTACGTTGGATTCTACAAATAACCCAAAATAAATGAATAAAGACACTGGGAAAACACTATGCAAAAGCACTTTTGAACAACCCCAAACACCACAGGGAGAAAAGCAAGTAGAGAAAGCTGTGTAAATGTAAGACGTATTTCTATGTCAATTATATAGATAATTGTATGAATTATTTGTAGAAGGGGTAGTAGAGAAGGAAATGTGATTGTGTTTCACAAAAGAAACGTGAGTAAAGATAACCGTGTGAATGTAATGGTTGCATTTCAGTTTCAAACATACGGAAAATTGTGTGAATTGTTTGTAGAAAAGGTAGTAGAGAAAGAAGGTGATTGTGTTTCATAAAAGAAAAGTGTGTAGAGAAAATCGTGTGAATGTAATGTATTGCAGTTCTATTCAGTCAGAACATTGTATGAATTGTTGAAGGGGGATAGAGAAAGGAATGTGGTCGTGTTTCGTAAAACAAAAGTGAGTAAAGAAAACGGCGTGAACGTAATATGTGGCATTTCTATTTTAGTCATAGAAAATTGTATGTTGAAGGGCGAGTAGGGAAATATGTGAATGTATTACGTAAAAGAAACGCGATTAGAGAAAACCATGTGAATGTTACGTTGTATAAATGGATAGTATACAAACCGTCTCCATGAAAAAGTACATATACCCGGCGAATTTTGAGGTGATCGGCTTTATATATACACCTTATTTTTCACTGTTGGCCGGCGGGCGGTTAGTACTGCAACAGAAGGCACGCTGCCGCCGCAGTAGGCCAACCGACCGGCCACCATGGAAAATAAAGGCTACGTTATTGGGCTGCTAATGGGTGAAATTCGGTTTTAAAGCTAATTCAGAGTTGCCCTCATTGGAGCGAAGGCAATTCGGAAACTATCCTCCGTTGTCAGTTATCGTGGGAACCAGTGGGGATAGCGCTATTTTTACATCGCTGTGCAGCGTGATTCAGTGCGTTTCCAACCGTGCTAGTGGAAACGTTAAACTGCTTCGTGTTCGCTCACCATAACCATACATAATGAGTGCCGCGCTAGAAAACGAACGCCAAACGCGAGGTGCGTGGTGTTATAAGATTTCTTTAAAAAACTTAGATGAGTCGTTGAAAACAACCGTCGCTCTATGCTAACAACCAGTATTGTACTTTTGCGTGACAACACTCGATCTCTCAGTGCTCGAAAAACTCGGGAACCCTTCAACAACTGTAAATGCGACAGTTTGGCCATCTCCCTTACAGCCTTCGCAGCTGTTCAACTGCATTAATTATCTTAAAGCTTCTTCTTTTTATAGGCTTTTTAAAGAAGTCCACGCACCTCGCATTTGACGGCATTTTCAAGCGCAACATTCATTTTGTAATGTTATAATGAACGAATACCTAACAGTGCAGTGTCCCCGCCAGCGCTGCTGGACACGCGCTGAATTTGCGACACGGCGATGTAAAATGGCGGCGCTATCCTCACTTCTTCCCGCGCTACGTAACAACGGACGTTAATTTCTGGATTGCCCTCGTATAAGCTTTCTTATTCGCAATTCTGTTGATTCGCATACGTGGAATCGTAGAACTGCCGCATGTATCGTGATGAAATGTGTCATTTGTTCTCCTGTTAACCGAAAGTCATAACTACTACACTTTGAAAATGTGATGCCAAAAATTCATACCAAGGATAACGGATACCATGGAAATAGCTAATATCACTTTTATTTATATTTTTATTTATTTCCATAATGTGTTTTAACCATAAGTACATTTTTCGTGTTGTTAGTTTTTGTTTGTCTCCTATGATTTACTATACTCCATCCAGCCTTAGATCCGCACCTTGTATCCCTCCGCGATAACCTGATGTTATCATCTGCGACTAACACAAAACGAACACCTCGTGGACTCATACCTCGTATTTATGTAGCAACAGAACGATATTTACTCAGGAATTTTAGAAATATTGCGTTACATTTAAGTAGTCTTTACCAGGGTTATCGTACATCTTGAAAACTCACAGATAATCGCCGATATTTAAGGTACTATATTTTATGGTGTGCTTTGGTTTCGGCGTATTGCGAGTTCGTTGTTGATGGCTTGTGTTTACATCAAGTGCGGATCTAACGGTGGAGCGATTATAGTTATACCAGATTAATCCTAAGTGAAGAGTACTTCACACGCTATTCTCAGAAAATTCAAGCGCGCGCACACACAGGTGCGCATCTTTTTCTAAAAGTGCTCCTAGTCCAGGGACTTCAAAACATGGTTTTTCATGTTCATTGTAATGAATTGCTAACGAAAGTAAAGAGTCGTATTTCTTATAACTGTTCATCTGTTTAGCACCAGTGTTTTCAGTGTGGTGTTAATCTGTTGTACGTGCCATAGGTGCTAATACTCGCTTAACGGACAACATATGAATGGGTTTTCGAGAGGAAGAAAAGCTAACCCAAGGTTGGTAATCTGTGAAGTACTCGGTTTTCATTCACTGTCAGCACGTCGAGCGGCGATACAGTTTCTCCGGTAGAGATGAAGACAAATGAGGATCCATGTGCTTGTCTTAAGTTCTTCATTATCATATCGCTAGTCCAGTTTAGTTTATTCTAGTGCATTAAAAGGGGTTTAAGTGTAGAGAGCGCAAGAAAATATATTGTCATTGCTGTGACGTAAGCTGCTTTCGAAGTACCGTATTAACATTTCAATCATAAATTTAGTTTACAGTTGTGGGTACGAGTTATAGATATTTATGGACGAAAAATGAATCATGTAAACTATCTCGAAAGTATGTGCATTATATCAGCCTTTTCTTTCCGAAGTAAATAAATTAGGACGTTGCAGTTACTGATATAACCCCTTTGTATATTTTAAATAATTTCTAAAACAAAAATGGATATTGAAATAACTGTACTCGAGTATTATACAGTGCGTTCATAGGTTTGCCGGACCGCCCCGCGTGCGAGGATCGGCGCGCCCTCCGCCAGAGTTACACGTAAACGATCGGAACGCTAACTACTGTACTAACATACATTAGGATTACCTGCATCACAACATATGTTGAAACTAATGACCTTCAACACGAACACATTCTCTATATCGCTGGAAACAATTCTGATTTACTCGCAGAAGTTCACTTTGACTGATTGCCTGTATTTCTCTCGTGATGTTGTCCCTTCAGTTCTTGTAACGCGTGCGGATTTGATGTGTACACTTTATTCTTTAACGTACCGCATAAATAAAAATCACATGGAGATAGGTCAGGGGAACGAGAGAGTCCTCGACTAATTATAGTCACCATACACACATTGCAATTGATCTGTAGAATGCTCATCAGTGTATTCTGTAGTTGAATCCTGCTGAAACCAGCCAGCCAACCTTTCATCTATCGTTAGTTGCAAAAAAGGAATATTTAAAATAGAATTTACCTAAACGTGTGAATCAACTTTTGTGTCATAAAATATGGGACCGATTATTCTACGAGCATTCCAGCACACCAAATCCCAACTTTTGCAGCGTGGTGAAGAACATGGAGATTGTCAGTGAATTAGAATCGTTTTCAGAGATACAGGGAATGTTTTCACATTGAAGGTCATCAATTTCAACATCTGTTGTGTTGCAGATAAGTCTTGTGTAAGTTAATACAGTAGTTAGTGTTCCATACCCATGACTTGCTGGTCGTTTACGTGTAACTCTGACGGAGGGCGCGCCGGTTCTCGTTCGGCTCGGTGCCGCCGCGGGACGCTCCGGTCGATCTACGAACGCATTGTTATGTCTAGCTGGCTTACCCAATGTTGCACGGTTAGCTTTTTAAACTCGTTCCAACAATGGTTAAATTATTCTTATTGTAATCCTTCCTTTTACCCCTTACAATTGTAGTTTCGTAAGCCCAGCTATTCTTAATATGTGAAAAATGCCCGAATATTCATGTAAAAGGATGTGAAACATCGACGGAACATGACTTGCTCAATCCCCCCGCCTCCCAGTGTTTCATGTTCTGGTGTTGTTGCCTAACCAATATATGTATATCCTTTGGCGGTGGAACAATCATCATCAAGAATGTTCGAGTAATTTTTTGGGTAATGACTAGGGCTAGGAAGTTCATGCATTTGCATGTTTTTTCATAGAGGTTAAAAATGTATGCTTTTACATTATGTGCACGAATTACGGAATTTTCAGTTATTTGGACATGATTTTATGGTGCATATAACTGCATATTTTCTTGATTTTTGATAAATGCATATTATTTCAATACTGTAGCCCCTATATTGCATATTTTAATGATTTTTATGGTTTTTTATTACTTTTTTCTATCTGAATAATATTTTTCATATTGGCAGTACTGCACATGATGGTGCAACTCACGAAGATTTCAATATTATTGCCCCTATATTGCACATTTTAATGCTTTCTTATTTTTTCATCAGTATAATATTTTTCATATTGGTAGCATTTCTGAGACAATGGTTCTTTCCCATTGGTAGATAGATTTGTGTCCAGTACAAAGATAATTTTTGTTAGATCTCCTAAAAGAGTTAAGTTGTTTAGATCAACAGCACCTAATGTCTGACTTCTTCCTGCACCAGTGTTAATCGATGGGGAACATGGATCAATGCAGTTTTATATTATACTGAGCACATAGAAATAGCCGAAGAGGTTGTTAATTCATTGGACTCGAAAGATGCTTCATCAATAGAAACTGTGCAAAATATTCTGTCAGGCACTGTGTTAAAAGAGGATCTTGGTTTCATATCTGCCCATTTTTCTTTCTTACCAACAGATATAACGGCATTGGAAGCTGTAGGATCTCCTTTGCATGAATCATTGTCTTTGAAAAAACAATATGTGATCTATGTTCGGTTCCTGGTAGCATAGGACAAAAAGTGAAAGAGAAAGTGAATTATGTAATTTCAAAAAATTATGGTTATAAACAGATGTGCGGTATTCGAGACCTCCTCAAAAGAAAACCATGTCTCACCAAGAGACTTGACTCTCTCTCTCTCTCTCTCTCTCTCTCTCTCTCTCTCTCTCTCTCTCTCTCTCTCTGTGAAGCAGTTGACATCATTTAAATATGCCCCGATAACATCTTGTGACGTGGAGAGAAGTTTTTCACGTTACAAAAGTGTTTTGCGAGACAACAGACGATGCTTTACAGTTGAAAATTTGTGCAAAGTGTTGGTTGTGAACTGCAATTTAGCAGTTAATACTAGCAGCGGGACTACTACTGCTTCTACCTCTAAAGAATAAGGTAAGTTTATTTATTATTTATACTAACTCATCTTGTCTACTGCAAAGGGACATTGTTTTAATTCAATAGTGCATATTTCTTGGCATATTTTCAAGTTTTTAAGAGCATATTTGCATGCATATTTCAGTGTTTTTTAGGGCATGAACTTCCGAGCCCTAGTTATTACAATGGGTGAAATGTTAAATCTTTGGTTCCATAATTATTAATGCCGGGATTAGGATGAACTTTATTTAACGCTACGTAGTAAGAAGCTAGGTAAAATTGGGATGCACTTAACGTAATGGGAATGATTCTAATTGATTATTCTTCTACTCGGCGGATATGGTGGATATTCGAAGCACCTCTCTTTTTGTAATTAGAGGTTTCGTTTTATAAAAATGAAAAGGAGAATACGAAAATGTGAAGTAAAAGCATTTCTAAACAGTGAATAAAGCACTATGGCGGTGGCCAGACCTGCTTTAGCAGCTAAACAAAAGAAACAGAGAAAGAGTTCTGATGGAAATAGTTACACAATTTATTCCTGTAAGGCACAACTCCCCGATTGGTTCGAGTTATTCACGTGACGTTCAAACTTGATGTAACGCATTGCCAAACTCTTACGTTACGCCACGTTAAGTCACTTTAAGTTGACCTAGACTTTCCCGTTAAGTCTCGTCGTGCTAAGTTCATCGTAATGCCGGCATTAAAAACATAAACGCTACATAGTTTTCACACAGATAGTATCGCAACCCATAACATCTACAACGAAATGAAGAATTCCCACTCCTAAGCCACCAAGGAAACAGCTTTGGAAAAGACGGGCAGTCGGCAACCACCGAGAAAATAATATTCAGAGTTAATAACATATCGGTTCACAGATTTCTAAAGTTGGCAGTCTTTTTTTTCTGGTTTTGCGATTATTTAGTATGACCTGCTAATGAACTTGATTACAAGTAGTGCAAAGGAATTAAGCAAAGCGTTGTTCCATAGGATTATTAAAATATTTTGACATTGGTATTGCATGCATATCTTAGCTATATGCATTTTCTGTGAAGTAACGACTGCTAAACTTCTACTCCATGGCAATCTCAACAAGAAACGCAAAGCCTTCCGCAGACATACCGGTTATTTTATAACACCAATGTGTTCGCAATCTAGTGCATAGGCTTTGTATATCTATTTTAGTTTTTTAGTAATTTATGAATTAAAACTAGGTGTTTTCTGATCCATGTCCGTCAAAAAGAATAGGGTTGTTCAATGGTGACAGAAATATCGAAATCGGTTGAGCGATTTTTAAGATTACTCTACGTACGTATACATTTTATTTGTTCCATTTCTCATGAAGTAATGAGCAATGATGTTCACTCGTTCACTATATTGTACTTTTGGGTTTTCTTTATAAGCGTTAAACTCAAATACATATTTACACTCTCGCTCATGTCTCCAGATTCTTGGAAGGATGAGGAATAATTATTGCTCGGAAGTTCATGCCCTAAAAAACACTGAAATATGCATGCAACTGTGCCCTTAAAAACTTGAAAATACGCCAAGAAATATGCACTATTTCATTAAAACAATGTCCCTTTGCAGTAGACAAGACGAGTTAGTATAAATAATAAATAAAGTTACCCTATTCCTTAGAGGTTGAAGCAGAAGTGGTCCCGCTGCTAGTATTAACTGCTAAACTGCAGTTCACAACCAACACTTTGCGCAAATTTTTAACTGTAAAACATCGTCTGTTGTCTCGCAAAACACTTCTGTAACGAGAAAAACTTCTGTCCACATCACAAGATGTTATCGGGGCATATTTAAATGATGTTAACTGCTTCACAGAGAGAGTCAAGTCTCTTGGTGTGACAGATGGTTTTCTTTCGAGGATGTCTCGAATATCGCACATCTGTTTATAACCAGAATTTTTTTGAAATTACATAATTCACCTTCTCTTTCACTTTTTATCCTATGCTACCAAGAACCGAATTTAGATCACATATTATTTTTTCAAAGTCAGTAAGTGATTCGTGCAGAGGAGATCCTACAGCTTCCAAGGCCGTTATGGCTGTTGGTAAGAAAGAAAAATGGACAGATATGAAACTAAGATCCTCTTTTAACTCAGTGCCTGACAGAATATTTTGCACAGTTTCTATTGATGAAGCATCTTTCGAGTTCAATGAATGAACAAGCTCTTCGACTATTTCTATGTGCTCAGCATAATATAAAACTGCATCGACCCATAATGTTCCCTATCGAGTTAACACTGGTGCAGGAGGAAGTCGGATATTAGGTGCTGTTGATCTAAACAACTCTTTTAGGAGATTTGACAAAAATTCTCTTTGTACTGGACACAAATGTATCTACCAATGGGAAAGAATCACGTATTGCCTCAGAAATGCAACGAAGAGCGTGTGCCAAGCAAGTTATATGAATTAAGTTAGGAAAAATACCTTTCTGAGTTTGTCCTAAATTTACCATATTATACAGATGGAAAAAAGAATAAAAAAAACCATAAAAATAATTAAAATATGCAATATAGGGGCTATACTATTGAAATATTATGCATTTATAAAAAAATCAAGAAAATATGCAGTTATATGCGCCATAAAATCATGTTCAAATATGAGAATGGTTATTAGTATCACATAAGCCACAAATTCTTGTTTATGCACGGTTTGGGCGCTGGAGAGCGTCGAAGCTTGCATCGAACTGTTTTGACAGTTTAACGTTCGTTTTGGTATCTTAATACAGAAGGTAAGCAACCCTTTAGCCATCTGTGTACTGGGATGAACCACCTGCGCATGCGCTACATTCCTCCATACAGTCCCTGGTACGCACCCTGCTGCGTAATTTGCGTAGTTTCCAATAAAGTAACGTTTTTTAACAGCAGTGCGACACGTACCAGTACACAGCCGCTGAAATGACCGTCCTGACCTCCAGCATACTTTGTAAATGCAGAATCGCATATTCAAATCGATCGATTTGCGGCGGAAAGTTGACGTGCTCTCCTGCGGTTTCGTGTAAACGTAGTGAGAGTCCACTTAATAAATGATTGATTCGAGAAAAAAATCGTAGAAATGCAAGTGATTACCCATTAATAAAACAAATTAAGTTACTCTAGAAAAATCGCCCTGGGCGCCTATTTTACTCTGCAGTCAATTTCAGGCAACGACCCCAGTAGCTGTAAATACTCTGATGCGGTTTGCCGCCAATATTGGATTCGGTAAGCAAGTTTAACTTGTATTTTATTTCGTGGCTTTTTTAAAATATAGTTACAGGATGTTTTGCCGTTTTTTAACGTTTTAATAACTTGTTTTACGATCAGTTTTAAATTTTATCGGTTTCAACTTGCACTTTTTTAATGTTGTAACGGTGAGTCTCCCTGTTTTTATCTTTTGACTTCGGCCCCTAATGACCTAGCTGTCCCTAATGATCTTAAACCCTACTCACTCTATCTCACCAAAACGGCCCAGGTTCGATCCCAGGCAACCGCATGTGGGATTTGTTGTGGACGAAGCGGTGCTGGGGCAGGTTTCATCCGGGTCCTCCGGTTTCCCCCGCCATCTCATTCCGCCGGTGCTCCTTCATTCCATGTATCATCGGTGTCACCGCCTGCGGTGCCCTATGCAGTAAAACCGGGCGTTAAACACTACATAAAGAAACTTGCTCTACAAAAATGAATTAAACAGCCTTTAGTAACTCACAGACATCCTTTAGGCAATTTACTGTTCATATAATAACCCCTAGCACAAAACCCTTCGCGGGCCAAGGCTTACCGCCCGACCGCCCACTGCAGGCGTCGTGAGAGGTGCAGAACTGGAGGGTGGGACGTGGTCAGTGCGGCTACCATATGTATACTGCCATTATGTGTATGTAAGGGGAAAGAAAGATCAATCGCGCATTTTCTCTGGGTGTGTTACGTAAGCGGCGCAGCTTCATCCTGGGAAAAGGTTAACATGCAACAAACGGCTAAAGGTTGACAAAACTGTATGTTTTAAGAACTGTATTTTTCCTACGTTAAATTTTTGTTTCTCGCTGAAGCGTTCCAAGTCATACAAGTTAGTAAGAATAAAGAGGACCGTTTACAAAAAAAAAAAAAAAAAAAAAAAAAAAAAAAGCCTAATTAAATAATAAAATGAAAAGGAATTAAATATTTTATTTCTTAAGCCTGTTTCGCAAACATATATTTTAATCAAATTCTAGTAACGTTTGACAAAATAAGTGACCAATGACTTTCAAGCAATTGCATATATATCTTGACTAGTTCTCTTCTGAATAAACCTTGTATAAGCTGTATAAGCTGAGGCTTATTCGAGCTCTGACCAGCCACCGAATCACCCGCGAAGACGCCAAGCGTAGTCCTTGGCGAAACGTCGGGAACCTGCAAACGTCAACATGCAAACCCACTAGACCACAGCCTACAAGCCCGGATAGTATGTTTTGATTTATACTTAAACTTTAAGAGCTGCACAAAATATGTAGCTCTCGTTAAAATATCCCTTTATGACGCATGTATCCTTCTAAGAAATGTTTCTCGTGATGTCAAAATTTTAAAGCCAGCATATGGCGACCCGCGTTTTAAAAATCTCACCATTGCCTCAGCCTCCTTATGCCCCTTTGTACGAGGTGTGTAATAAAACCATTCCTGCAAATGCCCATCTCCATCAATATGAATTAGGAAAAAGAATTTGTAGAAGAGTTCCTTGTTCAATCTAAAACAATTCGTAGTGGTTTCCAAGTTTTTAGTTAAGTTGTTATAAGCAGAGGCAGAAGAGAAAGTGTAATTTTTAACAAATTTTATTTTCATTTTTTGAAGACAGTATATGATACTTGCTAAGTCATAGGTAATCTTGTTTTTGAAAAAAAGTGTTCAAAGGGTGCATACTAGAAGTCGCAGGATATCGTGGCAGTTAATTATGGAAGATGTTATACGAGGAGGAAGAGGAATTATGTGAGGGGATCTCCAAAGGCGTATTTTCTGAGTCGGATTGGAAGTGAAAGTAATTAAAAAAGTGAAAGAAACGACTGCATAAAATATAACTGCGCAAGGCATTATTGAATGTATTAAGCATATTTTATATCGATTTCTTAGATTTGTTATTTCATAAAAGTCTGAGAAAAAGTTTACTTTTGAATTGTGAGAATTCACGTACATTAGCCTGTGTTGTGAACTCTGAACCGTTGCATTGATAGAGCACGAAGGGTTTTGTGACTTAAGAGCAGTCCGTCAGTTTAGCTCAAGATAGGCAGATTACCAAAACGGCAGACACAGACGTGCTTCTGGCGTTAATCATTCGTATGCTTTATCTTATAGAAGTTTACACTGCTGTATCTCCAATACATACATGTGTACCAATCAACTATAATATAACTATATTATAGTTCTACTGCAGGGGCGAAGTTGACATTTTATATTTAAATACCTGAGGAAATGTTTAAGTATCAAATTTGGTTGAAATCTGTACAAAATTATAATTTTTAGTGTGCGCTGTCTAAATTAGTTAACATGTCGAAAAATTAGTACTTTAGGAGCGTAATAAACAAAATCCAGATAACACAGGAGAAACGCTGTTTACCTTGCACCAATTTTTAAATGCTATATAGTCCTTCTCACCCTGCTGCCGATATATTGCTGGCAGCAGCTCCGATTCAATGTTTCTGGGTCGGACTGAGATTTTCTCACGTATCTTCAGTAACAAGTTTGTTTAGAAACTAGTGCTCAGAATAAGCACTGCCATCTACATGTGCATCTTGTATTGTTACGATCAACACTTCCTATATAGTAAGCGTTGATACGGTTTATAACTTAGGATTCGGGCGGCTGTGACAATGTCCTCTAACGACTGACTATGCCTTTTGTATCTATAATAGTAGGGGACGCCGACCATGTTGGATCACTGCTTAAATTGAACCGTTGTAATAATGCGCACACCACTGAACGCTGGCCGCTATATATTCGGCTGAGCTTATACTACCAGCAACCATGATTATCCCCTGCGAAAGCATTCAGTTGTGAGAACACTGGTGAAAGTTTCAGTGTCTGTTTCGTGTTATTTTGCATGTATATTTGTAGTGTGCTACGTATGAATAAGCCTTTAATTGGGAGCATGACTTATAAACAACACATACATTTAAGTTTTGAGATACTTTATTGGCTCTTTCTTTCTAATTTCTTGCTATGCTAACCTAAATAAATAGAATTAAAGTATTTGCAGCTGTCTTATATTGTAAAAGTAATTAAGTTGTTTTTTTTTTTTTTTTTTTTTTTCTCCAAAAGAACTGTAATGTTAGTTTTCTTAAGAATAAGGAGCAAAATCCATGTAACTGCAGTCAAATATTACCACGTCAGCCTCCAAGCGTGCCATTACACCGATTATTTTACTTGGGCCCTCCCCTTCCTTTACCACAGGCACATTTGACTTCAGTTGTTGGGATACGAACTCGCGATCTTTGGCTTTGAATGGATGGCCAGTCCATTGCGTATCGTTTTAACGATCACGACTATTCAGATCGCTTCGGCTAAGCTGCTTTCGAAAGGGATATGAAAACTAATTTAGGAATTAGAGCAAGAACGGCATATGTAGCAAAATATCTTGCCAATTAAAGGGACTATTCTACTCATACGTGATTTGGTTTAAATCAATCATGTGCATGACAATTTAAAATTCCAACCAATGACAGCCTTCATTTGCGAAAAGCTTATCACATTTCATTATCACCTCCTCTGCTTTTCTTATGGTGTGATCAGGTTAGAGAATCTAGCTGCTCTGTGCTACAGATACCAACAGCTGATGTAATTTGACGCAAATGTAAAATATGGCTGACTATCGCTTCGGTGCTGAAATATATGAAATAATTCGAAGAGGGAAACCTCAGAACACAGATTACAAAGGAAATATTTTTGGAATCAGTTTCACAAATTTTGTATTAAACGAAATTGTAAATTTACAGCAGATGGGTCAATCCACGTCAAATCGAACACCCGTAAAACACGACTTTTTCGTAGGAGGTTCAAAATGTTTTTATGAATAATAGGCATCAAATAAGGAGACTCGTATTTTTTTATTTCCGTATTTTTAAATTACTTGCTTAGTTAGGGCTATTAGAAATTAAGCAATTTCTGCGCGCACCGTAATATAAAACCACTTGTTACTCTAAGGCCATATAGAGTTGAGAGTTGGGAAGGTTAAATACAACACTTTTAACAACTTTCGATCAATCATTATTACACATAAATTTTGAACTTTTTTTGATGGTATATTTTGTAAAACCAAAAATAGAATTTAAATCGATGTGTTAAAAATCTAAAAAAAATACACACGTATTCCCTGACATTTTATCTATAAAATGAGATGTTGAAAACTATGGAGTTTGCATTAGTGCATTTGCTACCATTTTTTTTTCTGGAGGCGTGCAAGCGCTCACGGAGGAGTAACAAGCCAGGTGACTGCAGACAGCCTGCGAATTGCCGCGTCAGCTATACTAGTCAGATAACTTCTTCTTACTAAGGCAGTACAGTCCATACAGACAAATGTCTCCACAATCTTTCTGATACTCCTGTGGCACCTGATACGTGCTTTTGAACTTTTGAATTTTTTTGAAAAAATCTTCTGATGTAAGCAGTTCTTTGCTAGCTTCTTCGTTCATGTACGTCCATACATTTGTAATAATTTCTCTACTCTGACTGTGTAATGTTTTGGTCCCTAATTTAGAACGTACAGGTGGCATAATTGATTTACGCTATGATCAATTTCTCACAAATTCACTATATTCACTCTTTATCGCAAAGATCTATGTCTTCAACTGCACGCTGCACTAAAAAGCACCTTTGAATTAGCAAGACTGTCTCAGATCATGCAGACATCACTACCTTCTCCCTCCCTCCCTCCCTCCCTCCCTCCCTCCCCATGTGCATGGTTTCATTCGCACAATTATATAATATGAGCTGATGAAACAGACAAAAGCTATGGATTCGCCAACAGTTTAAAATGCATATTTTAAAAACATTTTGAAGATACTAATAGTGTACATATAATAGTGTCAGCTAGCAGTGTTCTGTAAAGTTCATGGAACCTCAAGCAGTTGACAGTCGCCGTAATGGAAGGTGGCAATTGTGTGAGGTTACGGTAGCCGTCACCGCTGCCCTGATTTGCAAGTAAGTTAATTACAACTGAACTATTAGAGACTCCATTCTGATTTTTCTGAGAATATTGAATAAACTTCATTGTATTTTTAGTTTTTTTTTTTCCAGATTTTTAAATGGTCGAGTTTATGTTGATAACTTTAAAACTTTAATCCAATAAAATATAATACTAATAGTAATAAAATTTTCTAATAAATACCTCACGAAATACTGCAATTTATCTTTAATTTGAGCCAAAGATCAAGTAATTTGCTTCATTACAATCGGAGGTATGATTGATCGAAGAGTGAGGAGCGCGCGATTTTTGGGACATTTCAAAAATTAATATCTGCCAAAATAAATTTTTTTATATAAAACGAAGAAACACGGGTCAAATATATTTTGTTCCAAAACTCAAAAAAAAAAAAAAAATTCAAGAAAATCTGAGAGATCAAGGTCATTTTTTGCCATATTTTGTTCGATTTTACGTGGAATGACTCAGATACTCTTAACTCCTGACATTGTCAACATCTTAAAAAATTGGAGCATCAATATGATAATCTAATGGGCCATGCCAATGGATGCTGATGTATGTATTCATGCTACATGTTTCTCTTATGAGGTTAGTAATTACAAAAGAGCATTTAAATAAAATTTCCTATCATCCTTTAATTCGTGAACTATCTTAATAAATGCAACTCCTGATATTAAAATTCTCTAGATAAATTCTCTTTTCACTTTGTGACTCGAGAATACAGCGATAATTTGACAATCACTCGTTGCATTACTCACGATAAATACAACTAATTGGTAAGAGCTTATTTATAAAATGTTCTCCATATTGTGTAGATTGTTGTATGTGCTAGTGATTCATTATAATCTAAACACACACTTCCTTGTAACCAATATTGTACAAAATGGCGAATTTGTGTATATTGACCAATGGTCCTAATTAAAAAAATCTCACTGTTCAATGTAAATGTATGTTATAGAATAGTGTACATACAGTTACACCAGAAATACAAACCGAGCGGGATGCTGAGGCGATAAAGTCTGTGGCTCGCATTTGGGAGCTCCTGTGTTAAAACCCGACCAATCTGACTGGGTTTTTGTCGTGGTTTCCCTCAGTCGCCAACGTAAATACCGGATTGGATATTTAATACCATGACCAGTTTCACTTTCAGTCTAAAGCAACAGTAAAAATGAAAACTGACGTTAATAGCGAATGCTGTGTCATCTATCCACAGATAATGAAAACAGACTGGATGACACCCTAATGCCTTCTGCCCGTCACAGAAGTGGAGCTGCAGTTATCTTGCACTGATTGCTCTGTGTACATTTGGCGAAGCAAGATGGTATGGTACAGATATAAGACCTAGAATGCTTATCTATCCTCCACACACCGATCTCCGAGGTATCTCTACCATTTCCGTCGCAACATGATCAAGTGGTTAAAGCAACATTAAGCGAATAGAGGGGAAAAGTACAAGAAAATAAACATCGTTTTATAATGCAGGAATTGTGAAATAATGTGACTTAACATCCTCTGGAGTGTGCAACATGTTAGTTAATGAAAGTATGAAGGATGTGTTAGAAAAGCATGATCTATCACTATTATGTACATTTGCTGCATCTACTTTAACTGCAACAGCTTCGCCCAAGAAAAAAAAAAGTCTTGTTGTAGTAAAATTGGCAGATCTCTCACTCCTTCCTATGGGTAGGGAAGAGAAGAGTTACAACCCCGGTTGTTGGTACTTGGATACTGCTGGAGACATCATTCGATGTATGAAATGTGCTTCCAGTGGGTCAATGTGGTTTTTGTCGAAGTACACCGGCATTTCACTCTAATAAGGCGAAGCAGTTGGTTGAGAGTTTTTTAAAATTCCTTGTGTTTGTTTTTGATAATTGATGTGGTCCGATATGTAGGTGGCCCAATTTACACATAATATGCTCCTAAATCGAACTTCTGCAGTTCAATAGAATTGAATATTTTCCGACACAGTAATTTTTATTTTGTAAATTTAATTTCTCTGTAAGTTCATAGTGGTGTTAGGCACCATACATGTTATTTGCAGTATGCTTAAGCCTGTTACTTTCATTACAACTTTGTGCGAAAGTTAAGTATTCCAATATAGTTGGTGTTCCCCTACTTATATTACATTTATTTTATTTAATATAATTTGGAGAGCTTTTACTAACAATAAGAACTACTGTAAGCACCACGTACGCAACAGCTGTAGGGGACTCATCCAGTATTTCGTTCACCAGGTCTTATTTTAGGTACTTAATAGACGAGGCTGTGGGGAGGATTTCATTAAAATCTGAGTTTCAAGTGAATCGCTGCATTTGAGAAGCGGGGTTGATTTCGAGGGAGATTTTCCGACACATTTAACGTTTGGTTGAAATCGAAGAGATTCAACTAAAACTAATTTTTATGAATTGAAATGATATCCATACTGGTCAAAGCTAGAGTTTTTAAACTTGCTCATTTTATTTACGCGCTTCTACTTTCTTATATATTTCTGTCCCTGAAATGTCATGCAAAGTTTAATTTCTAGGAGAGATTTGGCAACATTTGGTTAACATTAAATTGTGACTGAATTCATTCGAATTCAAATAAAAAGACATTACAGCATTGTTCACGCAATGTCTGCGCTACAGCTTGTGAAATAGCAAACCATTTACATTCATTCGCCAAAAAGCGGCGAACTGGGAAAAAGTGTCGTCCCTAACTATCAGCGCTAAAGTGGAGGAATAAAACTATATGGAGTTCAGATTGTCTGATGCAGCATTCCTTACTAACGGGAACCTCCGGATCCATTGTTTGTCAACTGCTAATCTGGTGACTACTAACATCCATGCTCTGAAAATTTTGTTGTAAATTACATTTTTGCAAAAATAAGATTAGCTTTGACTCCTACATATATGCTTTCGAGTAAATGAAAATAGAAACTATTAAAAATGACTACTTTTCTAGGCCTCCCCATTGTGACGTCTTAAAGTAAAAACTTAGAAACCACTAACTTTGACGAGAAATCAAGGAATTCGAAACTGCCACTACAAGGAACGGCTCTTAGTAAATTAGCAAGCGATATCATGTAATTGCTTATGACCTCCAGGGTTCCGCGCCGGTTGCAGCTAGTAGTTTCTAGGTGATTATATCTCTTTCAATCTGGAGTAATTACTACATCTTCGGAGGAATTTCCTGAGCATGGAATCCGCTTAGTCACTGTAATTACTCCATTATCAGAAGTGAGTGAGTGTGTTGGGTTTAAGGGCCCGTCGACAACTTGGTCATTAGGGCCCCCATTATCAGGATAAAATCCTTAGAAGAAGCTAAGGAGCGTTATTTCTGCCATTGTGTGTGCAGCAAGATGATAAAGTTTGATTAGTGGCATATAGAATGTTTCCAGTGCATGTTTCCAAGGAACACAGAACTAGGGATGCTTTGGGGTTGGTCTTAAGGGGAGATTAAAATAATGGCAAAATGCAAAAAATGCCAGCTTTTGGAACACCATTATGAATTGGAATTTCCTCTTTAATGTGATACATATTTTATCGTGTAAGGCACAAACTTTACATTCTAAATAGTAAAACCTCTCCAGCGGAATCGAACGGCACTATCCAAGATTTCCGTTTAACTAAGGTAGACCTAGGCTTTTAGAAAAATTCAGCATGAACATACATAAATGGACAGTATGAGATAAAAAATGTACTACCTTATTAAATTGTGTGTTTTTACATATTTCTGCTGCAATACATGTATGTAATACACACCAAAACATATAATGAACAGAAACACGACCCATTTATTTTTTCCAGTAGCCAAGGGGAGTTTTCTGGACGCATTGCTGCTTAGCTGCTCGCCTTTGCACAACACTAAACATCCGAGTCATTTCACCATAGGGCGAATTGCTGCAGTTCCTTTAAACTTTTAACAGCATCCCGATAAGTCTTTAGCCTGCATTCTTCTTCCAACTCAGGAACAATTCCTCTTCATCTTCCTCCGCCTTCTCTTCTTCTTTCCGACTTTGCTATTTTCAATTAAGACGTCTAAATCAACTTTATCTGTTTCAGTTTGCACATTACTGTCTATGTTGACATATTCTATGACGTTGCAATTAAAACACCTTCATTGGTGTAGTTTTGTACCTGAAAATTTTCTAAACTGCATTCCGGAGCTGGAAATTTACCGTTAAAAGGCGTACTTTGATTTCCGTTGTCCACGTAAGACAGTTTCCGTTTAATAAAGGGAATTTAGTGTTTTTCACCCCTAAATTCATGCTAGCGTGAAATATTTCTGTTCAAGATAATTTTTGCGTAACAAGGGGCCCGTTAAAGGCAGGTTTTTAAAATTGTACTGAATCTGCCATTTTGTAAATTCTGTATCACTTCTTAGAAGAAAATAAACTGGAAGAAGTCACCGGCAAAATGTCGACGAAATGCACCTCTGTACGAGCGATCATTCGTTGTTAGAGTACCTACATTATTGTAGAGAGAACCAGGATTGCCAGCTATTCATATAACGGAGCTGTGATATCACCAGTTCTGCGGGAGATCATTGCCTTCTCCGTATGCGGGACTCTGCGCATTAGAACACAACACAAGTAGGCGTTTACTTCGGTAAACCACCTGTTCTCGCTGACTTCAAGTAAGGGCCTTGGAATGGTCTGGTTGGAAAACCTTGATTATATTTGTACACAAGCGAAAACCTCGGCATAATGCAAATATTTGTAAGTTTCCACCAATCTATCGAGCCTCAATAATCCTTACTTCGACAAAGCAGTCTTATCGTCACGTATCTGTTCCCACTAAGGCATTAGCTTTCGTTTTAAAATATTTTGTTTGCAAAGTACTTGTGGAAGTCAAGCAGCAAGTTTCCTTAATTTTTCCGAGTGGACAAATAAAGAGATAAAGGGACACTGTTACGTTGCTGCACCATTATTTTATCTTTCATCATAATTAACGAATAACATTCAGGTATTTGTCATAGCGTACGATCAGTTATCTTATTCTTGACGACAGAAGTGGCGTTATTTCGTCTTTCATTACATAGTCGGTGGTAAATCTTCCCTCCGTTGTTCAATTTCACAAAGCGTTAAAAGTTCGTATAAGACCGTGCAAAAACTTCGTACACCATAGTACTCACTTCGCTCATTTTCTGTTCCCCACGTATTCGTGAGGTCTCAGGTTGGGTTCCCGATGCGCTGACCACTGTGACCTTGGTTTCTTCGCGGTGTTTCGTGGTTGGTGGGCGAATGCTGAGATGGATAATACAACGCCGCAGATTTTCCTCCCATTTCCTGTGATTTCCTTATGTGTTAGGGGAGTGGGTGGCGGTGTTAGCTTTGTGGAACTGTGTGCCCTGGCGTTCGGTGTGTGACAACCTCTTAGAGAGACTTCTCCGTGGAGAGTTACGCCTGTGGTGGGTCCCTCCGGCGTCAGGATGTAGATAATATCTGGAGAGGTTAGGGACCCCGCCTGTACATATTCGGATCTGGTACTCTCTCCTTCGCTTCACTCCCTCCTGAAGGTTTCCAGATGTGCAGTTGGTCCGCTTTCTCATAACCATAATGTAGACGTGAAAACTGAACGTGCCACTATAGTTTAGCCAGTTTCTTCGAGACTAGTGCATTTATTTATCATTTTGAAAATACTTATGACAGACAATTCGTATTATGTTCAAAGAAACAAGTTACTAATGAGTATAACTAAACTAAAAGGAGAATGAATGTACCGCTTTGGAGTAATTGATGTCTATCCTTGAAAAAGAATGACTAATCCCAGTTCCAGTATGCAAAGTTAATCATTAATGTTTCAACTGCTGCTATATTTGACGGTAAGAAGACATGGCCATGACCCGATGTTCTTTCGTTGGCACTGACCGCCTTACCTAGAGTTTCCGGTTTAATAATTTCAAAGACTCCCTTCCCTTCAGTCTCAGGAAACAGGATGCTGCTTTGCTGGGAGCCTTTATAGGAGCTCAAGATAATTGGGAATACTGCTCTTTCATTAGTCTTCTACCTCTGATCTTCAGGTTCTCCGTTTGAGTGGTTAGAAATATTGTGCTCACTTCGTTTTACCCAAGAGGTTATAATTACAGCATTTTTCTGAGTGCTAAACAGCCTACATTAATAAAAGCAAAATACTAATAACTCCTTCATCTAGGATTTACAATTTTATGACTATTCTTTGTGATTTCACTTGACAGCTTACTTCTGTTCACTCATGGGCAAGTCTAAGTAATTTCATTGATGAGTTTTTCTACGAATGTTGAGAACCACATTTATACAAGTGATAGTTGTAATACAGAAGTAAAGTAGTTATACTCATTTTTATGTAAAAGCTAGAAAAAGTGAGAGTAAGCCATGGCTTAAAAGTAGGAAAATTTAAAAAGTACACTTTTTTAAGGAAAAAACTCTACCCCTCTATACTGATCGGCCATTTGAGCTGTAGAACTACGCAAAAATTACCTATAGGCTACCTTCAGAAAACTACTCCTCAGGTTTTCAACACCATACCACAAATTTGCAACATTTGACCATATTGGGTAAAACTTAGAACAAACTTCAGTCACCAGTGGAAATGGAAGATACTGACTACTGTCAAAAGACATCCGTATCCTTGTTTTCAACCCTTCAGTTTATAGAATGCATCCGTGCAATGCGCTGTAAGACAGCTAGCAGGTAGTTTATTAATAAAGAGTGTGACCGCTTTGTTATTATCACTATAATTTAGAGCGTTCATTCATTAATCAGACACTTAAATATATTTGCTGGAATTTTCTCACTTGTAAGTATTAATTTATAATCCCTTGCGGTTATTTGTTCCCATGGAAACATAATCTGTGCAAAACTGTTTCTACTCGTTTTTTGAAGACATGTTTACTTATCTGTTGGTCATTTTTACAATACTGATTTGTTTTATTGCGACATCATTTGTACAAATTAATGTAAATTGTGTACTTCAGAAACATACCCAAATAGTAATATAAAGGTTATCCAGTAGAACTTCCTAAGCTGTTGCTTTGAAAGACTCGCTTCGTCACTGAAATCGCTGTTTTCTAAAGTTTTCGGCCAGTTTGGCTGAATATTGCATTTGTAGTTTGTCTTAAGTAAACATTGATCTGTTTTAAATTCCGTTTCGGTATCTTATTTAGTATTCAAGTTATTGAGTGTAAAAATAATTTTAATTGCCCTATACCAAATGTTCTAGAGGATGAGATTTTAAACAGACCTAATATTTATTTTAAACAACTATGCTATTTATCTGTCCATAGCGTACAGAGTTGGCGTAGGTATATTTTTTATTTTTAGTTTTAGATCTGGTATGGAGAAGCCACGTGGCACACCCAGGAGGGAGGACCGTGGAGGGGTGCTGTGATGTAACGTAGCTCTGTCGGAGCAGTGCCGTAATGCGATCTTATGCTGGGTTGCAAGAACGTACTTAGAGATTTCTTTAGCGCTAAAGTGTTCATTTGCCTCTGAAACGAGTTGCATGACCGATCTACAACGCTGTTCAATCGAGTATCACTAAAGATCGAATCTCGGATCTATAAACAGCGAATGGCCGCCGTTATTACTTTCATCATATGGTTTCCTCTTAATGTTTGTCATATTATGACATCCTCAAACATTCGTGGTGCACGAAGCGGCGTCAGGGCGGGTTTTCTCCGGGTGCTCCGGTTTCCCCCGCCATCTCATTCCACCGGTGCTCCATCTTCATTCCATGCGTCATCAGTGTGACCGCCTGCGGTGCCGTAGTAGTAAAAGCGGGCGTTAAACACTACAACATCCTCAAACACAAGTAAATAAACAGTATTGCTGTATGCATTATTGTCGATTGTTGTGTGTATAGGATTATAGTTTTATATCGGGAACTGTTGTATTTCTATTCTGTTCATTATAAAATCTTCGTCGCACAAAGATTGGATCTGAGTGCAGTTCTTTTAAGATTGCTTATGTGCTTAAAGCCCTCTTTCGTCAGCAAAGAGGGCTTTGCAGTACTTATCAGTATTTTTAGCACTGATGCATGTTTCCAATTTCGACAAGCTACCCTACCCAATGCGATAAAATGAACTTCCTGTATCCGCTACCTCCTAACTCGTCAATCATGTTGTTTACGTCACTCCACTGTCAGAGCTGCCAGCATATTTTAGTGAATCCTGGGTAGGTGCAAAGTTACCCTGAGTTAATGAAGTGGTTTAAGAACATAATGTTGCCTCATTAAAGTAGTTGGAGCCACCCACGTCCCTTTTAAGCGACTTCACTATTTCAAGCATATAGATATAACTGTAACTACCATATCCTGATGAATTGTCATTTGCACTTACAAGTTCTGCAATAAAGGAATGCAGCAGTATACTTCTACATATTATATTCACAATAAGCGATGTTGAGTGTTGACCGTGATACTCAATTTAGACGGCTTTACTCCTTTATTTCAAGTATACCTATACATATAACAACTACCGTATCCTGAGGGCGAATTAGTGTCAATTGCATGTATTACTACAAGCTGTGCAATAAATGGGTGCAATGCAATGCTGCATGCTCTCCATATGAAGTGTTACAGCAAAATACGGAATCTTAACCCGCATTTCTACCAAGACCGAGGGATTTTAGATATAGGTTCAATCCCTTTCAGGAATATGACAACATGGAATTTAAAGTTATATTTACGTTCTCCAAACAAACATTAATGGATATCTTGCACGTGGTAGAATTGCACAGTGGTGAAAAACAGACTGCACGAAGCATGTAGGTACACCCGTGGACGAAAAGAAAAGTCATGTCTGGAACGCCAAATTCGTCTAAGTTCTACTCGGCCCAGCCATCCGCGATACAGTTGTGTAGCGGTAGCAACAAGTTGTGACAAGTTCCAAATCTTAATATTGCTAATCCATATGGTCAATAATCATAAGCAAATACATAGCTTTAGCTTCTTTAACTACTATCAATATTAAATGCAAATATTAACGACACAAAACAGGATACATTTGGATGTACGGGATTACTAAACCTGCCACTTTCCACGTGTGTTCACTGTGGCGCCGTGGCAAAATATAAGTTACTGTTGTGGTAAGGATCGCAGGTTCGCTTCTCGGATGTAGCAATTTTTTTCCTTCTCTTAAGGATGTTGAAACAACGCATAGCGGCTAGTTATTTTAAATGTATTTATTTCGTACACGACATTCGGTAAAGTGATTATATATGATAGTTATTATGATGCTATTTTAATGTTTATTCTACGGAACAGTAATATGTTGCACACGAAAGCACGCGGTGCGCAAACGCATCAGGCAGACGTGGTTCTCTCAATGAGTCGTACCACGCTTGACAATGGCAGAACGTGCGCACAAGGACATACGAGGTGAGATTTTCTTCCTCACGTAAGTCAAAGGTGATTGTCTATCGTCCAAAGGGGTTCCGTTACGATGCAAAATACGTGGCTCCACAATTTCATCATGGTCGCGTATTTATATTGTGTTGCGGCTGGATATCAAGGAACGGTCTAGGAGTACTGTGGCAGCTTGACAATACGCTGAACAGTGCGCAGTACACAGTGATACTTGAATATTTTGGTTTCCTCTGTGAGGATGGAATCTCCTGATAGAATTATTGAATTAGTACAGGATAATCATCCTGTCCACACATTTTGGAAGGCTTCAAATTGGTTCCCAGAGAGGCAGGATATCAGAGTGGTAGACTGGCCTCCCTATTCACTGGATTGGAACTCAATTGACAGTGCGTGGACTGAGGTGAAAAGGGAGCTGTGCTCCAACTTCCCTGTAGCTGGGCAAAGGACAAAATATGGTCTCAGGGTACAAATTCAAGAAGCCTGGGACATTGTAGCTTCTCGTCCATATGATTGCAGGCATTTAATTTTGTCTGTGCCCCGAAGGTTGAGGGCGGTTATATGTGCTGAGGGTTCATACACCTGATATTAATTATGTTTACGTTTGTTTTAGAAGATGATAGTTTATTTACATATATTTTTATTTATTCAACTCGAGTGTTAGTAGAATAATTGTTTTTGTGTGCATAGATAAGCCCATAACTTCAAAGTTATATTAATATTGTATTACGTTATATTAATGCAATATTATGTACTACAAATCCAGTCATAAAATTAGCAAATATAAAAAAAGAATGAATCCAATTGTCGCCGAGTTCATTTATCGGATTATGTCTACAACGTATCCTGTTAAGCTTTGTGGTTCTCAAAAGCATATTATGAAGAAATTAATAGCTTATACTGGACAAAATTATACCCACTACCCAAGCAACCGTTTTCTTTTTATACTGGGAACGACATATCGCCACCTGAAAACATGGAATAACTTATTTGGTGATTATACCATTAATAGCTTCTATTCCGGCATCATACAACACAATTCGCTGCCTAACCATGGAATAACGTCTAACAGGTGTATTCCGAGTTCGTACAATTGGACCTTAGTGGTTTAGGAACTAAAAGTAGGTGTTGTATAGTTTATCCGTCGTATAGGATAGTCAGACGAAGGGAGTCCAGCCACTGGAGCCCAAGAGCACACTAAGGACAATTGTGTCTTACGGGACCCCTGGCAGAAAGGGATGAAGAGACGATCAGATTCGTATGACGGTGCTTGCTAGCGAGGACTGGATCCCTAACGATTCCAGAGTGACACCAATCCCGATGCGTCATCTTCAACTCGGGGGTTCCCGGGAAGCAACACCACTCAGGAAGGGGTGCCACTGGCCTTCCAAGCGCTAGGAAAAAACTCCTTCCACAGCGCAAAGTCCACCGATTCGCCGCCACGCACTAACCGTATTCCCCTGGCCCTGCAAGCCTGAAACATTCATGGAAATGATGGGCACGGGAAATTGTGGTGGAAGAGGAATAACCCCAGCCTGAATCGCCATTCGTTTACCGGCCTTAAAAAAATAACACACACAAAAAAAAAAAGGTCGGTCCAAAGGGATTCAAACCCCATACTTCCTGAACGCAAGCCATCATTAGGTGATCATCATCAGGTCATTACCTTACTACAAGGCCTTCTCTCTTTAATGTAGTATAGATTATTTTTGTATGTATAAGATTTCCTTTAAATCGTGTTGCTTCTCTGGTGAGCATTTTCGAATATTCCTTTGAAGCCCTCTCTTCTAAATATAATATATTATATAATTTATGTCAATCACTGAAGACTACCAGGCTGCCCACAAACGGTATTATACTTAAAACTATTATGTAAACAGAAATCTCCCCTTTAAATTTGCTGACATTCTTGTGCGATTCATTAAAGAGATGTCAAAGGCTGTTGCTATATTAAGAGTGAAACAATTCCTTTGCATCCTCATCAGTTACATTCACTTTGATGTGAGGTTTTCAAAAGGTTGAAGCAATTACAACTGGAAATGTAATTCCTTTAAATATACCTACATCGTAATTTCCAAAGATGCCATCACAATTATCTTGATTAAAACGGGCACTTTCCTTCAACCATATTTATTTCATTCCCTGGGCAATCTCGTTTATTAACTTTTTTTTTTTAACTTCAGAATACTGAACTGAAGCGTTAAGCGCGGAAATTAAAAAAAAAGGTGGGTACACAATGTGCTCTTATCCCAGTTTTCTAATCCTCTTCACTTATTTTTCCTCTATGGCAGGAGAAATGAACGGTGCATTTTAGTTGGAAGCTTCTCTCGCAATTTATTAGTGCGCTTGGAGCATCCAAGTGCATCAGCTTCTGATAGTTTCGTTTTACACGACTTGCCACGGGTTAATCTACTGTCGGGCATGGAATATGCAGCAAAAAACACTTCTTACAGCAGTATAAACAGGTTAGTTATGTTATATATACATGGTGTAAATGAATAACACCACACGAGTTTTACTGGTAATAGAGTTCATAGACAATCAATTTGAGATAGGAAACCAATGGTCTACGACCTCAAGTTAATAAGTTATACGTATTCAAAGTAATTAGAGATTGATACCAATAAATCGTATCCAGAAAGAAACATGTCCTTATTATCCACTGGAATAGAAATAGCGCTTATTAGGAACTTACCAAGTAATAGCACAAAGTACGACTCCTCAAAAGAGGCGCTGAATACCTATGTGTTAGCATGACAAATGTCTAATACTGCTAATAGGTGACCTTAATAACCCTGGAAAACATTAACACCACCACGTGGTGACTGTTTCCTACTCAGGTCACCCACGTCTCATTTCCTATTTCCTTCAGCACACAATAACATTGCGTTGAAGCGGTTAAATAAGTACTATGGGAATATGGAACAAAATTACACTTTTGCTAACTTAGCTCACATGCACCTTGTGTATGGCGAAGCAGGAGGTTGTTTTGCAATAGATGCATTGATTTACAGCGAAAAGTACTCCAATAGACGGCAACATGTTCGGACCACTTTCGAATCTGTAGATCGGCGCTTGCGAGAACGTGGTTTCGTACTGCCAAATAAAGCAGATTGCGGTACTGGACGTACCCATCGCACTCCAGAGTTTGAAGAAGACGCACTGCGTTACTGGAACAGGAACGGTCAACCAGCGCCCGTGCTATTGCACTTCAAGCACACAAGGTATGCCACATCTTACATAAGGATCAGGTCTAAACAGGTGCGAGCCTCAACTCCGGAAGATTGTGAGTTGCGCTTGCAGTTTTGCTTTGTTGTTCGTTTTGGTTTGATGAATTAGGAATGAGTTTAATAAAATAATTAATATTAGTAAATGAAATTATTTATGTAATAAATTATATTTGGAAAATTTTATTAGATAATTGTGGAATTTTAATTAGAGGCTATTTTTATTTTGGTTGATGAATTATACTTTATTAAATTAATATTTTAAAATGAAATTTACTGAAATATTTAAAGATAAATAAGTGATATTATTTATATACCTTTTATTTTTAGTATTCTTAAAGAAGTTTGTTGGTGTTTTTTATGAATTGTATTATTTTTAGTGAAAAAAGTAAATTGCATAGAATTAAATTTGATACATATTTTAATTGGCTTAAATGTATATATACACATATTAATTTAAGTATTAGTATTGTGATTGTTTTATGTATTAGAAGAAATGGTTGTGTAGATGTTAGATGTGTTAAATTATAATTTTGAGCATGTTTAGATTGTGCATGTTGCATACAATTTCGTTTTAATTTTGTTGTGTATCATATTTTTGTTCTGTAGTATTTAGGTTTTTATAACTTGTAGAATTTTGTTGTAAATATTTTTGAAAGTTAAATAAACGAATAGGGATCTGGAATGTAAGCCCTGGTTTAAGTAATTAGGTGCCAGGGTTTATTGTTGCAGGTATTTATTTATAGTATAAACAGGTTAAATTTGAAATTGAAAGTTAATACTTACCTGCCCATGGAGCGTAATGATTACAGCGATGTTATGCACTTTTATTTGTCTTTTTGTCGTGATTTAACTATTTTTCACGACTACGCACTTCCATTCGTACCGAATGCAGACGCATGCCTCATAAAAATAATTTAATATTACCAATTCTATCGAAGGGTTACATAATGATAGAAATCTTATTTCTGAGCTACCTTCTGTGCCCGTCAGTTGTCACATGCTTCGAAAGATTGCATTATCTTGAATTCATCATAGTATATTTTTACATTGGCAAGGAAATATTTGTCACAGCAGTTCCCGATAGAAAGATTAATTTTAGGTTCAAATGATTTGTTTTTAAAATTACACCATGCGATAGATGCTGTACAATCATGTTAGCGAGCTGCTTTACAGATTCTCGACTACATAGGTTTCCTTTCTTTGGCATCTACCTATAATAGGTAGAGGAGATATCGCATCCCATCAAGAATCCGATATCAAGATTACACGCATACGTTTTGAGGTCCCATGAATAAATGGATCTGTTGCGTTGCATTCACGTTGCTTTCTCTCCTCACTCTTCAACAAACTGTTATTCGTACTTATTCTTCTATTCATGTCTTGATAATCGAGATGAAGTTTCAATACACATTTCCATTTGGATAAGTATAAGAAGGGTAAAGTAGAATATAGATAGTCGCTGTGTGATAGCTTTAAAATTACATGTGCTTTGTATGACGAGAAAAAAATGCGTTATTGATTATTTATGCCAATAAAAAAGAATATCTTGGAAATTATTCGAGTCACAAATAATGCTGTATATAAATTGTGTACTTTTAACATTATCTGCATGTTTTCTGTCGTAAGATTTTTGTGTATCTCTTGCAGTTTATCAATAAAGACTTTCAGAGGCTAACCCTAGAACATTCAAGATAAACATTAGGATGGAAATGTCAAACATATAACATTTTAATCACAAACTTGCAGGCAAATTTAAGAAAACAAAATTAACGAAACATTTTCCATGTATAGGGTGGTTTGGGGGCTGCTTGAAAATCAGGGTGTCGCATTCTTGAAAGATGCCGAACTTTTGTTTTTAGTTAAGGTAATCACACGTTCACGTCATTGTAAAAATGCATTTTTTTTCAGTTCCGGGGACCCGAAAACACGTATTTCCGGTGAAGTCTTGATATCGAATTTTTAGGTAGAGTACAACACTTCCCCTTTTAATAAGCAGTACAGAAAGTAAGACGAAAGGTCGTTTGGATACCAAATTTCGTATTTAAGTCCAGCATCTTCCCAGATGGTAGGCTCACATAGCAGTTGATTCAACCGGTCGGCCAGAATGAAGTCCAGATCGGACATAGGGACATTGCCTTTCTTACTGTTCATGATCATCATATTATCTTCACTACGTTCATGCTTTGCACTGAAGTTCTTGTTATCTAGTTCTTCGGCAACCAAGAGACTTTATAACAGCGGAAGTAACATAGAATATAAGGATCCCAAAATAAGGGCAGGTGTTTTCCTTGCGGCAGATTTACTGCACTAGATCTTCCTGGCAAGCATTTGACTGCAGAAGCGTTCGTTATTTTAATCGCCTCATTAATCGCTGCAGGAAAGCCTGGTTTACAATGTTAAATCTCATTTTGTGTTTGAAAATACCTTATATGGCTTTAGTCGTATTAATACTGGGTTGCAATCAAATTGTTCCATGAATATGTGTACTCTTCACTTTGCTCATCGTTTCTGTAATAGCTATTTATGACAAATATTGAAAGTGGTATTTTATTTTGCCGGTGGAAATGCTTGTAGAACGAGATTCAAAGCCGAGTGTAGCAACCCTACTAGCAACATAAATTCACTTTTAACAAGTGTTGTGTTGCCATTTTTAGACAGTCCTGAATATCATATAATAAAGTATCCAGTTGAAATGTATATAGAAATACAGTATGCATTCGATATGTTCAGTCGAGTGCTAGTCTGTTGCTTGGCATTCGTTGTTGTTTGACCTTCATAGCACTAATACTGACAACACGATCACTTAAACAATCCTTAGATTTTACCGTGCACCTTGAAAGAATATGTTGAATGCAATGCCGCAATGTTTCCCTTACTTCTATGGTAATAAGTACATTATCCAACATTATCCTCCACCGCTTGCTAAACTTCTGGTTCTGCTGAATCCATTTCCGAATCACTCAAATTATCCGCCATTACATTAACAAGGTTTCCGTTTTAAAATACATGTCATCGTAAGAAACAATGGGGGGGGGGGGGGTAACAATGGAGTGTTGTAAGCATTTTATTTCAATGAGGGTTATAATCTTCAATTCCTAGTATAAGTGGCTCGTGCCGAAAACTAATTTTAGCATCGGGTGTCTAAAGATGTGTTACATCTTAAATTATAAGCATTACAGATGTAAAGTTTAGCACTGGTTAACTATTCCACTGAAAGAAACTACTTCAAAAAGATTGGGCCAGTTAAAGCGCTACGTGCTCACCATTGTGTTGGGATAGGTTGTCAGCCTCCTATCCAAGAGGTCCTGAGTTCAAACCTCGGTTAGGGTAAGTTGCTTGGATAAGGTTTTTCCCGGAGATTGCCCTTATTCTGAGATAACGAATGTGGGGTGACTAAACTTTAGGGAGCCCAGGACCATTTGAGCACAATTCCAACCATTTCGTTCATTCACCGTCGATATTACGTATCCGGTTTTGACATCAGCTGGAAAGAAACGAGGCTTGCGCGAAACTTAGGCTACGGCTCGATTGCGTCATCTTTGGAACAGCTGATCGAGGCGAACCGAGGCCAACGTGAATATGACTGCCGTTTGGAGGAAAAGCGTAAGGAAATGATATCCATTGAACTGTCACTCGTTGAAAATAAAAACGCGCAACAAAAATACCTGCACATTATTATAATAATACGTTACATAAATAATAAATCGCATACCAATATAATAAAGATTAGCTTTCTAACCATGTCAATAGCTGCTATTATCAAATTTTTGTCTGCATCACGTTCAAGAGGTCGCGAGTTCGAATCTCGCTTAGGGTAAGTTATCCGGGTAAGGTTTTTTTCCGAGGATTTCCCTATCCTGAGAAGACGAATGTCGGGTAACTTAAAGCTCCATGGACCTCGGGCTCATTTGAGCATCATTTCACCCATTTCATTTCATTCATTAGTCCGATATGACACAATGTTGGAGGACGTTAATTAAATTAAAAAAAAAATTAAATATGAGCCACGTGATTATTGCCAAACTTAATTCCACTGAGACTGAATATTTACATGTAAATAGAACATTCCATTCTCATTAGTAGTTTTATTTTTAATGGCCCATTGTGATTAACCGATATAACTAGTCAATGATATTAAAATAATAGTAATATTAATATGTTGCTTACCCCGGAGAAGCTGGAAGACTGATTTTTCAATATCACCTGTGTATAGCACTTATCAATGTATCCACGTGCCTAACATAACAGTTATTAATTATGGAATCTATAAATTTTAACTTATCATCCGGGCATATACAGATACTTATGAGCTATCTCAACTACTTTGACTATTTTCAGTTGTTTTCTCAGTTTAAGTTTTGTTTATTGAGAGGTTTGGCCTGGTGTCGGTACAATTACAGGCTACAATTAACATTAACTTACAATTATAAATATTTACAAAGTTAACAGTTTTTGGGTTTAACAAAAACCCATACGGTGACCATCTTTAGGTCACCGAGAACAGTTTTTGGGTGTAGATTTGTCCTTTAGATTGGCATCCTAGAAATTGAAGCAAAATACTAATTAAACTCAGTCTATCAACATTACCATGCTAATTTGGCAAATTTGCACATAAAATAGCAATTATAAACAATTGGCTAAGCTATAATACCTGTGTTAATTTGTAAAAGTGGAGAAAGAGTTGAGATATGTTATAAAGTTAGGTTAGGGTTGCATATTGTTATTGATGACAGGTGTAGATGCTGCCTCTGATAACACAGGACTCTGTCATCCTGTTTATATAGGTACACATTAACCTAGGTGTCGTTGCCTACACAATACCATCATTTGTGAGTAGAGACATGGGACAAAATTTGACAAAAGTATAATAGTTTTCCCTTTTTGGTGAAGGTGGAAAAAATGTAAATGACCTAGCTACTGTCTGTTTCCTAAATTTATTGATTAACTTGATAAATGTTATCATTCATTGCATTTAACTGTTACCAGAATGGTGTAACAAAAACCCACACGGTGACCATCTTTAGGTCACCGAGAACAGTTTTTGGGTGTAGATTTGTCCTTTCAATGTCTGTTTCATATATCTGTGTGTGCGTGCGTGCGTGCGTGCGTGTTTTACATCCATACACACTACAAAGTCGACCCATATTGTTCAATTCTACACCTAAAACAAAAGTAGAATTACATACCTTTCAGTATCGGTATCACCATGTTACAAAATAGGTTATGGATTCTTGAATAACTTCACTGAAGAATTAACCATTTCTCAAGTTACTTAAAATTACACACTATAAATAAAAATAATAATTTTAATTTAATACTTCAACTATAACAAGTAAAACTTACGAAAACCAGGAGAAGAACTGTTCAATTACTCGAAAGAAACCGTTAACAAGTTGAGCGAAAAGCATGTTATAATTCTCGTAGTACAACAAGAAAACTACTGAAAAATGAATTTTCATTAATTTACAATATTTATAAATAAACACAATCACTGAAACAGCATATACCGCCACTAAATTCACTTTCAATTAAAAAATACTAACACGTGTTCCCCCATAACATCCCACACTGGTAGCCATGTTTGTTAGAACTCCCGGTTCGCCGCGATCACCTGATCGACCAGCCTCAAGGCCTTGAAAACGTTGGCCTAGGAAAGAAATGACACAGTGATGGCCAAATGGTACTTGAGGACCAAGAAAAAAAAAGCTATGCAGCACCATAAAATAAAATCGACCCGCAGGATTATCATTTGTGTTATATTGAAAGAAATTCATTTACAGGAAAATTTACAACAGTATAAAAATCTGCTCTTACAAAAACGCACTCTTCGGTAAACTTCTTGTTAATCAATAGACCTTTATTTCACATTTACACATTCGTTGTAGGTATAAGAAGGATACAATAGGCTAAAGCGACGTGTGTCTATATGAACAGGATGACAGGATCCTGTATTATCGAAATTTAGCCCATGTTAGGTTATTACACTTGGGCTAGTGTATGTATATGAACGGATCACAGATTCCTGTGTTATCGAAATTTATTCCGTGTTAGGTTATGGCGCCTGGATTAGTGTATGTAGATGAATGGATCACAGAGTCCTGTGTTATCGAAATTTTGCACATGTTAGGTTAATGTGTTTATGAACGGGATCACATGGTCCTGTGTTATCAGAGAGGCAACATCTGTTCCTGCCATCAAAAACCAGGTATTTATAATACCATATATCAGCTCTTTCTCTTTTTTTACAAATTGACACAGGGTATCATAGCTTAACCTAATATGCGTTACCTAGTACCGTATAGAAATTTATACAAATAAGATTGTCATTAGTTACCTGGTGTTGCCCGTGGTTTGACGGTTTATCCCTACATTTTGTCTTAGGTTTCTCTGGAGCCATTCGAAGTCAATATAAACTTCTAAGTAATCAACATACATAGAAATTCTAAGAAAACAGAAGATAATCGAAACAAAAGAACGATCAAATTTGACTGTGTTATTACTCCACGATCGATGGAAACAACCAGAAATCGCACGGCACAAACTCAGAGCTATACGGTGGATGGTCAAGCGACTGGACTTTAGCGACTTCTGGTTCCCTCACATTTGTAGCTGTTCTGTGAAGAGACGCGTTGTGGTGCAAAAGCAACCGCCCCGAAGTTCTTGTCTTTGAAATGCTGAACCAATTCTGCACAGCTTTTTCACAGCCTAAAGTATTCATGGAATACACAGCCAAAGCTGCGAACACTAATACCAACTTTCCATACTTATAATTTCAACAGTGATATGTCCATTATCCTCCCAACTTCCTCACTCTTTGAATTATTCTCTCGATCACAGCTTCCCGAGACCGGCCAGAACGAGGGTTGCCTTTCAAAGTCTCTCGCCCTTTTTCAAATAGTCTTGCTATGGTTTCATATGAACACACTTGATCACCATGGAATGCTACAGTCATCATGGATTTTTTTTTTGGGAGCGGGGGGGGGGGGGGGGGGAGCGGACGGGTTCTTTTCACCTAGCTTGCATCGTGTGAAAATGTAGAATCTAATGTTTTCTTTTGAAGTATGTATGCATTTTACCAGCTATTGACCCAAGACCTTATTCGATAGACCGCACGACTATGACTATGCAAGTTTAACTTTGAAGTTATTCATATTTTGATAGCTTAAGATCCACTGCCAGGCGGCGCCGTGGCCGAGCGGTTAGACCGTTCACTTGTCATCTAGGCTGCCCGGGTTTGATCCCAGGGACCCGCATGTGGTATTCGTGGTGGACCAAGCGGCGCCTGGGCGGATTTTCTCCGGGTTCTCAGGTTTCTCCCGCCACTCATTCCACCAATTGCCTCATCATCACTTTTCCATTCATGGATTTCGCCTGCATTTCATATCATCCTCTTCCTCACTATCAAAACTGGTGCTTGGCTGACCACCCGCTTCCAGGTCTTCACTCTGTCTGATCCCTAGGTTCCTCTGGTCCCCGACAGGCATATAACCCATGGACACTGACTTGTAAGTTCTAGGGGGTGTAAGCCCTTCACAAGGGGAGGGTAATCAGGAAAGAAAGAAAGATCCATTATCGCCAGCTCTGTTAGCTACACTTATTGTCCAACAACGCAGAGGTTGGTTGCAAAAGTTTCTGAACGCCCCTCGTGGTAGCAGTAGCGTTTAACGAATCAATAAATCCGTTCTTGCAATCGATTCTAGTTTGTATAGAAATAATGAAGCTTTTAGAAAACTGTGCTTTCGTTCGACATAGGTGTGACGACACACACAGAAAAAAAATCAGAAGAGGTGAAGACTGCTGTGTTTTCAAACACAGTACAACAGAAAATGAGAAAATGCGGAATTGGGAAGCAAAAGCTACTCGCGATTAGGGAAGTGCATGTTCACCGTTTCTTTTGTTACACTTCATAAAGAGGTGAGGTTTTTAAGCAAAGAAAGCAGATGGTCGGGTCTCACTCTGTAGTATATACTCCGCTATATGAATCTGGGGACCTGCTCATCTCGACAGTTCCAAGAATTGGCCTTTTTCCTTTCTTCCTCCCAAAGCTCAAAATAATCAGCAGATGACTGTGTCATGAAATTCCTTTAATGGACAGTCTGCGCAGTATCATTTTCCACCAGAAAGCTGTGATCTTTATGTTTATGTTCGCAATGTTGCTAAATTAAGCTTTAAAGGTAGCATCTTTCAAAGAGGATTTTACAGCTTATCTCGTTTAAGCTAGAGGTGCAGTTTTTGTGATTTAGTACTTTTCCTTAATTTAGTACTATCTCTGCGATGCGAGAGTATTTCATTTAATGGTTGCCGTTTAATATTTCATCCACATTTAAGCAATGTAGAAATATCTTAGACGCTAGCCTCAAATGTGTCACGCAGGTGTAAGAAAGCTTGACCAATCTGTGCAGAAGCTGCCAATTTGCACGGGAACTTCTGATAACATGGACTGGAAGGGAAGTGGAGAGGCAGATTGTTTCTGCGGATGCCTAACAGGATAGTTACAATTTGCATTATTCTTCTGTTATTGGAATAACAACGCATACAATTTAGAAACTATTCGGGTTACCAATGTATAAGCGGGCCAGACTTTGGAGGGCGATGTTTGTAATTGCAAATTTAAAGATGTGCGATAACTATTGGGAATTCTGTATCACAATAGATGTGGACTGACATTGATATCATCGTTGCTAACTCACAAACATGAGACCAGCTATGATAGTTTGGTCATAAAGGAGCTTTATCTCTTTTAGTCATTGTAGAGATCATCGTTCGAATCGCAGTATTGGTCGAAGTGGACCCATAGCATGTTTTGCACGATCGTCTCTCAACGTCATTTTATGTGAAGATATGAAGAGTGTGTAAAGTGCAGGTTGCTGGTATGTTGTTTTAGGGTTAAGCTCTGGAGTGAGTGAGTGTGTTGGGTTTAAGGGCCCGTCGACAATTAAGCTCTGGATGATGCCTGTGTTACCATCGAAATTAACTTGAGATTTTGAAAAGAGTTGTAATTCTACTCCCACGTTTTGTTGTTTCCATAGACAGGCATGTCACTTGGAGCATTTGCTATGACGGAGATGGTTACATTTCCCGACATGTTTTAACGAGCCTTGTGCCAGCATTCTAGCATTCGAGAACAGTTGCTAGCGCAAAGAGGCGATGTTAGGTACTGAATATGCGAAGAGTGTAATAGTAGCGGTTAATAAGACATTTCCTATTCAAATGCACACGATTTAATGTGTTTACGGGTACAATGAAGGTACGGGCTTAAAATCGTCACCGCTTTTTATAGCTGAACTTGTAGTGTCGGCCGACTGTGAATGAGAAAGAATGGAAGTGAGGCAGGGAAGATCGCAAGTAGTCTACTCTTTCATCTACGAGTGTTCATGAATACAATAAAACATGATTTTGGTGGAAGAGCCTGTGACGGTCAGAGATTGAGGGTCATTGAATGGCATTTGGGCTGTTTGTGACCATATTGTAGTTATCGTTATTTCTTCCATGGTGGGTATAAACGGTGGTTATTTCTAAGTCATCACTCTTGATAACTTGGATAACAGCAATCCCATCTGGGTATTATGTGCATCCTCGCCGATATTCAAAGAACTGGACATGTTTTGAACACCCCTTCCCTTTCTGTCTTATATACCTTTGACTCGTATATTTGGCTCAAATAAATTGGCTTGGGTTCATTTACATAGAAGAGTTTGTTACCTTTTGATTTTCTCGAAATTAGCTTTAATATTTTTGATTAAATACCGTATGATTGAGATACCAAGATGAATAAGGAAAACATGTTCAATTTTCTGTGAATACCGTGTGAATTGTCTTCATTCTTGTTGCATTTAATGTAAGTTTGTGTAACTGATAAACCACAAAAATATATAAAAGTTAACTGCAGGGTAAAGGCAAAACGCGTTACAAATTTATGTGAATTAAGGTTTTCTCTCTCCCTCTCTCTTCCTCTCTCTCTCTCTCTCTCTCTCTCTCTTCCTCTCTCTCTCTCTCTCTCTCATAGCGATAGTCGTATTCGAAATATTCTAAGTTGCATATTTATATTGGTGTCGACGGAAAGTTGAAAGTTTGCGATATCCCGAAGGGGTGTCCTTCGCAGGAGCTTTGTTAGTACGGCTCCCGACTGTTACAATATTGCAGTTAGTAGAGCACCTGCTTACTGTCCTTGTTCGAATCGCGAGAGTTCTAGGAAATTTTCTTTAACCGGAAATGTGTATTGGATGTCCTTAGTCTGGTGTGAATGTGTGTGTGTTTGAATCTGTGTTATCGATTATTTAATAACCAATTCGTCCTGTAACCAGACTTCAGATGGTCGCTGGGCAAATACTTGAGCACACGTTACGAGTCATATACATAGTATGACAACCAGCAATTTTCACAAAAATCAACAGCCTATATATGACTAACCAACCACATGTAGCATACTTTCATATTCATTCTGGAAACTATTCATAAAATAGTTTGTTTCCTTAGTTCTTGTTAATTTTAATAATGTTTATGGTTTCGTTACACGTTTTTGTTGCAGTTAAGTGAACATCCATCCAATGGCTAATTGGCTCAAATTCAAGCTTTGGCCTCCCTAATTCTTTGCTTCCAATCACTTTCATTCTGCCCGGCAAGCCCCCAGTTGCGACATTTGCGTAGGCTTGCAGCATCTTCCTTTATACCACCTTCCCATCTTTTCTTGGGTCTTCCCGTTCGTCTACTTCCCATAAAGCTTGCATTAAGCACTTTTTTGTATTATATCTATTGAAAGTCTTTGTACGTGGTAGTTTCTTCAATTTAATAAAAGTAACAAGATCAGATTCACCCTGTTTGTTGTTGTTGTTGTAGTGTTTAACGCCCGCTTTTACTACTACGGCACCGCAGGCGGTGACACTGATGATACATGGAATGAAGATGGAGCACCGGTGGAATGAGATGGCGGGGTAAACCGGAGAACCCGGAGAAAACCCGCCCTGACGCCGCTTCGTCCACCACGAATACCACATGCGGGTCCCTGGGATCGAACCCAGGCCGCCTAGGTGGTAGGCGAGCGCGCTAACCGCTCGGCCACGGCGCCGCCATTCACCCTGTTTAAAGATATAATTCCTTGTTATATCGTACTCTCCATTGGCCATTCTCACTTATCGGTCCATAAAATGTATGTTCCTTAATACTTCCTTTTCAAAATTGTTTATGGCTACCTCTGTTCTTTTAGTAAGGTTCCATCTCTCGCTACCATACGTTAGAACTGTCTTTATTAACACTTTATAGGCACAGCCTTATTTTAGTTTCCATATGTGTATTATTACTCATTACTTTATGTAATGAGTAACGGGCTTTATTAGCAACTTTCAGTCTTCTTTGCACTTCTCTTGATTGTTTTATCCGAGACACATGAGCCTAATAGTTAAAATGTTCCACAATGTTAAAATCTAATTCTTTTATTTTACTGCGTTGTTCTGTTACTGGTTTGGCACCTGGTTGTATCATAACATGTTTTCTGGGTATTGATTTCAAGGCCTATGTCTTCCGTTGCTACTTCGAGTTTTGCGACCACCTCTTGTATAGCTTTGCTACTTCTACTTAATAGGCAAATGTCGTTAGCATACACTACTACTAGTGTGGTGTGGTATTCAAGGGTCTCCTTGATATTCGCGGATAAGTCTCTGACAGCATATTCTAAAACCAAATTAAATAAGCATGGGGCCAGGTCATCACCCTTTTTAAGTCCTCGTGGAAGCCAATAGAAGTCTAGTATGTATGGTAGTCAGATGTTTGAAAAGAGGCAGCTAATACGTATGCCAACTTTTGCGTATGATGTAGGTATAAGACTTTATTTTTGAATACTCTTTGCATGGCCGAATGGAAAACAAAACAGCGGCTTTAATACTTAAAAAGTGTTAAGGCTGGAGTATTGGAACATTGAATTGGAAACTTTTTGTAAACGGATAAAGCTTAAAAACGCATTTAAGGTAAATTGCATATTATAAGAAGCTCTATACTTTTTCGAAATAAGTTTTTGGTTCTGTCTTAAAGTTACATAATTATACAAAATTATACATAATACAAAATTCAGTCAGGCTGTCCACAGAACATTCTGCTACGATGACGTTGGCCTTCTGTTACTGTCGTTTGGTACGCAAATGTCTCTCTCGCAATTTTTTTAAAAAGTCCGTGAAAACCACACAAAAACTAGTTTTACACAATAATGCATCGTAGCATACAGCAAAATTAACAATGAGTGTGTGAACGCCCTAAAAGTCACTACCATGGACCCTCCACCATACAGCCCTGAATTAGCACCTTGTGATTTCTTTTTGTTTCCAAAAACGAAAGATAAAACCACTTTTTGGTTTTTTGGTCATCAAATGAAGCAGTAGAACATTACCTGGTTTCGGATGTGCCACAGGAAGAGTGGCATCATTGCTTTAAGGACTGGTTTCATCCAATGCAGAAAATGTTTTGACGTTAAAGGGGAATATTTTGAAAAACAATAAAATCGTTTAATGTTTTAAAACTAATCCTTGTGTAATTTGTATGAAACTTCTCAGTCGTCCTCGTATTTAATGTGGTTTTCTCTTATCCACAGGAAGACGAATATCGGGTAACTAAACCTTATGGACCCGAGTTCTTTTGAGTATCATTTCACCCCCCCAACCCCCCCCAACCCCCCCCCAACCCCCCCCCCCCCCCCACCTCCAAGTTGCCTACTACGGTAGGTACCTACGGGTTTAGGCGCATCCGAGGTCCCGAGCCGCTCTCCATCATTTGACCCCTTTCATATTCATTAACAGTGCCACGTACAGCAGCTTATGTTGCTTCTTATTATCACCCTCTACCCCTTTCTAGATTTATTTAGATTATTAGTTTGTAAGGTCTTAGGTTTATAACTCCTGTGTCACCAGCAGGGATCTTTCCTATCGCTATGGTCCTGTCAAACGGTTTTCAGCGTGGCTCCCGACTTGTGTATTCTTCGGAGGTCTCAGGCGCAAAGGTTAGTCGGACCCTTCACACTGCCCCCATGTGTAGCGTTAGGTGTGGAGCCCGTTCACACCGTCATGTACACCCACGTAACTCTCTAAGGGCCCGGTCGGTGTTAATTCCCCAACGGCCGTGTGCCGTAGGGTTAGTATCACCGGTCGGACTTGTTACCGCTGACGGAACTCCGGTGTAATCAACCATAAGTCCTGCTGAACGTCTACAACCGTATCTGGTTTCAGCATGTTTTCCTTCTTCCTGACGCGATGGTATTGTCATCCCTATCCCTCGGCCCGGGAAAGACCACATACTTCCCTGTAGCTACCGCCCCATTTGCCTGACGAGTGTCGTTTGTAAGACCTTGGAACGGATGATTAACACTTGCTTAGTGTGGTGGCTATAGACGAATAACCTGCTGAGCAATGTTCAGTGCGGTTTTCGTCGCCATCGTTCCAGTATCGACAACCTGACACGCATGGAGGCTTACATCCAAAATGCCTTTCTCATGAAGCAGCATGTCGTGGGGGTCTTCTTCGACCTGCAGAAGGCCTACGACACTACTGTATGCCCACGACAAGAAGGCTAGAGGGGAATGAAGGACAGAGGGGGCTTTAACTGTGTATCTACTCCGGTAGCAGATCTGTTTACTAGGAAATGAGTATATGAGAGTGCATATTTCTAGCTATGGGTGAGCTATGCGACAACATTGTGTATTTTAAACGGATCTAGCATCCTTGTCATACTCGGAAACAAGGCATAAACACCGTGCGGGCAGCACAAAATGATTACGCTACGCATTCCTAAGGCTTGCCTTCTTGTCTTGGGCACACAGTACTTGGCGCTATGGTATCCTCCGTAATTTACACGACTACGGTTTACGTGGCCAACTAGCTATCTTTGTTTATAATTTTTTACAACTTCGCCGATTTCGTCTCCACATTGGCCATACGCTCTCACAAGAACGGATCCTGGAGAATGGTGTTCCCTAGGGGTCGATTCTCAGTTAAACGCTTTTCGTCGTTGCCATTAACGGCATCGCCAGTGTTGTTCGTAGCGGAATCCCAATTGCACTGTATGTTGACGACTTTGCGATATACTATCGCTCTCATAGTTTGGTGTACATCGAGCGTCAACTGCAGCTGACCATAACATCCATCGCGGAGTGGGCGTTTCGCATCGGCTTTCAGTTCTCCCCTACAAAACACAGCGTGTCCATTTCCATCGCCTTCGTGGCGTACACCCTCCTCCTGATCTTCATTTGCGTGGCACACGTCTTCCGTTTGTTCCACAACTGAAGTTCTTAGGCTTACACCTTGACAATAAACTCGCATGGGAGCACCATATTCGTTATCTGCGTGCTTCCTGCGATTGTTCGCTTCGGGAACTCAGGGTTTTATCTGGGGCATCTTGGGGCGGCGATCGCACGGTAATGTTGAGGCTGTATCGCTCATTGGTTCGGTCCAAATTAGACTACGGCTGTTTTATCTATGGCGCGGCATCCGCCTCTAAACTCCGCCACAACACATCACACTGGTATCCGTCTTGCTACTAGGGCTTTCCGTACAAATAGAATGGATTGTCTGTGTGCTGATTCTGGCGAACTTTCACTGTCTGTCCGACGCTCGTTGTTACTTTGTTCCTACATGGCAAGGTTGGCCGCTCATCAAGGTCATCCTTCGTTTCTACATGTATTGCGTCCAGACCTCGCGCACCGTTATGTGCGGAATAAAACTATTTCCCGTCCTAGTGGTATCAGGTTTCGCGAACTGCTTGTCGCTCACACCCTTCGACTGCCAGCCGTAGAGCGGCATTCACTTGGCCACTAACATCCCTGGCAACTCCAGCGTGCACGCTTTGACGTGGAGCTGTCGGGCTGTGCGAAGTTAGTTACCCCTCATTCGGTGTTTCGCCAACTTTTCACCGAAGTTCTGGGCCGATACCGGACTTATACCCCGGTGTTTACCGATGGCTCCCAGATGGGTAGTGCGACGGGTTCTGCTTTTGTATACAGCGGTGACGTTCATACGTACCGCCTTCCAAACACTAGTTCAGTGTTTACCGCCGAGCTGTTTGCCATATTTTATTTCTTACTTTTCATCTCTAGTTCAGGTCCTGGACTGGAGGTTTTATCATTGTTCCGACTATTTTAGCGCCCTCCAGGCCCTGCAACAGTTTATCGGCACCTCGGCATTCATTGTTAAAATCCGGACGTTGATCTCCCAACTACTTTCTCGAGGATATCAGTTTGTTTTTACGTGGATCCCAGGCCATGTGGGTATTCCGGGCAACGAGGCGACGGATGCGGCTGCGAAGTCTGCATGTCGCCTTCCGGAATATTCCATCCGTACGCTCCTCTATATAGATGTGCAGAAGTACTTTTATCGCCATCTATTTACTCTCTGGCAAGAATCCTGGGAAGCGTTAGCTGGCACTCAGTTATGGACAATAAAGTATACTGTAAATTCCTGGCAGATCAGCTGCAGGGGTTCCAGGCGGGAAGAAGTGGTTTTAACCCGTCTGAGGATAGGCCATACTCGAGCCACGCCTTTTGCGTGGTGATCCAGAGTCTGTCTGTGCGACGTGCAAGGTTCCACTCTCCGTCGCACATATCCTCCTTGATTGCCCGCGATACCGTCGTGAGTGCCAGTGCCTTGCCCTGGGTCTTACACTGTGCTTCGTTTTAGGTAACGCCCCAGTAGCTGTGACTACAGTACTGCGGTTTGTTGCCAACATTGATTTTGGTGTGAACTGCTTGCTGCACACGCCCTTCGACTGCCAGCCGTAGAGCGGCATTCATGTGGCCGATGTCCTCCCTGGCAACTCCAGCGCGCACGCTTTGACCTGGAGCTGTCGGGCTGTGTTAAGATAGCTACCCCTCATTCCGTGTTTCGCCAACTATTCACGGAACTACTGGGGCGATACCGGACTTCCTGTCCGGTATTTACCGATGGGTCCCAGATGGGTAGTTCGACGGGTTGCGCCTTTATATACAACGGTGACGCTCATACGTACCGCCTACCGGACGCCAGTTCAGTATTTACCGCCGAGTTGTTTGCCATATTTTATTTCCTCCTTTTTATCTCCAGTTCAGGTCCTGGAAGTTTTATCGTTTGTTCCGATTCTTTTAGCGCTCTCCAGGCCCTGCAACAATTTATCGGCACCTCGGCATTGGTTGTTAAAATCCAGACGTTGATTTCTCAGCTACTGTCTCGCGGATACCAGTTTGTTTTTACGTGGATCCCAGGCCATGTGGGTATTCCGGGTAACGAGGCGGCGGGTGCGGCTGCAAAGTCTGCATGTCGCCTTCCGGAGTATTCCACCCGTACGCTCCCCTATATAGATGTGCAGAAATATTTCCGTCGCCATCTATTTGCTCTCTGGCAGGAATCTTGGGAAGCGTTATCTGGTACTCAATTACGGACAATCAAGGACACGGTACAACCCTGGCATACCAGCTGCAGGAATTCCAGGCGGGAAGAAGTGGTTTTAACCCGCCTGAGGATAGGCCATACCCGAGCCACGCATGGACACCTTTTGCGTGGTGATCCGGAGCCTGTCTGTACGACGTGTAACATTCCAATCTCCGTCGCACATGTCCTTCTTGATTGTCCGCGATACGCTCGTGAGCGCCAGTCCGTTGGCCTGGGCCTTACACTGTCGTCAGTTTTAGGCAACGACCCAGTATCTGTAAATACAGTGCTGCGGTTTTGTTCCAGAATTGATTTTATGAAGCAAGTGTAAGGATACTTTATTTCAGAGATTTTAGCCTTTTAGATGGCCGTATTTTTGGGTTTTTTAACGTTTTAGTGTTTTTTACTTTGTAGCAATTTTAAGTTTCTGTTTTTAGCATTTTAAATGAAACGTTTTAATAGTTGTTTTAGAGGTTTTTTTATCTATTTTAACCGTAGATTTTTAGTTTTTAATGGGTGATGTTTTAACACTTGACGGTATGTAATTTTAATTCTGGACTCGGGGCCCTAATGACCAAGTTGTCGACGGGCCCTTAAACCCAACACACTCACTTGATTTTGGTAGGCAACCGCAAGGTGTTTTTTTATCTTGGCGTGTTTACAATTTTGGGATGTTGTACTTCTGATGTCTATCTTTTCAACGGTCTTAGCAGCTTAAGGTTTTTAATAAATTATTTTTTTACCTGTTTTAACTTTTAACCGTTTTAACTCACGTTATAGTGCTTTTAACTTGCATTTTTAGTTATTTTAACTGTGACTTTTTTAACTTTCTAGGGGCGAGTTTTTACTAGTTGTGTGCTTGTTTTTATTTTTGGACTTCGGGCCCTAATGACCTAGTTGTCGACGGGCCCTTAAGCACAACTCACTCACTCACCCACTTCATTTACTGCCTGATTCACCGGGTTCGATCCCAGGCAAGCGCATGTGGGATTTGTGGTGTACAAAGTGGCGCTGGAGCGGGTTTCCTCCGGGTTCTCCGGTTTCCCCCGTCATTTCATTCCACCGTTATTCCATCTTCATTCCATGTATCGTCAGTGTCACCGTCTGCAGTGCCATAGTACCAAAAGCGGGCGTTAAACATTACAAAAACAAACAAATTTACTGTCTGATATAACCAACCCGGTTAAAGGACAGCACTCCCTTCCTTCCTTCCTTCCTCTTTCTTTCTTTCTTTTTCTTTCTTTCTTTTCCTTTCTTTCTTTTCCTTTCTTTCTTTCTTTTTCTTTCTTTGTTTCTTTCTCTCTCTCCTCACTCTCTCTCCTCACTCTCTCTCCTCACTCTCTCCTCTCTCTCACACAAACACGCACACAGAGGTTTTTTTTTTTTTTGGCATTGAAATAATAGGGTCTGTGAGAATTAACAGTGCTGCAATCTGGTGGGAAGTGGGGCAAATGTTTGGCAGGAGCAAATTGTTATTTGTTACCTAGGTAGAATGGTAAATATCAACAGATGATGTGACGCATCATATGTTACGTGAAATCTTTAAAGAAAACAAACTACACGTTGGATCCTAAATATAAGCAAGTGACAAGAATTGCATGTAAATGTTCAGTGTTTGAGTGCAGATATTCCGGTGTAAAGCAGCACATGTTGATCAGAAATTAAGGAAACTTGAAGTTCTTCTTACCTTAATTATTGGCACATTATGTGGGGTTTGATCAATATCTGTCCGGAAGGAAAATTCTTAAGTTTGCTTACACAGCTTTTCCTCGAAGGACGTGTCTGTTCTCATTACTTAAAATGAAACCCCAAAATTTTCGCATATCTCGACATTTTCTGAAAGCTTCTACCAATAATAGTAGTAGTGATTTTATTGCTTATTATTTAGTTAGACGGAAGCCAAAAGGTTTCTCACTGTCTGATTTTTCACAGCTAGTCTAAATTACATATGTCTTTGCCATATTGGAGCTTCAAGCTCTGGTCCGGCATTTATTTCATTTCGCCAGAGGAGCTCGATCAAAGATTATGCCATCCCCATGGTCCTTTGTAACCTAATGCAATACATGTAAAAAAGTTTCCGAGAGTCCTTTGGTTGTGTGTGTTTACGTCACAAAGGTAGGCTCTTAGTCTTGTGTACCCCTGAATGCAATAGTTGTGCTGGCATAGGTAATTAATTCAGTTCATAGGGATGCTGATGAAGTTTTATATACATCGCATGATATTCACATTGAGAACAAATTAGTTTGAGCGGCGTAGTACACAAAAGAACAGAACGTTTTTCTATTATTATTATTATTATTATTATTATTATTATTATTATTATTATTATTATTATTATTATTATTATTATTATTATTATTATTGTTGTTGTTGTTGTTGTTGTTATTATTGTTATTGCTGTTATTATTGTTATTGCTGTTATTATTGTTATTGCTGTTATTATTGTTATTATTATTATTGTTATTATTATTATTGTTATTATTATTATTATTATTATTATTATTATTATTATTATTACTACCTATCATGGGTTTACACGTCACGGGTTACTAGCCGTGTAATATTTATAAAATGTTCGACGTTTCGGCCATACTAAGCCATCATCCTGGAGCTTATTATAGCCGAAGCGTCCAAAATGTTCATAAATATACGGCTGATAACCCGTGAAGTGTTAATAACTATCGCTAAGCTTCAAGCCCTATATTACCATCATATTATCGTCATTATTTGACGATAAAATTAGCATTTCTGTTGAAGAAAGAGGAAAAATAAGCTATTGGAATTATGGCTCTTCCTATGCATAAAATAACACGTAGGAGTTTAAGGGGAGTCTGCTGTATTGAAATGCTACATTTCTACACTTAGGTGCTCTTCACTGAGGTAGTAGGTATAAGATGGCTATGAGAAAGCAGAAACCCCCAGGAGGAAGGGATGAAGCGAAGGACACAGAGGACAACCAGATCCGGGGCAGCAAGGTCGCACAGGCGGGGTCCTTAACCTCTCCAAATACAATCCAGAAATAACGTGATTCTTGGGGGCATGCTTTGGCCCCGCGTTGCAACGATTCCGCGGTATATCGAAATGTGAGTTTGGAAGTGACAAAAGCCAATCCCGCAGAAATGGGAAACATTCGTGCTATAATAAATTGCAGCACGTTGTGAAGTAGTATAATATACGGTAAAGTACACCACTTTTAAATGTAATTACACACCAGTTATGCTAGGAGTGTATTCCAGTCCTGCTACCGATCTTAATATGTACAGTATATACAATAACATTGTGTTAAAGTTTAGTTTGGCGGCATACATCACAACGTTTTTTTTTTTTTTTTTCTCCGCGTATTTATCACTTTACTAACATGCAGAATATCTTCTTCCTTGTGCGTGTCTCGTTACTTCGGGAAATTCTTAGCAATGCAGTCACCTAGATCAACGCTAGGAATGCAGTGACCAAGGCCCATGCTTGGGGTAGCGAAAAGTGTATTCCATTTCCGCTCTTTGAAGAAAATTTTAAACGCAACTTTCAAAAATAAAAATGAAGAAATAAAAAGTACGATATATTTTCGGGAGACATACTTTCCCCCGGGTAAATCTGAACCCGCGGTATTTCGGGCTTCTGCTGTATTACATGTTGACACCAGTGAAACTCCCCACAGGTCTACCTCTCCCCACGAGAGGTCACTGATGCCCATAATATCCCGAACGCAAGGGCAGACAGCTCCACAAAGCAACCTCCATCGCCATACACTTCGCGTATTCCCATAATAAGGAAGTGAAATGAGAGGAAACTTCGATGCATTAATAATGCACTCCAGAATTTTATTGGCTACCAATCAGGGAAAGCCGCGAAGAAAGCTAAGATGAGAGTGGTCCAGTGGCAATAATTATGCTCGAGGAACAAAGGTCAAGCTGGCAAATAGTTAAATTAAATCATTTTGTTGTTTAACGACGATGTCAATTGCCAGGGTCACATCAGCGTCGCTGGTGTGCTGGAATTTTGTCCCGCAGGAGTTCTTTCACGTGCCAGTATATCTACTGACATGGAGCTGTCGTTTTTGAGCACACTTAAAAACGATTGGTCTGGGCCGGATTTCAACCCGCGGCCTTGGGATTAGTAGGTCAGCGTGTAACCAACTGAGCCACTCAGACCAAGTTGGCAAAAGGTGAGTTAAATTTGTCAGTACCAACTTAAACAGCTGCATTCCATTATGGGCCACTTTTTATGCACTTGTAATACTAATAAATGTGATGTTGCTTACGATACAGAAATCGTAATTGCAAATAATTAAAAATATTACCACATTAATTAAATACTAATGTACAAAACTGGCATATGGAACCTTTTTACATTCTCTACTGGTAAGTAGGGGAAGTATTGTATTCCACCCAAAAATTCGATGTCGAGATTTCACCGGAAATATATGTTTTGAAGCCCCCCTGAATTAAAAAAAAAAAAAAAAAAAAACATTTTTAGAAAAAGGTCCCTGTGTGTCAGTCTGTCTGTCTGTGTGTCCAGTCTGTGGACAGCATAACTCAAAAACGAAAAGTCGGTTAAAAACCAAAGTTGGTATTTAAGTTTATTGTCATTCAAGGATGCGACGCGAAGATTTTTAAGAAAATAGCCTCACCCTAAACTACCCTTTACATGGAACATTTTTAGAAAATTTTGATTTCCTTGAAAATGGCTCTAACGATTTTGATTAAAATGTCATATGTTTTAGATATTTTTATGACAAATGAAATGTATATCTTGAATTTTCTGGCTATAGCCCATGTAGTCGTATTTACTCTGGACGAGTTTTGCATAACTGGTAAACCGTTAGAGATAGACCAAATCATACTCTACAACAAATGTAGATCTTGCTAAAATACACAATTTATGTCTCAATAAATTTTCTTGTAGGGTGAACCATTTCGGAGATATTCCTGGTTATGTGTGTGAGTTTCGGAAAACTTAGGAGCTTTAGGGAAATGCAACAACGTTGTTCATTTTTTTATATGTTAATCGTGCAAAGAAAACGGAATCTCAAAGGTCAAAAAGATTTGACTGTCGCACAAAGCCTACTGTATTCTAATATCTCCCTTGCACCTACAAGGAAATAAGCAATAAGATAATTTGTACGAATGTTTATCTTAACTAACATGGAGATATAGGAATGAGTTTGTTAGAATGGTTAGTACAAGAGTAGAGAAAGTCATGTGAGTGCAACATATCAGATTTTTCATTCCTCTGGTGGCATCAAAAGATTTAAGGCTTTAAATATAATTTTTATAACAGTATTCTCAGTGGTTGAATTATGGCAGACAGAAAATTTAATGACGGCTGTTAGCTAACGATCACTATTTTCTTTGTGCAAATAAATTTTGTGTGCCCAAATTATATAATATATAATATAATATATATGACCGACTTCACAGCGCGATTAACTGTACAACACCGCATAACGTAGCAAGTCTCTGATTGGATGTCTTAAGCCACCCGCCATTGAATTTTGTGTCAGTCATTGCTATGGCATAACTTGAGTAATTTAAAATTGTAGCAAAAACCATATACCAGTTTATTATTATTATTATTATTATTATTATTATTATTATTATTATTATTATTATTATTATTATTATTATTATTATTATTATTATTATTATTATTATTATTATTATTATTATTATTAAAGTTTATATTATTTTCGGCTGAAAATGTGAACAAGATTGGTTACAAACTACATCGTATGGAATATCTTAATGCCCAAAAGGAAAGACAAATCAATGTTGAATGAAATACATTGGAAGTAAATATTGGCCGTTGCGCCATGTACTCATGTGCCTTTAATTTGTCATATGTAGAAGCTTTATAGAATTCTTGATTCTTCATGGTATAGAATTAAAGAAAAAGTTCCAATGTATTTTTGGATGTAAGCAATAATCTTTTGTAGGAAATGTGGGCCAAATTTTGACTATGGGGTACCCTTAAGAAAGATATGTTCCGATGAACATGCAAATAGCTCTAAAAGAGATCTTCGTATTTTCGTTCATTTGATCTATATTGACCCTGGCCACCAATCAGGGTTGTAAAGAGCACAATAGGAACGAATATAAAGGATGTTGCGGCGCAGAATCAGCCAGTATGTTCTCAGGCCAACTGTCATCAAAAGCGTTTTATTTAATCAAGAGCACTGCAGTTGTCAGCCATGACGTGCTAGGGATTGACGAGACCCTGCTGTATGCGTTTTACTTTCTGCAGCGGTCAATTTGAATTGTTGGAAGCAATCATATTCTACCCAAACCTTGCATTTCGGAGCATTTTAGAAATCTGGAATAAACGGAGAAAGTACCTGGATACACAAGGAATGAAAATACGTATTGTAAACGCCAAGTTTACTACTTCATTGAGCCATCTTCCGAGGATGCAAGCTGACAATTTAATAGAAAGTTGTTACTTCCATTAATGTTTCTTTAATTTTCATCTTAAAGTATCGCCAGGAATTACATTTGAAATAGTTATCGGTAGTTTTGTGATAGGGGCCTAAGAAATGTATATCTAGAGGTTTCCGTAAGTTACCTCTATATGCACCGCTTGCTGCTGAAAGATAACCTGACCAACTGATGTGTGTATATATACATACACATATATGTATATATATATATATATATATATATATATATATATATATATATATATATATATATATATATATACACATATACATACTTCTTTATGGCAGTTATGGTTTTAAGTGAGTCAATGGATCGTTTACCACAAAAAAGAAAACTTTTGTGCACATTAGCACGGGGCTCGTCATGCCTTTAATTTTCTTTTTACTGCAGATATGGAGGTTTTATGTCAAGTATTTGTGTCTATTGTTAAATTAGGAAATGTGGACATGTTGCCTTTAGTGCAGTAAGCGGTTCAAATAGCTTTGATTCTGGTTTAAGTGTATACAGTTGGGAAACAGCAGACAAGAAAACCTTGTTGCAGACAAAATGCATATCTTGGGGTATAATTTGTGAAGGATTCTTTTTTATATTAAGGGGTTTGGTTAATTAAATGACATTCATCGTTGTACAGTGGTAGGAACAAATGATTGAACGCACTTTGGGAACAGAAAATATATTCCATTGCCATTTCGTTTTCAGCGTGGTTCAGACTAGTCCGTCTCCAAGTCTCTAGAACAGCGATGTCCAACCTTGTCTCTTTGGAGACACGTAATGAGCGGATATGTCCACTGCACTCCTTCAGCCGGAGGTACACACAGTCAGTATCCAGTGCCGGACACAAACAGTTGATTCCGTGTCAGTTTTAAGTCATGGGATTTTTATTTATTTTTTTTAAATTGTTCCATTTATATCCCGCCTTTAACTGCAGAGGCCATATCGGCGACCTTGACTATTGGTTTTACTCGTTTAACAGTGAGGTTTTTATACATTGGATTCACGCACACATACATTCACGAAGGGAAGGATGAGGAATAATCTTGGCTGGAGAAAAAATCCTACCCCCCTGCCGGAATCGAACCCGGGATCCCTAGCACAGCAGGCAGGTGCTCTACGGCTGCGCTACGGGGCCAGCCATTTTCTGGGATTGTTCTCAGAAGGCCCCTTCATTCTGAATGATTATTGCATAAATGGTAAGCAGTAAAAGATAGACAAATGCTTAGCAAACAAAACATGTGGATCTCGTTAAAACACAATTTATGTCAAATACTAATTTCTTTTGAATGAACCATTACCGAGATATTCTTTATTGTTTGCTTTAATTTGCCAATACTTTTCTCAAATACGAATATGTTAACCGTTTTTTATATCCTGGCCTTGCAAAGAGAACAGAGCTTCAAAGGCATCGCATAGCAACCAGCTCTTAAAACATTTCACTTCGCTTATAGCGTACTCCCATCTCCTTGCACCTACAAGAAAATTAGCAATATAGTACACATAAGAGTGAGTATAGCTCTAGATATATTTGCGAACAGAATTTCTCCAAATGGAACGATATTAAAAGTCTGTATCGCATTATGTTACGCGACGATCACTTGGTGTGTCTTCTAAGACTATGCACTTGGACTTTGTCCCCAAATATTGACTTCTTAAATGTAACAGTGCCAAAGGCGTCTCTAATGAGTAGAATTTTATCGCATAAGATTTGAAAGTGCTTTCGTAAATCAAACGCAACGTACATATCAACACGGTGCACGGCTCGGGGTTAAAGGGTGGCAAAGTCCGCATATAGTGGGAGGAGACATACCCAACCTCCCCTCTTTCGCAACCGTTGGACATCGCTGCTATAGAGTTAACAAACAGAGATTTCCATGGCATGCCTTATCGCCTGTCCAGTAGTTTTTAAGGTATTTTAAGGGTATCTTAACATATCTCTCGGCGTTGTACTTATTCCCTGGTAGACAGTAGAAGGGGTAGTTGTACAGGTTAATTTTCCTTTTCTCTTATTCGTTAGACAGTGTTGCACAAGAACACAAAGTTGCGGAGGCCAGAAAAACGTTTACATATCCAACCAATGATCTGAGCCCGTATGCCATCGAATATCGTAAAATGTTGAAATGTGAGTGGCTACGCGAATCGTAGCTACTTCAATTGTATCATTTATTAATTGGGCATGAAAAGAGAATCTTTGAAATGCAAGAGCACGTAGCTTCAGAGCTAATGCTCACGCTTCCCGTAGTAACACTACGTTGATAAACTTGCTGCTTTCACAATTATTTCTCAGGGTTATGCAGCCACCACAGTATGCAGTATTTGTGATGATCCGCTGTCCTCTGCGAAGAGGTAGAGGACATGTTATTGCAGTGAAGAATATGTTGTCCGTGTGCCTTAACAGAGGACGGATATCGAAAGAGATACGGCCGCTCCGTACAGAGCTCTGTTCCCTCGCAGTATACGTAGACGTGTAACAATTAAGAAAGCCAACCGATGTCCGTACAATAGAGAGACTGCCATGCTCAGAACCGCGTGAGAACTTCGATTGGAGAGAGTAATTTCCTCGTATGAAGTTAACATCCAGTATTGAATGTGCCGCTTACAGGCCCAAGGGTACTCTCTACGACTGGCGCATTCTGGCCATTCGTGAAAGAAGTGGTCGAATGAGCCTTACTGTTTGGGCATGGATATTTCGCGATAGGGCTGACATATTAGAACGCGTTCATGGAAAACTTAAGGACGGAAACTATATTAAAATCCTAGAATGATTAAGCTTCTTACTTTTGTATTCTGTTTTGCAAGAGCCGCAGGTAAATAGAGTACTCATCATTAAAGTGAATATGCCTATAGTATCACAACATACAATCTGCTGAAATATACAAAGTAGCTTGTGAAAAGTGCAAGAATTAAAACTACTTGCAGATCGCCGATTTGAATCTTCTCCTCCAGTAGCACACGCTGTCGTCGAAATCCAAACCTCAAAATATGGTACTAGACAATTTCTGCTTATTGTGCTTAATATGTTATGAAAAGTTTCAAATTGAGACATTTTTTATTATTTACCTTTTTTACTTTCTCAACCAATAGTTACATAATAAGTAGACAAGGTATTGCAATCCACTTAAAAAGAGGGTTCGAAGATTTCAGTGGAAATGCACGTTTTGAGATCGCCTAAATCTACAAAAATAATTTTTAGAAAAATATTACCCTCCGCGCATGCGCGTGTGCATATGCATGTGTGTATGTGGGTGGGTGGGTAGGGGGGGGGGGTGAACAACATAACTCAAAAATTTAATGCGTTGCACTCACATGACTTTCTCTATCTTGTACTAACCATTCTTAGAAATTCTTTATTCCTTTATCTTATTCGTGTTAGTTGACATGAACATATGCAGAAATTATCTTATTGCTTATTTCCTTGTAGGTACAAGGGAAATATGTGAATAGAGTAGGCTTTGAGATGGTCAGATCTTTTACAAGGAATATCCGAAATTGTTCACTCTACAAAAAATATATTTGGTCATAGATTGTGTGTTTTAGCGAGATTACATTTTTTGTACAGTAAGATTTGATGTATCTCTTAAGGTTTATGAGTTATTCAAAAGTCATCCAGAGTAAACAGGACTGCATAGGCCAGAAAATTCAAAATATGCATTTCATTTGACATAAAAATATCTTAAACATATCATTTTAATCAAAATTATTAGAGCCGTTTGCGAGAAAATCAATTTTCGAAAATTGTTCCATGTAAAGGGTAGCTTACGGTGGAGCAATTTTCTTCTGTAATAGCAGAGACGACTATAAACTGTGTTACCAATGAGAAGGAAATTGTACATTTGTAGTAAAAATTGGAGGTAAATAAAAAGATAGAAAAATAACAGCAATTCGGATTTTTCGGTTTTGTTACAATATTCTGAGTAACTTGTCCATTTTCAATAATTTTTCTAAAATTAAATTATGTATAATACCATATCTAACAACATTGCATGCCTTATATACATTGGTACAGACGCAGCATGTGCCCCACTCCGTCTCAGGAGAGGTATGCTTTCGAAGGGCAGTTACGAAGTATATGCAGTTTCACTGGCAAGCGCTGGCAGTATGCCCAAGCATCACCGCTGGTTGACTACGAGGGGCGCGTCCAGTGGGTAACTGGAAGTATGGTCTCGTGTTACATTACAGCACATTTTACTTCAAACTTAATAGTTACAAAAGGAGGGTAATAATGTAAGACACAAGTAAATGACTGCCATTGGTGAAACGTTTAGAAGATACAAACACTAAACGCTCAAAATAAATGCCTTTTCGCTGTTGTCCAACAGTAGGTACTGCTAAAAACTGATAAGGGACTGCAGCCAAGACATGGTATCATAGTCTATGTCGTTGATACAAACGAATACTTCACGCGGTAACTAAAGTGAAATTTGAATAAGTTATTAGATCCTCCTTGAAAATGCACTTACCTTGTAGGTGTATGTATTCTCGTCTACCTATGTAATATTCATTTCGTCTACCAGTAGTATTGATGCGTGATTTCAAAGACCCAGTAGTTTAAAATCAACTAATTTTGGAATACTTAATTTTGTGTCGTCGGCAATTTTCATTATATTGTAATTTGTTTGAATTTTTCAATACTGTTTCTTTTTTAAAGTGCTATCACCGTTAGCTTGTTCCTTGCGATGTCATGGAAAGTGTAGAACAGGGATGTCCAACCTTTTCTCTGTGGAGAACATTACGTAATGAACAGCTATCCCCACTGCACTCCTTCAGTCGGAGGGACAGTCAGTATCCAGTGACAGATACAAACAGGCGATTCCATTGTCGTTTCTAGTGATAACTAGGCTTAGTAGGTGAACTACCAAAAGAATGAACCTGTACACGTTTTGTCTGTAATGCAGACGGACAGAACCGGTTCCCCACGCTGTGCCGTCAAGTGCGCTACGAACGCGGATAACTTGATTCCTCTTTAATGTAGCGGGACTACTAAGCCTAACCTTGAATTTTTCTGAATGTCCTCAGAAGACCTCTTCATTCTGGATGATTTTTGCATAAATGTTGAACAGTAAGAAACAGACAAAAACTTAGTAAATAAAAACTGTGGATCTGGTTAAAACACGCAATTTATGTTTAATACTTCATTTTCCTTGTGAGTGTTCCATTTCCGAGATATTCTTTATTTGTTTAAATTTACCAATACGTATACCTTCCTTAAATAGGAATGTGTTATTCTTTTTCTTATATATTGACCTTGCAAAGAGAACGGGATTTGAAAGGCATCACATAGCAACCAGCGCTTAAACATGTCACTATCGCTTAAAGCCTACTATAGTCCCATATTTCCCTTACACCTACAACAAAATTAGCAATTAAATACTTTCCCAAAATACTTATGTCGATTAAAATGTAGTAGAGAAATATGCATTTGTAACAATAGTACGTGTAAGAGTGAGTATAACTACATATATGTGCGAACAGTTTCTTCAAATTGAACTATATTAAAAGTCTTTATCGCAATATGTTACACGACGATCACTTGGTGTATCTTCTAAGGCTATGCACTTCGACTTTGTCGCCAAATTTTGATAGATTTCTTAAACATAAGCAGTATCGAACAAGTCACTAATGAACAGATGTATAGTGCGTAAGATTTTAAAGTGCTTCCGTAAATCAAACGCAACATACAGCAACCAACCCGCCACTACAACACAATACACGGCTGGGGGTTAAAGAGAGGCAAAGTCCGCATATAGTGGAAAGAGGTAAACCCAAACTCCCCTCTTTTGCAAGGGTTAGACATAGCTGTTGTAGAAAATCATAGCTAGGTATAGCGACGGCTTTTTAAACATTTTAGTATAACTTCAGCCTCCTTCCCATCTTTGTATCTATACCGAAATGTGTAACGGCACTATTTCTATCAGTTTTTATCTCGATTAGCATTAAGTAGATTGAAAAATAAGCTTTTACAAGATAATTGTAGAAAGTATACAAAAGATCTGTGTGATCCATTCGCATGACTTTCTTTATAAGCTATGTTCCATAAACTATTCTTAAGAAAGCTTATTTTTCTATCCACTTAATGTTATTCCCAATCAACTTTGCGGAAATGTTTTGTTGGAGGTACAGGGGAGCATAGAGGAAACCGAATCGATAGTCTGTTTAAATGCTAGTCCAGGTCTGGGCGACTCACGCGGTACCTTGAGCTATCTTCATTCTTTTTACCTGCTAAACATACAGTTATCAATCAAGATCGTGAACAGTTCTGCGCTCTCTGAGCACCAATTGCCCAGGCCTGTGCTAGTGTATATGCTGACCTATAAACTTCGTACTCTTTCTTTGAGAAATATACTGGCAGTAGTTTAAAAATGAGAAAGGTATTGAAAAATCCAAACCGGTAGCAACGGTTATCTCGAAAATGGTTAAAGACACAAAGAAAAGGCTATTTTGAAATAAATTGTGTATGTTACATTTAACACACCAGAATTTTAGAACAGCTTCGAAATGGCAAGGGTTGAAAAAAAAAATCAGTGACCGTCACCGTCAGATGTTCCATTGATTTACTGCGTTTGGGGTTTGAGACCAACGTAGTTAATATACGTATGTTGCGATTTAAATGGCACAATTTGGAAACTGATTTGCACTTTTGGCGATGCATTAAACGTAATTGCAGCAATTACTCCTCTCTTACATCATAATGGTGCAAGTGTGTTCGCAGCGTTAAATAAACTTTTCCCTATTGTGTACAGGTTGTGCAGGAGATGCGAATGCCCTCTATGGTAACCTGTTTTGGTTGCAGCTTATTTGATGTTTCTAAACCGGCTCGGTGAGAAGTTTGCATAGGGGGTTTTTCCAAATGGCATCTAATAAATCACTTCATTGTCAATCAGCAACTATTTGCTTCTTTGGCCTTTCATTCTTTCGTCCTCTTCCTTTTTAGGGAAGATTAAAAGCCCTATCCCACCAAAGTTAAACCTGCTAATTTCCTGATGTTATCTCAAAAGCTATTAAAGGTATCAAACTGATCATTTTGCAGGTTTTAGATGCATGCCTTCTAAGTTTAAGGAACCACTTTTATAAAATTAGTTTGTTTATTAAGGAATATGAACATTTTCATACATCTCACCATTTTTGATAAACGTGTATCAGCAGTTGCTTTTCTGTATAACCAACCAACCAACCACCTTGCTAACACGAAAATAGACCAATAATAGCATTGAGTTTATTTTTATCATCCTAAAATTTAATTTTGCTATGTATCTTTAATAGTTTCTGATAAAACGGATATTTATACTTCAAAATGCCATTCAAAGAAAAAGCTGCTCAAAGCAAAATGGATACAACAAACTCGGACATATTTACAATGTGTGTTTATCACCTATTGCAAGTAACAAGGGGAGGGGTGGTATTTTAAGCTCTTCGAGCAGCAGTTCTTGTCAACATTGCTGATCTTCCGCTTACGCGCAAAATTTGCGCCCTTGTTACCAAACTACCTCCACAAATTTATTCCAATATTGCACTCTTGTGTACCTATATCACGGTAAGGTAAATTGTATATCGATCCAAAAGTATTTCGGCATACTAAATATGTCACCGAATTCCCATATAGGAGAATCAATCTAATTCTTTCTTCTCAAGCTCTCGCATTATAGACTAGAATTGAAGAAATCCTGCAGAGGGTAAACTACCCCGCCCTCGGTTACAAGCTGACTTAGTTGAGCACACGAGGAAACCTTCGATTGCTGAAATCGATTTACGAGGTGCATCCAGAAAGGAAGTCCCGATCGCATCCAGAGATTGCACCACCAGACGGATAGGAATGCGCGTGTCCAGGAGAAGAGAAGAAGTATATGGTAACATTGCAGTAAAGTTTCAGTTTTGTGACGGCAGTAGTTACTGCTCTGTGCTAGGAGAAAATGGCTCCTCAAATATTGTCTCCCGCCAAATGCGAGGTTCGTGCAGTCATCCGATTTTTGCATGCTCAAAAGCAATCTTCATCAGAGATCCATCGTCAATTGTCTCACGTGTATGGACAGGGCATTATGTGTGACAGTATGGTAAGACAATGGTGCAGGCAATTCACGGAAGTAAGAACCAACATTCAGAACGAAGACCGTAATGGCTGAGTGTCCCTGGTGACGCCAGAGGCATTACGCTTGTGCATGGCAATGCAAGACCCCATACAGCCAACGCCACACGAAATGTGTTGAATAACTTTGGATGGGAGGTCTTCGAACATCCACCCTACAGACCCGATCTTGCTCCAAGTGACTTTCATCTCTTCCGTCTCATGAAGCGTTTTCTGGCAGGAAAACGTTTTCACAGTAACGCTGAGGTGCAGAATGAAGTGACTTCATGGCTGCGGACATTGGCGGCAGAATCCTATGAGTTGGGCATACAATTAATGGTGTACCGTTACAATAAATGCCTCAACAATGGTGGTGACTATGTTGAAATGTAGCCAGTGAGTCTATGTAATTATTCCAATAAATATTTCTTACTTAGTGGTGTTCTTGTTCTCTTTATCGGTTATCGGGACTTACTTTCTGGATGCACCTCGTACTAATCCAAGGAGGCAGTCCGAAGAAATAAAACTTAACAAATAAACGTGTCAACGTTTCAAGTTCTCCTTGTGTCTGGAACACCTCTTTCGTATTCCTCACAGGTGTTGGCGAACTGCATTATTAGCTCTGACCCTTTCCCATGTCTGATTCATCTGGGTAAAACTTAGCTAAGTAAATAGTGACCTTGCTTGGCCATATGATGGTGTCCTCCGTGGATTAGGGGTAACATGCTTGCCCCCTGATTCCCTAGGTCACGGGTTCACTTTTTCGGGCTTAAAATCTTTAGCATGGCTTCCTTTGGAAGGGAAGTAAAGCTGGGGATTCATTGTAGATTTACGGCACGTAAAATAACCTCAGGCCTCATAAAAAGGCTCTGAGAAAAATTAAGCGGTCATAGCAGTTAAAGAGCATCCATAAATAGAAGTTTAATTCTTGGCCACACGGTACATTAAGTCTCCCGTTTGGCGGTCTACCTAGGAAAGCAGAAATATATTACGAAACATTCTTACACGTAAGCACGCAATGGTTTTTAGTGAGACCAAATTGGTGACTTAAACTGAAGGATTATCGCTATAACAAATGGACAAAAGCAATTACATTTATTGTGGATCAGTTTATAGTAAAAACAATCGAAATGTAAGATAAGTGTTTAAATTATCTCGATGTGAACTTCAGAGCGAACGAAAAATATATTGAACATATTGATGCGTTTGCAGAAAGCTTGTAGGCTAATATCGAGATTCCTGCAGCTTATGCGAAACGTTCTCATCACCTTAAGGAGAGTATAATATGATGTTGGGGTTAAGGCCAACTTAAATGTGGAGTTGGAGAGATTTTGAGCACTTAACTTTGAAGAGGAAAGTCTAAAAAGGGTTTTACGGATACGAATGAATACAACAGTGGTACTTCACAAAAATAAGAGCGCTTTATGCATTCATTATGCATGCATCCTCATTTAGTCTTGCTACACACATTTGATGCTGAACAATCAGCGAAGCATCAGTAAACGCAATATACTGCTATAGTAATTTCTTCCAGGAATTTGACCTCTGAGCTGGATTTCTTTTGCTTCTACTTGTTTCCTTCGCTCCTCTTCAGCAAGAAGCGCAGCTAATAAACCTCTCTGGTTATCGCAATAAAAACTGGGAACAGGTTGACCTACCAGAAAACTACATACACGGTGGTTGTGGCGTTTAACTCGCAGAAGGTTGCTGAGCAGCAGATTTGAACGTTACAGTTTTTATTGTTTTTATCACACGGGTTAGAGACATTTGTATTTCTCATTAAATTCATTTAGAAAAATTGGTAGAGTATGAGACATCTAGAGAAGGAATTGAACGAAGATATTGCCACCATGTTGGAGCTGTGAGCTTGTGAGGATGCACAGGAAACCCGCAGCCTTGCAATACTTACACCTAGAGAATGAATGTCTATAAACTTTTGAAGGGTCTTTGTTTCCATAAGACATAACGACATAGTTTTGAATTATGTACCCCCGTGGACAAAAAATATTAGTCATGTCTGGAGCGCCAAATTCGTCTATGCCCTACACGGCACAGCCTTGATTGATCGTATCGTTTAATAATGTTAAGGGTTGTCTCTTGTGAAAACTTGTTGCTGCCGCTACACAATTGTATCGCGGATGGAGTGGAAGGCATGCAACACAGGGGAACATTGTGAAAGTAAGATAAACAGTAGCAGATTTGCTACATCCTATGGCTTTGGGAACTTGTGCCAAGATTCCGGGAGTACGTTTCGGCTTCCCGTTTTGCTTTAATCCCTCTGTCTAAAGCAGGGGCGTGCAGAATAGTGTCTACTGCGAATCCACTGTGCACGCAACCCGCATAACATTCTTGCTGGTTGGAGGAGTGGTACCTCTTCGCTTCTTAAACTGTTGACAGTGGCGGATTGATACAGTTAACGATCAGCCCGTTTGTTTCAAACAGAAAAGAGGTGGGCACACTTTTACTATGTGAAATCTGAATTACACACATTATCATCATCCGAACATATGAGAAGATGTTCAGACTCTGGCGTAATATCTGTAACAGCAATATGTAGTTCGCCTAGAGGTGGATATCTGAAACGCGAGATCTCAGCTTTGATTTTTCTGTGATCATCAGAGAAAAAAATGTTCACATACATATGTATAACAGATAATGTACGCAGCATAAGTATATGCAATGTAGATCAGGAAATGCTAGTTTTTTCGTTGTATGCGGCATGATGTCTACAATAATGCCGTTCAATGTTGGTTGGAAGAAAACCATGTAATATGTTACAAATGAGGTAGACGGTGTTGACACAGACATAATTCCTCCACTGATACCGGTCGCGAAACCACATTTGGACTCTTGAAATCAACAGCTAAGGAAGGGGATGTGTACCGTTGTGTTGCATAATTACACGGTGAAAGGTTCATGAATCACAGGCATTCATGAATCCTCTTTTTCCCACCTCTGGTCTAAAGGATACGGTTATTGCTCTGTTGCCTTGGCATTTGGCACTTACTCGCGCAGCTCTATGGCCTTATCCTTGTTCGAGGCTCTTGATTTTGTCATTAATAAAGCGAAACTAAAGGATAAGTATGTGTAAAGTCGGTAAAAGGCGAAAGGAAGACGAATATATCTTTGAAAACACAGAATCAGATTGGAAAATTCCATATCACAGGGGATTTAATTCACGGATCTTCCACTTATCGTGCCACTGCTGTAACTGTAACCGCCTGAGCTGCGATGGCTATGTGCCGCTTCGACATGTTCTCATATTCATTTTGAAAGTATAGCTTCATACCCCGATAGTTCATAAGAACTTTAGGCTCGGGCTTCATATTTACCGACTTTTCTTCAATCGATGGCATTGCTCTTTCACGTATGCGGTGTGTAGGTTAAAGTTGGAAATGCAGAATCAACTACTCGTAAAAAGTCAATGTCATTGCCGGAATTTGAATGCGAGTATATACTAAATTGCTTCACTGGTTCAGTGTTAACTATTTTTAAATATTAGGAACGTACACTTGGTTGAAGGGCGAGCACTTACGTCATTGAATTACGTATCAGCAGATCGCTTAGATGCAGCGATTAGTACGGCTGTTCCACAATATTACTTTCTCTACTAGTTTACGTATAGTAACTAAAGGAAATATTGCATACCACCGAAAAATTGCATGCCGAGATTACTCCAAATATAGCTTTGCTGCTCCGTGAATCCCAAAAAAGGATTTTTTTTTAGAAATAAAAGGGTGGGTGCGTGCGAGCAGCATAAATCAAAGACTTAAAGCGCTTAAACAACAAGCTTGGTGTTTAAGTTTAGTGTCTGCTAACGATGTTACGCGAATGTTTTCAAGAAAATACCACCATCCCTAACTATCCTTCACATGGAGAATTCTTCTTTCTCCCTTTTCTTATTTTGTGAAAATGGCTAAACGGTTTTGATTAAAATACCACATCTGTAAGATACTTTTAAGAACCAATAACATTTATTTCTTGAATTTTTTGAAATTAACCTCTGAAGTCCCCTTCATTCAAATGCCCTTTTGTATAGTTGTTAAACCATAAGTGATACACAAATTCTTATTGCTTAAAAAATTCAGATCTTGTTAAAGTACCCCATTTCTCCTAAATGCAAATTTTTATGGTGTTAACCATTTCCGGAATATTCTTTGTTATGGGTTTGATTTTCAAATGATGAGTGTACTACTTGGCAAAGCGACGAGGCGTATTGAACTTGGTGGTCGAGCGCTGCGATCGCTTCTTATCTTGTTATTAGAAGATCAAAATAATAGTAACTTGGCGTATAGTCAGTGATAAAACACAAATAGGTGATCTCTCGCGCCTGCCGATATGAGACGTTGCTGTCCTGAAGATATGATTGCATCTGAACACAGTGTACACACTCTGTCTCGCCTTGTAACTGGGCTGTTTCACATTCTTTCCGATACGCCTCATAGCTTCGCCAAGTAGTACACCTTCGAGTAGTAATCACTACTCATTTTTTTATTTTCGTGGTTATGCAAAGAGCTAGGAATTTGAAAGCATTCAATAGCGATCCGATTTTTAAAAATCTGACAATCGCTTAGCCTACTTTATTCTTGTTACACCTACCTATAACAAAATGTATACATATTTAAAGTTCATCTCGATTAACTATGTTGTTGAAATATCTCAAATGTTTTCGTTACGAGCTAACAGACAGATGGAAACTTGACACACGCCATTGGCCAATAAACGGTGGCCAGAACTTACATATTAGTTTAATTTAAAGGCGTTTGGAAGATGGGTGCTTTATTACTTTCTCTACTGGTAAGTAGAGGAAGTATTGTATTCCACCCAAAAAATCGATGTCGAGATTTCACCGGAAATATGTGTTTTGAGACCCCCTAAATAAAAGAAAGCATTTTTAGAAAAAGGTACGTGTGTGTGTGTCTGTGTCTGTGGACAGCATAACTAAAGTCGAAAAGTCGGTTAAAAACCAAAGTTGGTATTTAAGTTTAATGTCTTTCAAGGATGCGACACGAAGATTTTGAAGAAAATAGCCCCACCCTAAACTACTCTTTACATGGAAAATTTTTCGAAAACTTTGATTTTCTTGAAAATGGTTCTAACGATTTTGATTAAAATGACCTATGTTTAAGTATTCTTATGAAAAATTAAACGTATATTTTGGATTTTCTGGCCATATCCTGTGTAGTCCTGTTTACTCTGGGTGACTTTTGAATAACTCGTAAACCGTAAGAGATAGACAAAATATTACTACATTTATATTTATATATTGTAGAGTGAACCATTTCGGAGATATTCCTTGTTATATTTGTGTCAGTTTCGGAAAACTTAAAACTTCCGCGAAATGCAACATCGTTGTTCATTTTTTTATATGTTAAGCGTGCAAAGAGAACGGGATCTCAAAGCTTTAAAAGATTTGACTATCACACAAAGCCTACAAGGCTTATTTCTGCAAATGTTTATCTCAATTAACACGAAGAAGATATAGGAATAGGAGTTTGTAGGAATGGTTAATACAAGAGTAGAGAAAGTCATGTGAGTGCAACACACCAGACTTTTTTACGTTATTTTGCATTTTGATCAAACATATGACCTCAAAAGATATTGCGTTCCAAGGAGGTGGATGAACTTTCCAGTGAGGCTTCTTTCACTTATGATGAAGGCGTCGTAAAAAGACATGGCTTATTTTGTGGGTATTCGCGGGAGATAGGTGCCTGAAAGGTTTAAATTTATGGAAGCTGAGGCTATCCAGTCTTGTGTATGGAACATGACCATGCATACATTAAGCTTAACGTTTCTGTACATAGAGGATAACCGCTTTTCATTACTAAATTTGGATATGCCAGCCGAAAGCCTTGTAATACCTCGCCACAAATTACCATCATGTTAGCAAGTGGGCTTGGTTTAGCCAGAGTAACTTAATGTTAGTTGCATTGACGCGAGCCTGACAAAACCAGGCGCTTCTGTCAATCTACTGCAGAAGCCGTTGAGGAAGACTTTCGTAAAGACTTTATTTCTTCCCATGTAATATTTAATCGACATTGAGGTAATTTTCGATTTTGAACAAGTAACTGATGTACATAATGGATTATTTTAAATACAAAAACCACATCTGTCAAATTCGCGCGCGCGCCTGTGTGTATGTGACAAAGAGAGGGAGATTTAATTTTACCTATAACTTCGAACTAACTCGATTTCTGATTCTGAAGTCAAATTACCCCAATCGCGAACGTTTACCTGGTGCCTAGAGTATTACAAGGCGTTCTCAATCCAACTTTCACACACAGCGCAGAGGGTTTCTGGATTAAAGTTGATATAACTAATTCATTAATTTATGTGGTTCAACAAAATGTTATTACATCCATCAACACTACTTTGTATATAAGTTTCTAAATTTCTGCAAGACAAGATCTCACAGAACGACTTGAATAAATAGTTAAATCTTCAAAAATCGATACCGGATGGGTTATAGGTCGAAAAAGTTTTGTGTTGGAAACTTTTTAAACTCCAGAGCAGTTTGGTTACGAAAGACAGGTAGACAGTTATATTTGGCAGGTGGCCGAATGCATAGGAAGAAGAAACAAAAATAAAGGTCAGCTTCACTCATCGTTCTACGTGTACTCTTTTTTCTCGTACCCCCTTTTTTTAATGAAGGCTTTCAAAGTGATATACGACAACCAATCGTCCAGATCTTTTGGCAGCTGACGTGAGCGCCAGTGATAGAGAAGCCGATTTACAATTCCTAAATCCACGTGTGGTGCTGGATCCTGGCAGTGACTCAGAAAGGGAGGCTGAAATGATCTTGCATGCTGGGTGATTAGAGATGAGACAAATGCATCCTGTCCATCATCTACTTCTTCTGAAAGGTTCTTTCATGTCTGACGGAAATGAATAGGAAATATGTGACAACTGTTGGAGAAATCGTAGTCAAATTTTCTCATCAGAGATAGTCACTGGAAACATTGATCTTGATGATGATGATGATGATGATGATGATGATGATGATACCCTTACTTACTGTACGTCAAGCATGGAGATTAGCAGCCAAGTGGAAAGGGAACATCTCCGCATTCAGCGTAGAAAGGCATGACGTTATTGTTTGGTTATAGCGATGATTTGGCACTCTTTAATTAAATTTTAAATTAGTTTTGCAGATATTTAAAGTCTCAGCTAAAGAAACACCTGTTACAGTAATTATCATACACTCACCTGCTGCTTAGAAAAACACCTATAATCTTTCTTGTTCTAACTACTTACCTCTAGTAAGAGGAAGTATTGCATTCGCCCCAAAATTTGGAAACCAAGATTTCACCAGCTCTGGGGTTCCCTGAATCCAGAAAATAATCTTCAGAAAAGTTGATTAAATACCAAATTTATTATTGCAACTTACAAGGATGCGACACAGACATCAAGAAAATCCCCCCACCACAAACTGATCTTTTACATGGAACAATTTTCGTTATTTTGCATTTTCTCAAAAATGTTCCCACCATTTTATTAAAATATTGTGCCAAAGACGATAAAATCCAGTCCAGTAGTTTTTGTTCACTTTATTTTCTTCTAAAGCGTTCGTTCGCACAACACAGTTCTCTTTTGCTGACGTTAACACAGCCTACAACCTTTCGTTATATTACAACTCACAACTGTTTTCTTCTCGTAACCTTTACTCATTCTCTTCTGTCTTCACTTTCTCAGTGTTTAAAATTGCTGACCTTGACGATGCGATCACTCAATTCTAATTAGCTACTTCGCTATGTTCCTTTCGACGCCACCCTACACACGCAGATGACACACACTAAAACTAAAAACTGACTGCGTCGACTCATGTCTATAACTAACCACTAGCTCCTCTTGTCGCCTCACCTTATACAGCGAGGATGACACAACATGGACCTTTCTCGAACTTGAACAAATACGTCGGCCGCCGGGCACTTCTCGAATAATCTTGAAAATGCCCTTTTTGTTCTGCCGTTGATTGTCACGTGTTCACAGCACTAGCGCGAGACAGTGTGACCTTGAACGCCACTGTCGCCCACACCGCCAGTACTCTGAGGCAGCTCGACACCGAGCCTTTGCTGTTGCCGCTGCCACCACTCCCGTCGGTCGGCGTAACAATATCATACGTTTAAGATGTTTTCATTACAAATAAATCTTATTACACAACAAATGTGGATCTTGTTAAATAATTATGTCAAATTAAGTCTTTTGTGACGTTAAATTTGCGAAATAGTTCGTGTAATTGGTTTGACTTTCCATTTAGGTAATTAGGCATCGCCTTGACGAGAACAATTTTTGGACCCTGGTTATACTGTCCACGTTACAAGTGGGTTCGAATGCTTTAGCACCTTTCGGTGTATTTTCTGGAGTTCGACATTTGTTCGTATATGTGCGCCGGGGAGTGCTTTCGTTCGGGTCTCTGGGATGGCGATTTTAAGTCGTCCCTATTCAAGCTGATAAGCTCATGTGATGTATCCCCAAGCCCCAAAGTGGTTCATGCTAAAAGGTCCTGTCATTCCACCGCCAGCTTCATCTTTACCATCGGAGGTATCGGACTGAGCCCTCTGAGTACCTCCACTTCAGAAATGGGTCCAGAGTCATCGCTTGGTGGAATGAGATTACCCCCGAAGGTCATAGATTACATGAGCGGGGTTACAGACGATGAAATTCATGCTTGCGTGGTAGCATAAACGACTGAGTATGATTATCGAACTCTTAAAAAAACATTCGAAGGTATATAGAGCCCTTCCTAACAGAAGTTCTTCACCACAATGAAGAGAATGATTAGTACAAAACAACTATATATTCATCAAATGGTGCCCATCTAAAGATGTGATGTTAAAACTAGGACCATGGTGCTAAACTTCAATATTTTAATAATTAATTCTTCTTCCACACAAGACGGTGGACCAAGTTGCAAAGTTAGAATCACACTGAAATATTCAGTGCTATAGCCGGTGTTTGAAATAGGGATCTACAACTTTCCGGGCTGTTGCCTTACCAGCTGAGTTACTTTGGCAACATAGCAGCACGATATTAAGTTCAACTGACTCGTAGTTTTACTTAAATCTGCTGCGTGTAGTAAGTAGAGGAAGTATTCCACACAAAAATCGTATGTCGAGATTTCGCCCCTGACCACCCCCCACCCAAAAAAAAAAAAAAAAAAAAAAAAAAAAGCTTTGGTAAAGGTGTGCGTGTTTGCGCCCGCGGGCGCGATATTTCTTTTTATGACAGATGAAATGTAGAGCTTTAATTTTCTGAGAATAGCCTCTGAAGTCTTCTTCATTCTGAATGGCTTTTGAATATCTGATAAACTATTAGAGATAGACGAAACCTTACTACACAAAGAATTTATTGTTCATACTGTTTAAGAGTTAACCATTTCCGAAGTATTCCTTGTTATTGTGAGAACGTTTAAATACTTATACTTTTCTTAAATGGGAAGTCGTTATTCATTTCAAGGCCATCACATAACGAACAGCTCCTAAGCGATTTGACTGTCGCTTAAATCTATTGTGTTCTCTTATTCACATTGTACAGCCATGGAAAAACTGATTGAGCGCATTAGAAGAGCAGAATATTTGTACGAGTAAGTTCCATGTCGTGTTGGAGTGCGGTTTACACAAGTCACTATTTCCAACATGCAGCCTGAGGTTGTTCCATGTGTTATCGTCTGTCGGACACAAATAGGCTCTGTCTTGAATCGCCACTCGCATTTGTATTTCTTGCTAATAAAGAAAGCGATGGTGTAGCAAACTACCCATTTGTATGTCCGACAGACGACAGCATATGGAACAGGCTATCAATAAACTCAGCTGCATGTTGGAAATATCGACTTGTGTAAACTGCATTGCAACACGACGTGGGGCTTAAAAATATTCTGCTCCTGATTCGCCCGATCATTTTTTCCCATGGCTGTACCTACAAAGAAACATATAAGACCATTTTTACAAATGTTTATATAGTTGAGGCCTGGACGACTCGCGGGATACCTTCAGCGACCGACATTTTTAGCTGGTAAACATACAATTAACCGTGCAAGGCGTGAGTAGTCTGCACTCTCTGAGCACCAGTTGCCCAGCCCTGGTATACAGGGTGGAAGGTACTGCTTCGGCCAGAATAATATGGCTAATAGATGCAGGTGTAAGAAACATAAAATGCCAAGTTTAATTTCGGTAGGCTTAATAATTTTGTAAAAATTTTAAGTTTTTCGGTAGTGTAAGTGGCAACGCTGTGCTGTGTTCGCACACGCCAGCGACCTGTTTTGAACCCGAGCAGCGCGTGCTTCTAGGTCTTAGTAGTGCCTCAGATGTAAACAAAACACCTGACTGGCGCGTGCCTTGCGGCCAACACTGCTTCAGTTGTAAACAAAACAGACGACCTGCGTATGCAAGCACGAAGACACTGGCCCAGTGCGTTTACGTAACAGTGAAGCGGTCGCCACCTCGGGCGAATTGGCAAGAATCGATGTCATGCCTGAAAAGTGTGAATATAACTGAAATGACGCATTTGTTCAAGTAATAACGAACATGCAGTTTTCCATAGTTCAGACAGCAGAAGAATGAGTAAATCAAAACCACGAAATTTTTGGTTGAACAATGCTGACATAATAGTGGACATGCTTCCTCGTCTTCTTGTTATTGTGATCATCATCATCATCATCATCATCATCATCATCACCATCACCATCACCATTATTATACATCACGAGCTAAAATAAAAGTGTTCCCCCTCATTTTTCTAAAAGAATTGTACTCTTCTATAGAATGAGGGGGACTTTTATTTTAGCCCGTGATGTATAAGAATGGTGATGATGATAATAATAACAATCACAATAACAAAAAAAAAAAAAAAAAAAAAAAAAAAAAAGACGAGGAAGCATGTCCACTATTAGGAAAATCTGTATCTCTTTATTAGTTATATCCATTCGCCAAGAAGCTAGATGGCTCCAAATGTTTGACCCATTATTTTTTGTCAGCGAAACGGTTCTTTATTGACAACAATTGTAGTGGACATATTTGTTACACTCATGTAGAATCGCTGGTTAACGTGTGGCCGAAGCAGTACCCTCCACCCTGTAGATTAACATAAAGTAAATACAAGTGTACGTTTTGTTAATACTTGAACTAGGTGTGGGAATGACACAGCTACAGGTAAGTGCAACGCGTTTAAAACACTTAAACAACACGTCTGTCTTGCCCGGTAGCCTGAGCAAGCGGTGAAACGTTAACTAAATAACAATTGTTGTCGCAATTGTGAAGAGTCATTTCCGAGGTACAAATATTTCATAAACACCATTTCAGCTGTAAAACATCTACTGCTGAACGCAGACCTTCCCCATAGATATCCACCCAGTTTGACGTTTTCGTTGAGCATTTGTTCCATTATGGAGTTCAGTTCCTTGCTGCTGCGATTGACTCCAGGGCTTAACTCATTCGCCAAGGTCCTTCGTCTTTCCGTCGTGTTCTTCCATGGCTTCCTTTACCCTGGCCATTCGCTCGTTACTATTCTCCGATAGATCTTCATATTAGACATTCCCGTCTTCATCTTTTCTGTTTTGGAGTTTACATTTTCAATCTGCCTTCCATTTTTGTTTCCATTTTGTCCATTTTTGTTCCTATATTTTCTATTCCGTAGTTTACATTTTTCCAATTCGGTTTTCATGTTTGTTTCCTCTGTCGCATTCCGGAATTCATTTCATTTCCCATTATGTCCATCTTGGCTAACATTTGTTTCACCAACTGTTCAATATCGTGCTTTTCGGCGCACTCCTGACATCAATTGTGATTACTTTACTTTTTTTTTAACTATTTCTTTATTTTTTATTTAAACACCGGAGCAACACTAAGCAAAAGCACTGTTGAACAATAACAAATACTACAGGAAGAAAAGCTGGTTGATAAAGCCATGTGATTGTACTACGCATTTCTGTTTCAATCATATAGAAAATTGTATGAATTGTTCGTAATTGTTCGCCGAAGCGGGAGTAGTGAAAGAAATGTGATTGTGTTTACTAAAACAAAAATGAGTAGAAAAGCATGTGAATGTTACGCACTTATATTTCAAGTGTATGGAAAAATGTATGGATTGTTTGTAGAAGAGGGAGTAGTATGTTAGGTAAAAGAAAAGGGAGTAGAGAAAAACATGTGAACGTAATACGTTGGGTGGTAAAATGGATTGCATAAGAACCTTCGCCATGTAAACAATTAGAGATGTCACTTTTCATGGCGATCGGTCAACCTGTTTTGGAATTTACCCACTCTTCAACATACAATATGTATAGGCGTTGGTATGCATGAAGTTGATAAAAGATAGGGAATAACATGTGAATTGTTACGTAAACCAAAAGTGAGTAGAGAAAATAGTATGAATGTAATACATTGTATTTCTTTTTCACATATCAAATTGTATGAATTATAAGTTGAAGTTCGAATAGCGAAAGAAGACTGATGGTGCCTCGTAAAGGAAGAATTAGTAGAGGAAGTCGTGTGAATGTAATACGTTGCATTTATATTTCAATCGCAGAATATTACATTAATTGTATGTTGAAGGGCAAACAGAGGATAAATGAATGTGCTACGTAAAAGAAATGCGAGTAGAAAGCCATTTGAAAGTAATATATTGTGTAGTAAAATTGTTGCCATAAAAATTTCCCCATAAAAAGTACATATACGTGCCGAATTTCGCGGTGATCGGTTAAGCGATTTTCGAGCTTAACAGTTGGATATATATAAACAACCAAGTTGTATAGATGATATGAATTGTTTGTAGAAGAGTGAGTGGAGAAAGAGATGTGAATGTGTTACCTAAAAGTGAGTATAGTAAACAGTGTGAATGTAATATGCAGCATTTCTACTTCAAAAATGCACAAAATTGTATGACTTATTTCTAGAAGAGTGAGGAGAGAAACAATTATGAATGTGTTTCCCAAAAGCAAGTAGAGAAAACTGTGCATGTAATACGTAGCATTTATATTTCAAACATGCACGAAATTGTATGACTTATTTGTAGAAGAGTGAGTAGAGAGAGATGTGAATGTCTTACCTAAAAGTGAGTAGAGAAAACAGTATGAATATAATAGAGAAAGAGATGTGAATGTGATAGTTAAAAGTAAGTAGAGAGACCACTGTGAATATAATATGTAGTATCTCTATTTCAAACATACAGAAAATTGCATGGCTTATTTGTAGAAGAGTGAGTAGAGAAAGAAATGTGAATGTGTTACCTAAAAGTAAGTAGAGATAACACTGTGAATGTAATATGCAGCATCTCTATTTTAAACATACAGAAAATTGTGTATTTATTTGTAGAAGAGTGAGTAGAGAAAGAGATATGAATGTGTTACCTAAAAGAGGAGAAAACAGTGTGAATGTAATAGCATTTATATTTCAAACATATAGAATATGGTATGACTTATTTTAAAAGTGCGAATAAAAATGTTTCTTAGTGCAAAATCACATTTTTTATGGAAAATTGTTTATAGAAGAGTGAGTAGAGAAAGAGATGTGAATGTGTTACCTAAAAGTGAGTAGAGAAAACACTGTGAAGGTAATATGCATGTATACAACAATTTAATCAAATCTTTAGAGTCGTTTCTGAAATACCGGGAATATATATACAAGAATTGCGCAGTAGAAGCGGGAATAAAAAATGTTATTTTTTATGCAAAATCGCATTTTTTCGGGAATTACACCTACATAGTTGAACTTAAAAAGCATAACCCTATCTGAATACAAAATTTGATCGAAATCGTTAGAGCCGTTTCCAAGTTGCCCGGAACGCACGCACGCACGCACGCACGCAGACACAGACACAGACACAGACACAGACACAGACACAGAGACAGACACACAGACAGACACACAGACAGACACACAGACAGACAGACACACACACAGACACACAGACAGACACAGACAGACAGACACAGACAGACACAGACAGACAATATTATAGTATAGCTTCGCTATACTATAATATTGAAATCTTGTTGTTGGTGGGAGAAAATACTTATTTAGATAAACCTGAAAGGCAAAACGTTAACTAAATAAAACTACTTGTCGCAATTGCTAAGAGTAATGTCCGAGATACAAGAGATATAGAAATACATAAAAATATTTCATAAACACCATCATTTCAGCTGTAAAACGTGTACTGCTGAAAGCAGGCCTCCCCCATAGATATCCACCCAGTTTGAGGTTTTCGTCGAGCATGTGTTCCATTATGCAGTTCAGTTCTTTGCTGCTGTGATTGACTCCAGGACGTTAACACGTTGGACAAGGTCCTTCATACTTCCGTCGAGTTCTTCCATGGCTTCCTTAACCCCGGCCAGTCGCTCGTTAATATTCTTCGATAGACTCATATTGGAATTCCCGTCTTCATCTTTTCCGTTTCGGAGTTTATATATATACAAGAATTGCTTATTTAAATATATAAGATATGTAGAGAAAATCATGTGAATGTAATAAAAGTTTATTTTCTCACCGGTAAACCACAAGGCGTTCTCAAGTTCATTTGGAGAACAGAGATCCCAATGACGAGTTACAATCACGTGAGTACTTTTAAATCTCCGGCTTAGTATTTAAGCATTAGCCCAATCAATAATAAATTAAATGGTGAAGAACCGCGGCTCATATCCCTGTTCTGCCATTGAATTTGTCACTCTGACTCTGCCTTTCCAACTTAGCTTATACCTGGCTTGTGTGGATGGACAGTTATTGTCATTGATTCACAGAGTATTTTTAATTAAACGAAAGAACTTACTGAAGTCAATGAAGCACCGGCGCTTGTAGTAAGATGTTTTTTATTACCGTCTCGTGAAGGGAGAACATGCTGGAAACGCTCCCTCAATTCTGCAGTTTGTCACACGTCAAACATTGAAATTGAATTTATTTCTCTCCCGGGATGTGCGAGGTCCTGCGAACCAGGAAGTTTTTCTTTCCCTCTTGAAACCGGATACTCGGTCTGTTTTGTAGATCTTCATTGTTTATCGAATAACTCTTTCATTCCCGAAGTATAGATAGCTAGTTAAAGTGTTGTGCTGGCATCTTCCTTTGCTCTTCCTTTTGGGAACCACTGGCCATGTGGAAAGTAAATTGAAGTACGATCGTCTACTACTGAAACAACAAATATTGTTTAAAAGGACTTGAGTGATTCATGTAGACATAGGATACAACGTAAGGAAATGATTTCGTATAAATTTTATATCTTGCATTCCCTCGACTTTCTCGACCCATTCCTCAACACACTATAGGTACTATAACTTATATTTCTAACAACAAGTTAATCGGGATAAACATTTGTAAAAGTTGTTTTATTACGTATTTCCTTATAGTTACAATGGGAATGGGGAATACAGTAGGCTTAAGTGATAGTTAAATATTTTAAGAGGCGGTCGCTGTGTGATGTCTTTGAAATTTCGTTCTCTTTGTAATGACCACGAAAAAAAGAAAGAAAACAAAAATACTACCCATTTTAGACAGGTATAAGTATTTGAAAATTAAAATCAATAGCGAGGAATATCTCGAAAATGGTTAACTCCACTAAAAATAAGTATATTTATTTCATGTCAATTGTGTTGTGCTTTAACAGGATCTAAATTTTTGGTAAGATTTTGTCTATTGCTTAAGGTTTACTAGTTCTGCAAAATTGTTCAGAATGAAGAAGGCTATTGCCAGAAAATTGAAGATATACATTTCATTTGTCCTAAAAATGTCTGAAACATTTGGTATTTTAATCGAAATCGTTTCAGCCATTTTTGAGAAAATCAAACTTTTTTAAAATGAATATGCATGTAAAGGGTAATTAGTGGGAAATTTTCTAGAAAAATTTCGTGTCGCATCTTCAGAAGATAGTGAACTTAAATACAAGTTTGGTATTTATCCGACATTTAGTATTTGGGTAATGTTCACGCGCGCGCGCGCGCACACACACACACACACACGCACACGCACACGCACACGCGCACACGCACACACATTGAAGACGGCAACACCTGATAAACGTTTTCCACAAGCAAGGTCTCTGTGGGTAAGATAAAGTGAACAGGAAATGTAATAGGCAAATTGACTGAATATATGAACGCAGGGCTGGAAATGAAATATTGTTGGAGTCTTCAGCAGGCGCTAGAGCTCGTAGTTTATACAAATCATTATGCTGGGATGGTTATTCATATTCTGTATCTGAAATAAGATAAAACTCTTAAGACCAAACAGTGAAGATAATTCAAATTTTTAGTAATACATCCAATACCACAAATCAGACAGGAAATGTCTGTTAGATTACCTAAAACTAAGCTAATTATGCGTGTTTCAATTTGTTTCTTCAAACTGAACTTATTTCAGACATTATGAAGTTACTACTCCGGTCATATCCGCGACTAGGCTTCTGAAATAATTTGTTAGTGTTTTTGACTTGTTCGTAGTGGGGGTTTTCAGGATTTGAAGTATAGAACTTTGAAACGTGCACACAGTCACTCCCGCATTTACCCGTTCAGACTGCGGGAATATGAAATGATTGTACTAAAAAATGTCCTATGCCTCAGTGCTTCCACTTCGTACCACCACCAACTTCGTATATACGTATGTTTACAGATCTCCTAACCCCAGGAGTGCTGTATAATTTAAAACAGTGTAAATTAAAGTTTGAACATATTGTTCAGTGCTAAAAGGGCTTTGTTGGTGTTATAAAATGCCAAAAATAAAAATGGTGCACTGAAATAATAGGAAAACAAATAATTAAAAATATGTAGGTTTAAGGCTAGTTTCACACTGGAACACTGGTGACAGTCGCCAGTGACGGTCACTGATAGAGATACATTCGTTTGAATTGGACCATTTATTCCACACTACAGTGCCTCACCCTCGCCACATGTGACGCACAAGGTAACTGTGTTCAGAGCAGTCACCGCCGGACATGCATTAGTTTGAATTGGAGTGTTTGCACTGGGACACAGCATTGCAGATTTGCCAACAGACAGACAGTCTCTTCTGAGCACAGTGGTACAGCGAAGCATTCTTTATACATTATACTGTACTCATTGTGGGCATGAGTTCAGATTTGATTAACACGGAAGATTTTATAATTGAAGTAGAAAGTCTTCCAGCTACTTGGGATATTTGACTAACTAATCAGTTGGCAATACGTGCAGTGTTAGACACCAGTAATCCAGGTGTTCACCACAATCACTGGCGACCGTCATTAGTGTCCCAGTGTGAAACGAGCCTTATACTTATGTGACTGCCTTGAAATTAATATATCCATTTGATTTGAACAATTGTAACAATCAATAACAATCCAGCTGTCAGCTGAAAGAGGCTAGACATGGCACTAAACCTCTTGCTTTTATGGGGAATGAAGATCAACATTTCTTCTACTGTTCAATTTGCGTTCTTTTGTATAGTTGCCTCTTTTAGAGCTTTTAAATAAATCCATTCTTCACATTATCACATCGAGTGACTCCAGCGGATAGAGCATCTCTACTTGGGTTTATTTTCTCTTTGAAAGTAGGTTTAAAGTAGGAAAGTTGGAAGAGGAGAAGGGGGTGGGGGCGGGAACCTATCAAATTTTTTGTTGTCCGTTTTAATTACGAATTTTTATCTTCCGCTCTGAGGCACATTCTAATTAAAAGGCTGCAAAACTCACTTCTTAGCCCGGGCTCCATGCTCTTTGGTGACGTACCCTGTCTTAATCAGCGCCAACTCTACAGGAAGTTGTATTAACAGTTTGTTACGAACCTGGAGTTGTGTGTTTCGCGACAAATTGCAGTTGCATATTTAATTAACTAATTCGGCAAGTAGTGCATTTCCCAGATGTTAACCACGAGTTGCTTAGCTTGTTTTGTTTTACTTGTTTACAACAAAGTGATCTTACGAACAGGCTCAGCTCGGGCATTTGGTGCTTTTTCAGCTTTATCTCATTTCTGCTAGCCAGAGGATAGAGATGACCGTAACAAAGGCTTAGAAGTTGGGACCTTGTGTATCTAAGCGACCGGTATTCAATGTCAACAAACACCTCTTACCAACACAGCGGTTCTGTCACGTGTTATATTCCTCCCGAAATAAACACACTTGAGATAAAATAGTCCCCAAGCACGAGAGTGATCTAATTATAGTATATCCTAGAACATCACACCTGTGTGTTTGTAGTAGCAGTGAGTCAGGCGGCTAACGGTGAACCCGCCACGCTTCTCTTTACTTCTGTTGTGCAGCGCTGTCCAACTTAGTGTTTGACGCTCCTTGGCGGGATAATAAATAGCTGATTTAGCTTTTGAGTAAAAGGTACTGAGCTTTACTGGCTTTGCCAAGTTGGTACGTACATACTGATGTAAGTAAAGGAACCACAAAGATGCAAAATTCGCTTAAAATAAAATATAACTGATCAGTACAAAGCAAATACACTGGCGGGCGCAGCGTAACAGTTAAAAACATGGAGAAACTACATGCTATATTTTGGCATCTAATTCTCGTATGACTTAAAATAATTCACTATATTTTAGTTACACAAATTAAAACACTTCCGTGTAAGTTTTTCATATGCATACTTTGTTCCAGTTTTTTATTTCTTTTCTTATTACTGTCTTTTCGTTACGGTTTAGAATACATGAGAGTATGTCTAAGCAAGGTTCCATAAAACGCCTAGCAGGATATCTCGGAGAGCCTTCTTGCAGGTATGTATACAATTTACAACAACTTCTCCGTAATCGTTATGCCGCTTTTGCTCCCACTATACTCTGCATTTATCTACATATACATATGTAGGTGATGAGTGAAGAAACAAAAACATGTCTGATAATATACATTTTGTATGACATCGTGCTTTACTCAATTCTTGCAAAACTACGCCCTTGGACATCCTTAAAGATATCGTAGGTGTCACCGCCCCTAACATAGTCTTGATTGGCCAAAGCGAGGACGGAACTATGAGTTATATCCAATAATATGCGATGAATGTCTGGCGGGAAGCAATCAGAGGTAGTATCATTTATTATACACGTTGAGTGCACACAATCTGCCGCTTATCGCTTGTAACTCCTTAACACCGGCGACACATGAGCGTCGTCTTTGCGTCCGCCTTTACACACCTAATATTACACCTAATACGTATGAGATCTAAATACACACGACTGAAACACTCGCGTTCTGTCGTCCGTTCAGTTCTCCAAGATGGAAGCTGATGAAGTTCTTGCTGTAGTGGGTCTTACCTATATCGTATTAAACAGAAGGAAAAGTGAAAGAAGGTGGTGGTACACCCAATTAACAGTGAGAGGCATTCACACGGCAATTTTTGCACAGTGTATCCTCCACTCCGTGAAGATAGTGACAATATTTTTAATTATTTTTGAATGTCCGCTTCATTTAATGAACTTCTTTCGAATGTAAAGGGACACTTATCCTTGTGTACATCACAAGCGGTATCCCATAATACAAGATTAATTTCAACCTCACATATTCATCGCTTTGTATCCATATTTGCCATTGCAGAGGCTCTTGAAGAAGCGGAACGCAAACGAAACGCACTGAATGTTAAGTGTTTCACTTTTCTCTGGTTATGTTATTTGAATGCGCACGCAGCTTGCATATTACATGCGCTCTAGCATTTCAATTCTGCTCCCCGCTAAAAGACGCACGTAGCGTGCAGATTACGTGCGTTCTAGCATTTCAATTCTGTTCCCCGCTAAAAGACGCACGTTTAGGCGCGCTTTGATTTCGTGACTTTGATTACGCGCTGAGCATGTGTCCTGTTCCATTAGATGCCTAGTGAAGCTAAGCCACGCGCATGTTACTTGCCTAAAGCGCACGTTAAATAAACGCTCGTGTGTCCTCAGGGTAAGTGTGATGTCGCTCTAATTCTAGGATAATATCTACTATATCCCGACCGGCAATATTCAGCCCAAGAGTAGAAAATAGATCTCATCTTTTCTTTGTATTATTATTATTATTATTATTATTATTATTATTATTATTATTATTATTATTATTATTATTATTATTATTATTATTATTATTATTATTATTATTATTATTATTATTATTATTATTATTATTATTATTATTATTATTATTATTATTATTATTATTATTATTATTATTATTAATGCGCCAATGGATACTTTTGAGGATTTCATTGCAGTATGCCACACTTACACTGTTATTTGGAAATAAAAACCAATCAGTGTAGTGAAAGTGAGCGTTATCGCAATGCGCAATGGTTTGCACATGCGGTGTTCATGTTCGTGGGATAATGTAAAACTTTGTTTCTCAGAGTAGAGTCACTATAGCCTTATTTATGTTGTAGCTGTAGCCCTAGTTCAGTGCAGGACTCACCTTCCCCTAGTTCCGATCCTTAACCATTGCGCAACGTAACGATCACTTCATAACGGTTTGATCGTTATACTTTGGTTGCGAAATCAAGCGATGGAGAGTGACTAGGATGCTATATTCCAGGGCTGGGCAACTGGTGATCACTGAGCGCACCCTGCATACGGCCTTGCACTGATACATTTATGTTTAGCAGGTGAGAAAATAAAGGTTGCTCAAGCTATCCCGTGAGTGGTCCAGGCCTGTCGTACTTACTCTTAAATGATAGAGTCAAAATGTATGGGAGGGAGAGGTTGGAAATCACTCAACCGATTTTGACTATTCCACTCATATGTGACTTCATTGAAACCAACTAATCATATGCATAACAATTTCAAATTTCAACTGACAGCCTTCATTCGCGAAAAAGTTATCACATTTCATTATCACCTCTGAATTTTAATTATCACCTCCTCTGCGTTTCTGATACCATGTCAGCTTAGTGGACACATGTCCAACTTTGTCTCTTCGGAGAACCTTACCTTACCATATCCCACTGCACTCCTTTAGTCGAAGGAACAGTCAGTATATAGTGACGGACACAAACAGGTGATTCCATGGTCGTTTCTAAGTCATACCTTGAATTTTCTGGGAACCTCCTCAGAAGACTTCTTCATTCTGGATGAGTTTTGCATAAATGGTAAAAGTAAGAGACACAAAAGATCACTAAATAAAAAATGTGGATCTGGTTAAAACACACAGTCTATGTCAAGTACTTCGTTCTTCTTTTGAGTGAACCATTTCCAGATATTATTTGTTTGAATTTGCCAATATTTCTACTTTATTCAAATAGGAATACGTTACTCGTTTTTATCTCTTGGTCTTGCAAAGAGAACGGGATTTCAATGGCATCTCATGGCAACCAGCACTAAAAGCATTTCACTATCGCTTAAAACCTACTGTATTCCCATATTCCTCTTGCATCCACAAGAAAATTAGCAATAAGATACTTTCCGAAAATGCTTATGTGGATTAAAAAGAAGTAGATGCAGAAATAAGCATTTGACAGAGCAGTGTGTATAAGTGAATATCGCTCTCTCTCTCTCTCTCTCTCTCTCTCTAAAGTGAACCATATTATCACTAGGTGTATCTTCTAAGACTATGCACTTCGACTTTGTCGCCAAATGATAAGTAACTTCTTAAACGTTAGCAGTACCAAAGAAGTCGCTAATAAACAGATGTCTAGCGCATACGTTTTGAAAGTGCTTTCGTAAATCAAGCGCAATGTACATGTAACCAACCTGCCACTGCAACACAGTGCACGGCTGGGGGTTAAAGAGAGGCAAAATCCGCGTATAGTGGAAGGAGGTAAACTCAAACTCCCCTCTTTCGCAAACATTGAACATCGCTGGGTTAGAGAATCTAGCAGCACTGTCCTACAGGTGCGCTACAGCTTACGTAATTTGATGCAACAGAGCCGCTATTCAAATGTCAAAAATGGCTGACACTTGGTGCGCTGAAGTATGTTATGCTGAAATAGATGAAATAATTCGAAGAGGGGAACCTCGGAGCACACAAAATAGGAAATATGTTTAGAATCAGTTTGACAAATTTTATATTGAACGAAATTATAAATTAACAGTAGATACTCCAACTATTGGCATTGCCAACATCTTAAAAGTTTGGAGCATTAATATGATAATCTTGCAGGTCGAGCCAATGGAAGCTGATGTATGTATACCTGCTTCATGTTTCTTTTAAGAGATTAGTAATTACAATACAGCATTTAAATAACATTTCGTAGTCTACATCATCCTTTAATTCGTGAAATAGTCGTAGTAAACGCAATTCATAATAATTCTCTAGATAAATTGACAATTACTCATTGCATTACTTATGATAATTATTTGACTATTGGAAAACGCTGTTCTCTCGGATGGATATAATTGGGCTATATATATTATTTCCCACAAACTTAAAAGGTGGTGGCTCATATTCATGTCGTCCGAATTACAAAACGCAGTCATTCGTTAGGAGACAGTGATCTGCTGCTCTTCACCAGACCTGACACCATGTGATTTCTTCGTGTGAGGATACGTTAAAGGTCAAGTCTTTGTCCCTCGTATACCGGCAATATTGTGCAACTGAAGCAGCGTATCCGAGGCTTCGTATACATCGCGGCCGACATGTTGGGATGTATGTGGGAATATATGGCCTATCGTGTGTGACAAAGTGAGCAGATATTGAGCATTTGTAATGTCTGAATAAAAACACTGCACAGTAAAATAAAATTTGTATTCCTAGATCAATTTTGCACTGTGTAAAGAAGCATGTTAGTTCAATGCCAGGTATTTGTAAAAGACAAATGAAGGTAAAGAGTAGGTTGCTGTGAGGCGTGCAGCGCTTCTGGATGTTAAGAGATCATCGGGCTGCTATCTCCGTCAAGGTGTAAAGAACAGCAGTAGTTGTTCAGCCTCGATAAACGTTCCACACTATTAACATCATCGCATGTTGAGATACTTTTGTTAACTGCTTTTGTAAACTGTATATTTTCACGTCTTAGGAATACTCGAATAGATATTTGTATTTTGAATAATAAATACGGCACAGTCTGGTGCATTAACCTTTTAATCAAGTGATATTTGAGCCTATATTTCTGGGACAAACTATTAATTTCTTTCTAGGTGTGTGATACAGACGCAAAACATGTCTTGCAGAGTGAAGAAAGCGCTTGTCGTTAGCAATGAAGTATTTGTCTGCTGTAAACATTTAAAAAAATGAAAAATCCGCGTGCATTCATAGCAGAATCTCATTACTGGGTTGATATCTGCGATGTAAATGGGGCTTCTGCGTGTCTGGCATATGGTTTCCTTGACGAAGCCACATTGCATGTCTGGGAGATTATTTACACGACACACAAACCGGAAAAAATTAAGAAAACAGTTATCTGGCACGTACGGAGACAGTGATGCTTGCAAGCTCATGTGTTCTTTCACCAGGTATGCCAAACGGAGTTAATATGGCAAACAACAGTTTCACACATCCGGCTCCAATTTCAAAGCTGAGAAACGTGGATTCCTTTAACAGGTTAAAGTAGAACAAATATTACCGCACATACTATCCACCTTAGCATGAAGCTTTGTGCTTTCTCTGACGCATTCCACCCAAAAATTCAATATCCAAATTGCAATAGAAATACAGCTTTGGGGTCCCGTTAACAGCAAAGCACGCGCACATTTGTGTGAGGAAGAGAGAGGGGATATTATAATTCAAAAATTGAAAAGTTGAAATGTCAAACTACGAACTAAATTGTAAAAATGCAAGGATGTTTGGCCCCAGCCCTAACACCACGTTATAAGGAGAACTTTTCATTGCGATTTATTTCTCTAAATGTTTTATTAAAATTTATATTGAGTAACTCAAGGATTTAATTATTTCAGGTTAGTTAATTTGAGCATATATCAAATATAGCTTCATCCACCTGTGTATACCTACGCAGATCTTCTTAGGAAAGTTAAATTTTAAAGGAAAACAAACTATATAGATTTTCTGTGCGTTTAAATCATATTTGAGCACTAGTGTCATGGTCGATAGGGTGTATAGTTTTTGTTTTAAAACACATTTGGACACTACGGGTTCGAATCCCGCCGCCAAAGGTGATAAGTGTCCGTGTCAATATGCGTATTTCTATATAACGCTGTAAAGGAAAGAAGTTAACAGACAATTAGGAAAACAAAACAAATAAATAAAAAGAAACAGCGAAGAAACCTGTTTTTTTTTCCTCTACTTCTATCCACCTAATAAAACTATAACCGAAATGTTTCTGCTAAATTTCAGCCTTGGCTGAACAACCAAGGTTTTACAGATGCTGCATGACAGTTCAACCTGGTAAAACAAGAGTATTTCGAAAACTAAAGGACATAAATTGTGTATTTCAATGAGCCCTCTATTTGTGGGCAGTACGATTTTTCGGTTGCTTATGGTTTGTTAGTTATAGGAAATTATGCAAAATTAATTTAGAATGACGAGAATTTTATAGGTTTTTTACATAAAATTCAAGATTTTAATGTTATTAGCCATACAGATATCTTAAAGATAGGGTATTTTAGTCAAAATTGTTAGTGAAATATAAAATTATTCCGTGTGTAGAATAGTTTGGGTTGGCGGAGTTTTTTTTTCAAAACGTGCGTGTCACATGCTTGGAAGGTTATGAACGTACAAAATACCAAGTTTGGTGCTTATACGACTTTTCATTTTTGAGTCTTGCTGTTCACACAAAAATACACGTGCCGTTTTTCTAAATTATTTTTATATTCAGCGGTCCTCAAAACTGGTATTTCCAGTGAAATATTAATATAGAATTTTTGTTTTGAATGCCATCCTTTCTCCACTTACAATAGGTGCATGGTAGTAGTAAAAGTCGAAAAATCTCCGTGTTACATAGAGCATGTTTATAACTACAATGTTTCTGAAAAGTTTTGTTGTTTATCAATTTTAAAGGACGAATATTTTAAAAATTATACCAAATTTTCGCTATCCACTATAATTCGTTTATTCCAACCGGTTACAGCAGTTCTTTGCTACACAGTTAAAGATGGTGACGTCCTCTGGTTATCTTCTCCTTCAGTATATTTCTGGATATTCAGTGATTAATGAGTTTTGAATTGATTAATTTCCTGCCTAGTCATTACAGGTTACGTTCGAGTGTGTGTGTGTGTGTGTGTCTCTCTCTCTCTCTCTCTCTCTCTCTCTCTCTCTCAGGTTGTGGTTGCGGCATGAAGATGTTGAATGATTGACAAACTAGTTAAAGAAAAGCGAAACGGCAAATGTCGGAAAATGTCCACCTAATTGTTCTGTATAGCTCTCCTCTAGCTCAGGCAAAATAGTTATAATTTCTGTTTTATTTGCGTTATAACATGACTTCACATAAACTAGAATTTATATATATAAAGCCGAAATGTAATTATAATATGTGACTATTCCGTAATTGAAATAGTCAGCATTAAAATTGCGATGTCCCGCACGCCTCTCCTCTTGCCCGCTGTGACGTCACACGTTCAACTGGCCGTTGTTGCGAGCATCTGAGCTGAGTGGGCTGACGTCACAGCAGCGATACCTGTCTTCCCCTGCTAATGCGTTCAAGTTCCGCCATATCATCAAGTTTCTTGTATACCCGATAGGGTGCGTTGAGTGTTGTTCTGCACGCTACGATACGATATTAATCTCATCACGATCAAGGAGAGATGCAGAGGTGATAAGAGCTACGCGAATCGCAATCACCCATGTCTGGTCAAGGGAAATTCAGGACCAAATGAAAATTAATTCGAATTCGGATAAGAGGAGCAGTAGCTATCAGTAACCCTGTTATTATTCATAGAGTTTGGGACGGACTTGCTTACAAATTAGATATTTACCGTGTTATAAAAGGACGTCGTATTTAACACTTGTAATATTTGTACAAGAAACTTGAAGTTGTACCGATGTGTTATCCTCATTATTCAATTAAATTTGCTTTATAATTTCTTCACAATTTAAGTTTCGTTTTGTCTAATTTATAATGACTATTATAATAATGTTGTGTAACATCTTGGCTTTGTACAGGAGTGGTTCCAGAAGTTTTGTCGACGCACCCCTTACGCATTTACACATAACGTAATTATTTTATCCGCAACGTCATCGCTCCACGAGTTCTTATTCTTACATAACATATATACATACGAGGGTAGGTCAATAAGTAATGCCTCCTATTTGTTTTCTCTTTTAATTGCTAAGAAAATTGAATCCAATTTACATATCTCGAAAACTACAACATTGACGATTAATTTGTCACTTTTCAATATAATCTCCGTCCTTTTCCACAGTTTTGGTCCACCTTTTAACTAGGGCATGTATTCCAGTTTGGTAAAACACAGGGTCTTGCTTCCTAAGCCATTGACGCACGGACGTTTTCACAGCCTCCTCATCTTCAAAATGAATCCCACGATGAGCTTCGTTTAGTGGCCCGAACAGATGGAAGTCTGATGGTGCCAGGTCAGGGCTGTATGGGGGGTGAGGTAAGAATTGCTATCCCAATTTCTCAACTTCTGCAGTGTAGCGGCTGGTATGTGGTTTTGCATTGTCATGCAAAAGAACAACATCCGCCATAGTTTTTGTTGGGCGAACTCGGCGAAGACGTGCTTTCAGCTTTTTGAGAGTTCTGACGTATTGGACAGAATTTATTGTGCATCCCTGCTCCAAAAAAATCAATCATAAGCACACCCTCTGCATCCCAAAACACTGTCGCCATAACTTTCCCTGCCGACCGCTGAGTTTTGAATTTTTTTTTTTTCTTTCTTCGGTGACTTTGTGTGATGCCATTCCATTGACTGCCGCTTTGATTCAGGTTCAAAAAAATGAACCCACGTTTCGTCTCCAGTAACAATTTTTTTCCAGAAACTCCTCTCCCTCCAAATTGAAGCGCTGCAAGTGTTCGGAGGCTATTGTTTTCCTTGTTTCTTTGTTTTGGGCGGTTAACATTCTTGGTACCCAACGTGAACAAACTTTTGAGTAACCCAGTTGTTGAATAATCGTCATCACACTGCCTTTACTGAGGGAGGTAATGCGACACAATTCACCTGTTGTTATCCGGCGATCACCACGAATGATCTCATCGACTCGCTGAATGTTGCATGGAGTCACTGCAGTCACCGGCTTGCCGCTTCGCGTTTCATCTGCCAATGGTGTTTGCCCTTCAGCTTCGTTACAGCGACGAACCCATCGTCTAACAGTGCTGACATCCACCGTTGCATCACCATACACATTTTTAGCCTTTTGTAAATGCGAATTGGCGTTTCACCTTCCGCAATCAAAAATTCAATCACAGAATGCTGTCTAATACGAATGTCGATGTCAGCCATTTTGCAAGAGGATTCAGTGTTGCCACCTGTTGACTTAGGAAGTTACTGCTGCAGGGGATTGGAGAAGGTTTGAGGAATTGCGCCAAATTCAAATTTTTCACATAACTAACTTATTTAAGGGAAAAAATAGGAGGCATCACTTATTGACCCACCCGAGAGACAGCGAGAGAGAGAGAGAGAGAGAGAGAGAGAGAGAGCGAGAGAGAGAGCGAGAGAGAGAGAGAAGAGAGAGAGTGTGTGTGTGTGTGAATGGGAAGTAAGTATGGAAATTGACCTATAACTTTTATATTTGCAGAGTTATTTATTTGAAACTAGCTGACCCGTCGAACTGCGTACCGCCTAACAGTCAATGAATGTCGTGTTACAGATTAGCTGAAATTAATTTATGATTTCATGGAAGTAATACGATGAATACAAAATAAATATTTAGTTCAGTACTTTTAAGATAATAACACAAAAAATGAATAAAGTACAAAAATTAAGTATATCAATCGCGTATCAGCAAGACATGATTGAATTAAACTACATAATATATAGGTACATACTGTGCAGCATGGCATGCACTCGGTTTAATTCTTTTCATTGAAGCACCTTGTGATATATGACATTTTTTTATTAGGCGCAAGAACAAATAAAGCGGATGATTTGCCGACACGTGAACATGACACGTACAACTGACCATGAGAAAAACATAGATTCTCTGAGTTGAGACCACAAACAGTCAAGGATTGGCCTTGTGATTTGTTAATCGTCATGGCGAAGACAAGACGAATCGAGAACTGAATTCGTTTAAACTCAAAGGTCATATCCGTTGGGATCATTGGAATCCTCGGAATGAGAACTAACTCATCTTTAAATTTTACTTTGAGTATTTTCGCATGAATCACATTACTCATCAGTTTTCTTACCACCAAGAGCGTTCCATTGCATAGTTTTGGTTGGTTTAGATTTCGAAGCATGATGACTACCGAGCCCGCCTTCATTTGTTAATAAGTGCAGTAAACCAGGCACATCCAAGGAGTTTAAAAATTCAGTTGGATATTTAGTGGCTTCGTCTTCATTTGTTACACTTCAAAGATTTGAATGAATGCAGAGTACCAACGATTTGATTCTGAATTATAAAGTTTGTCATTCGCGTCTTTATTCTTAGCCGCCAAAATTGCTCGCTCGCTCGCTTAACCATTTATTTTGTGGTTATCAATGATGGTGATGAGCTCGTCTTTCGATGAGACGAAATTGCAAAAATTCGGAGGAAATGAGATCAATCCGCTCGAACGCGGCCATTTCCGATAGTCAGCAATTTTGCTTGGAAAAATCTTCTGCAGATGGGTCGTTCAACAATGCAACTCTCATGTTTGCTGCCAGTTGAAGTTTGTTCACAGTCCACCACAAATTTAATAATAATAATAATAATAATAATAATAATAATAATAATAATAATAATAATAATAATAATAATAATAATAATACACAAAACAATTTTCAAAATAAATCACAGACAACATTAAATAAATTACGCTTTCGCGACGTAAATATTTATATAATATACTGACTGACTGACTGGATTGACAGAATAATCTGTAATTATTGAGTGAGACCAATCGATTTAACAATTGTTGTTGTTTTTTTTTTTTAATCAAGTCATTTGTCATTTGTTCTATATTTAAGTAGCTTGATATATTTCCTTAGTTTACACAAAATAAATTTCTGAACGCACGCATAAATATTCGGCAACCAATATATATATATATATATATATATATATATATATATATATATATATATATATATATATATATATATATATATATATATATATAATTCAGTAAACGCCTCGGAAAAAATGGACCTATCATATGAGTACACTAACAACGTCAGCTAAAAAGAAAATGGTGGATTCTTGTACTTAGAGCAGGGATTGGTTGCCAAAAATTAGGAAAAATTTAGACACGCCTCATCCATCATGGACCCGTACAGTCAAAACGGACATATTATTAAACAACAGTTTATTTACATTTTTGCGTGAACTACGCCTCGTACATCTCCATATGCATAACAGCTTTTGCCATTTAAGTAATAATATTAAATCGCCCGGCAAATGATTAAAACTGTCTTAAAAGGCTAAATCAAGCCCGAACACTTGCGAGGTGGCAATGGCATAGCGCCAGGCATACAAGTCCTAGTATTGCACGCGGTACGTGCTTTTTAGCCAAGTCTCGAAATAGCTGAATAGGATTGTGACGGGTCCTCTGCGCTAAGCCCCAATGACACAGGTTCGAGTCTCAGCATTGTAAATATTTTTTTTTTTTTTATGTTCATCAAAACTTGGAAACCGAATTCACAATAATCTAATTATGAAGTCCCTGAGGGTTTAGGACATTATAATTTAAATCGTTTTTGGTTGTCTGCATTTTTAATAGCACAATAATTCATTGTGCGCAAAATTGAGTTTAACTTCCATGTTAAACTCTGACAATGTAATTTCCTTACTTTCTGTGTTCAAATTTGTATACATGATCCTTATTTCAATTGCACCTACCTATAGGTGTGTTTAAACAACTACATAATTGTAGTTCACCAATAAAGAAACATCAAACAATGTCATAAAACATAAATAAAACTAAAAATGAATGTAATAACAGTTTTCAGAATAATAGTTTGCAAATTGTGAGGATTGCACGGTAAAAAAAATTAGTACATGCAGGTGATTCGAACCACCTTCACAGCAGACAGATTACTTCGGAGTCTTACGCTCGTTCCAACTGAGCTATCTAGTAACGTGTGAGGTACACATACCGTTTAAGATGTAATATTTACTGGTTCCAGTGAACATTTGCAGAAGTGCAAACGTCAGCTGTCTAATTACGAATATATTAAAAAGCGATGTGATAACATCTATATTAGTACTAATTTCATCGAGTGTTTAACATCCATGTTAAATACGCGGGTAGAACCTAGTAATGGGGTCGATGTTTTCATGATGAACTATAAAATGCGGATTGCATAAAACTCGAAAATAAGGGCCAGCTGACTCACCTGGTATATATATGTCAATCCTTTTTCATTACTGACATTGTTCTACATTTTTAAAACCTAAAATACGCAATGATCCGAATATTGTAGATATATCTTGTCGATTCGAAACCTTTATTTAAATACGTTCTTTAATTTGTGGGAAGAGTTTACCGTATCGACCGGATGAACATTAAATGTTTGACAGTTACGAATCCCATGAACATTTTGTAGGTGTGGGAAAATGTTTCTTTTATTTTTTCCGTCAATTTTCCAATGTTTTTAATGGCTACTCTGCTATTCGGGACGGGACAAATACAACAAATCAAAAACCATGAAAATCGGTCCAGCCGTTCGGGAGTTATGTGTTCGAACTAACCCGACTTTGTTTTATATATTAACACAGTATGTGCACTGTTATATGGGAATACGATTACACACTTCAAATTTTTATGTAGACACCTGTGGCGTCTCCTCAAGAATGGACTCCACAGCTTTCTGGAAGAAGTTGTGTGGGGTGTTGGTAAGAATTTCCCGAATAGGTGCTTTCAATTCGTCCAGTGTGCGAGGTTTCGTCCGGTACACCTCTTTTACGCAGCCCCATAAGGAAAAGTCACAGGCTGCCAGGTCCGGACTTCTTGTAGACCATTCATGAGGTCTCTTAGTGTAAGGCCATCGGCCATCTTTGTTAGTATGTGTCGCCTCTCGCAGTCACCGCCGGTACTACGCGGCATGAAAAATCAGTATCCTATTTAATGCTTTGTATGCTTCCATTAATTCTATCAATATTAAAATTTAACGGCCACTTAATAATACGTAGTTACTTCCGGCCCGCCCGCCCTCCCTGAATGTGTGTGTGTGTGCGCGCGCGTGTGTGTGTGTGTATATGTGTGTGTGTGTGTGTGTGTGTGTGTGTGTGATATTTTTGCGGGTGTAATCAATAAATAAAACTAAGAAGGGATGGTCATATTATTTAATTATGCCATCAAACTTACTGTTGGTGTTTTTAAACACACAAGCCGTGTGTGGGCAATGGTTTACCGAGATAAATACGAATTGGTTGGAGAATTTGGTGTCATTCTGGCAGGGTCACGGTAGCTTAATGGTTAGAGCACCCGCCTGGTAAGCGAAGGGTCTGTGGTTTAGATTCCAGCTGTGGCATTGAATTTTTCAGTTCCAATTGTACCTCTAAGAAGGGATACTTACGGGGAAACGACATTCTTCTGGGTGAAAGGGAAAACACGTAAAGTCACATAGTAAATGTTTAATATTTTGGGTTTATCCTTTCATCATTATGAAATTAGCAGACTAAAACCACACCCACAAAATAACACACCTGACGGTCTACTGCACTGATTCTTAACTTCTATTACTCATATGAAAACAAGCCCAGATCCAAATATGTTGTGAATTCCTTATTTCACTGTAATGTTAAAGCCACATTATGGCCACTGAGCCATTCTACCATAGTGTTACCATTACTGTGTGCCTATTTGTTTGGACTGTCTGGTATGGGGCATTGTCTATGGCAATAACACGGTATGTTGAATAACTGACCCTTAAAACATCTGTTGAAATAGTCATGGTTAATGTCTTCATGGCAATCCCCGGATCTCGAACTGAAAAAATAAATATTTTGCTTGTTAACCTTTATGACGCTGTCAATTGCCAGGATCATATTAGCGCCGCCCGTGTGTCGGAATTTCGCGAGTTCAGGACCAATAGACGAGCACCTAACCAACTGAGCCATCTAGACCGACTCTCGAACTCAGGAGTAGATGCGGCCATAAGAGATGAATTCCAGCATGGGTAATAAATAATGGAATCCTGCGGTTGACTTCATGGAACTTTCAATTCTATCACCAGCGCTTAAATGCGGTATGGCCGGCATCTAACCACGTTTCACCCAAACACACACTTTCCCTCAAATTCTTATTCTGTATATATCTTAAAAATAATGCTCTTAGGGCGTCAACATCGGATTTTTCGAGTATTGTTTTTGTCGTATTTATTGTCTTGAACTCAAATCCGAGACCATGGAGGACTTTGTTTAAAGAGCTTTTCCTGAAATAACTGCTTCTTTAAGTGAAGCAATAAATTATCAGGGTGCTTATTTCGGGTGAAGTAGCTGAAGATGTGCCATCTTATTGCATTTAATTCAAAAGTGTCCAATTCAATTTCTCTGGGATTAAACGCAATCGTTACTAACAAAATAGGCTAACAACACAAGTAACTAAATACATGAACATGGACTTCCAGGACATCACTAGGGTGATATTACTGACCTAAGTCACGAGTCATCAGTGTCAACAAACTAAAGGTAATAGCTGCTTGAAACATTCCTGGTCATAAATGTGATACTAATTGTTGAACACTTGCCGCGCACGGGATGTTTTGACGAACATCAATAAAGGTCGCATTTAAAGCGAACAACTCTAGCGCTTCAGTTGCTACCAGTTTCCAGATATCTCCACAAAGTCGCTAGATTTTAAGCGTTGTTAGATGTAATTTCATCATATTTTCGAGTATCTTACTCATGTTTTAAGATTTTTCTGACTGAGCAATAGGACGGCTCGATCTCCCCTTCAGCTGGCCGTGCTTTCTGTGACTATTCCACTCACACGTGACTTGGTTGAAAAAGGTACACTGGGAGTGAATTTTTGAGCAAAATTGGTTGAAACTCCCTTTTTTTTTTTTTTTTTTTTTTTTTTTTTTTTTTTTTTTGTGCTGCAAATGATTCTTTGAATGTTTAGGCATCCACAAAGAGTGAACATTTGCAGTTGCTCCCCTCTATTCGGTCGCTACGGCCATTTGAAGAGCCCACGCTGGTGGTATTTTGTTCTTTTAAAACTAGTCAGCCACACCTCCTTGCATGTTCCTGGAAACTACTCCTGTTTTGTTTTTAACATTTTCTGTGAATCTTAAAGAAATTTTTCCACTTATAATGGTTTATTGTTGCTTTGTGCTATCATCTTCGGCATATTTTGGCAGCTACCGATGATATGCGTGTGTTGAATGAGAAGCAAAAAGGGAATTTATTGTGCTTGTTATTTTGCTATATTTCTGTTGAATTCGTTATGTGGTGATTATTATAAATAGATATTCGTTTTATGTATGAGAGTTAGTTCCATTTTACAAATACTTTGGTTGGCTACAGGTAAATGTAAAAGTTCAATAGGCATATGTCAATGTATTGCATGAACTCCAGGGCACTTATATTTGGAGTTTCTATAATAGAAGCATAGCTCACAGTGAGACTCCGCAGAGCCGTTGCAAGTTGTCTGTTCAGTTCGATGATCGTACGGTTTAGAAGCATTGTTCCTAATTACATCGGAGACTAGCTTGCTCTGAACTAGTACACTGTTCTGGTGGGGGACACAAAATACACATGAGTGTTCACTCATTTGGAAAAAACTGTCCTAAAGAAATGTTTATTTCTAAGAAGCAGCTAGAAATTTGTGCATTAAATGTATTTTCTGCTCTTAACATGGGCTGCTCAGCTTCTCAGGAGCTGAGATGTGTAGTAAGGGGCCAGGAATGTTCAGCAACTGCTTCAAAGATCAGTCAGAAATGGGATACAACTCGACTCCACGAAAGCAGGAGACCTACTGCTAGAAACAGGAAAGGTGGCTGTAGGTGGCTAAAAGGAGGCAAAAGTACAGAAGGACACAAAGTAAAGTAAAAACGCAGACGATTATAAATTAGGAGTGTTTTGATACCTTAAGAATATGTCACCGTTTTCTAGCATAATATTTTATAAATCAGCGTTTTTCTCAAAACTTCATTTTCACACATTCCAAATGTTCTGCGTGTCTCAATTTTTGTTTAAATACAACTAAAATTTCCCAAAATGAGTAGAAGTATCCACTGTGATATTCTATGTCCCAAAATACATGCGATACTTTTACAACAACAACAAAAATTTATAGCTCCAAAAGTATTTATTCAATTGGAATGAAATTTGGTATTCATACTAATTTATTAGAAACGCAGTCACAATAAAATGTTTCAGAAATACCCATACAACACTATAGAAATTTGAAATTTCACTCCCAGTGTCCCTCAGTCATGTGCATAACAATTTCAAATTACAACCAATGTCAGCCTTCACTGGCGAAGAAAATATCACGTTTCATTATCACCTCCTCTGCTTTCCTTATGGTATGATCAGGTTAGAGGATCTAGCTGCACTGTGCTACAGATGCACAACAGCTGACGTATTTTGACGCAACACAGCCGCTATTCAAATGTAAAAAATAGCTGACTGTCGCTTCGGTGAAGCATTAATTCTGAAATAGATGAAATAATTCAAAGAGGGACGCCCCAAAACACGGAATACAGCAGGACATATGTCTGCAATCAGTTTGACAAATTTTTTATTGAACGATATTACAAATTTACGCCAGATATTCCAACTTCTGACATTGCCAACATCTTAAAAGATTGGAGCATCAATATGATTATCTTGTAGGCCGTGCCAATGGACACTGATGTATGTATGCCTCCATGTTTCTTTTAAGAGGTTGGTACTTTAAAATACAGCATTTAAATAAAGTTGATTAGGCTATATCAGCCTTTAGTTCGTGAAATAGTCTTAATAAATGCAACTCATGATGGTCAAATTGTCTAGATAAATTGACCATCACTCGTGGCATTACTTATGATAATTTGTCAGTGATACTTTTTCCCCTGGTCTACTTTGGAATACATATATTATGCTCTCTGCTTCACTGGCATGTGGCGGACCCAGTTTAATGACCTATCCGTTATAATTGTGCCTACATTTGTGCGGTTTCCTATCTCGAATATATTTTCACTTTGATCTGCACCAGATGTAATCGCACTTAACTACCGGGCTATAAATCTCGGTTTTAGTGGAGCTTGTAACCGATCGCTCTCATAAAATACCATTTATGTCAAATGATGCAGCTACATCTGTTTCTGCTTTTCACATTTATTGAGGTATGCTTATTGAGTGCACATGAGGTCTAATATTTCTCGGTCTGCCCTAGCATTTGTATAGAAGCAACAAAATCACCCCTTGCAGCAAAATCAGAGATTGGTACCTATGTGTATTACATGTGCAACAAGCCAGTATGTAAAAGTTTGAATGTTTGTGCTAAATAATCCCATCACATTGGTTAGTAAGTATGTAATACTAGTTTCTTATACGGTTGCACACGGTTGCAATTTTATTTTCTGTACCGCTTACCTACAGTAGGCAGAAGAAGTAAATGTATTGTTACAAAATGACAAAATCAGTGTGGTTACTTTTCTATCGCTTAATTATCTTCTAAAAGTTTACCACAAATACAGTTTTCCTCTTCGTTAACACGGACTACAGTCTTTCGGGCTAACACAGCTCACAATTTTTACTTCTCATAACCTTGCTCAGTCGTTTGTGTCTTTCTTCACTTGCAACGCTCGTTGAATCATCTTACGACGTAACACGACGACAGACGCGCAGCTGGCTTGCGCTCATTGACGTACTGACCGATTCATGTCTGTCACTGTGACTCTAAGAACTTGATCTTCTCTGTCCTCCTTATATACTGGGGATGACGACACACGGACCTTTCTCGAGTTACACACATACCCATATCCACCCACACACATATACCTACCCACCCACACCCACACCCATATCCACCCACACACCCATACCCACCCACACCGGAAATGACGCAGCTAGAAGTCTCGCGAACGCTCTCGAACCCCCTTTTGTTTCTGCAGCTTTGATTGTTGACAGTCACATACATAGCAGTCGCGCGAGGCAGTCTGGCCTTGAACACTTTGCCCGTTCGCCGGGATCACATGCTGTGAAGTAGCTTGACCCCGTCCGACCTTTGTCTTGCACAGAACCCAACGTCACGCTATTGTATCCAAACATTTGATATCGATATTTTATATTTTGAGTAACTTCAGAAAAGGTTTGTCTGGTCTTGAGTATTTGCTGAGTGAAAGTGAGGGGTATAACAGTAAAACGAAGCATCGGTCAAGTACCAAAATTAGTGTATAACCTCAGCTTCTTCTAAGGATGTGACGAGAAGTTCTGTGTAAAATTCCTTCCACTCCAAACTACTCTTAAATGGAAAACTGTCTATTGCTTTAAAAAAAAGTAAAAGAGAAAGGGGCTATTTATGACTAAATCGAAAACATGTCCCAAATATCAGAATATAACTACTTTCATACCGGCTTTTCTTAGAGCACCAACTTAGAACATACTATCTTAAACTGTGAGTTACACCCAAAACTCTCCTGTTTATTTCTACATTTCTCACAAGAAGAGCGTAGTTGTGCAGTTCGTGTGTAAAAATTCCCGCTGCAGACATACAAATAAGTTATAGAAACAGATCTTTGCCAACGACAGCATTAATACAATTACTATCTCGTATCTGTTGCACGTCACCGTTTGTGAAATACCGGGTAACTAATTAAACCTAGATCTAAATCACCAGTTGCTCGAAATGTCTCGGTATCGCATTGTGCTACGGCAGCGAAGCATGGACTCTCAGAACAAGAGAATTATTGTCGGGTATGCTGCATGCGCTTTGAAAGGAAATGAAAGCATTTGAGAGAGCTGGGAATGCAAACAATGCTAGAATATACGGGCTGTAGTCAAAACATTTCAGTACTGCAAAGAATGGACTGGAAGAAATTATGAAAGCTCCCTTGCTACTTTCCAAAAGGTACAGTTAATGATCCGTCGGTTGTAGGAAAGAATAGACAAAATATCCGTAGTGTCCAAACATCTAGAAATGTTTAAAAATAATGGACAACTGCTAACTTCGCAGTAGCGAGAATCTGACATCAGTATATGCTACAGTTATTTAACCTTTCTGAGCTGTAATGAAATCCTTTTTTGGCAGATGAGACTAATTTATCATGGATCGTAAGCTGATAATCTCACATCGAAACCAGTCACTATACAAATAAAAGGAAACGCAACGCATATATGTATAAATATTGTGGAGTGGGTGAAACTGTTGCTTCAAACATGTATTTTAAAATATTGAATGTGGAAGTACAATTATTCCAGTTACTAAGCGTCTTTTGGAGCCTCGTGTTCTTGAAATTGAATGTTTTTATTATTTCTACAGAAGTAGATCAAACTACTGTAGAATATCCTTTCTCATAGCAAATGACTTTCAGGTATTTCTGTCGCATAACAATCAGTTGTTAAATATTTTGATTTCTTCTATATTTTAGTTAATATTAATACTGATCTTCCAGAATGGTGCCTACTCAATGCATGTGTGTGAAGTGTATAACATCTCGGAAACAGGGATAAGTAGATTCGTCTTGGTTTTAACAGTGGCATCGCTCTGTTAAATACACCATCATAATAGTAGTAAACGTCATTCTGGGTGGTTTAGTTGTTTAGGCGCGGTCCAGTGATCCCAAGTTCGCGAGTTCAAACCCGGCCCAGGCCGATAGTTTTTAATCCAGCTTAAAAGCGATGGCTCCATATTAATAGGTGTACTGGCACGTAAAAGAATTCGTAGGGACGAAATTCCGGCGCAATGGCGGTGCTGATATGATCCTGGCAGTTGGCAGCGCTTTTAACAAATAAAAGAAAATTAGAACATAAAAATTATAAACAATATAGCAACACCTTCCTTAAGGACAATGTTTTCATCCACTTCTCGCTCATGTTATGCGTAAAAGGTTCAAATTGCTACACTCTGTGTGTTTTACATTTTTACCTCAGCCATTAATAAATGTATTTAATCCTCCAATTATTGATACGTATATTAATTCTAGAACCGCGAAATCTATTCTGCTCTATGCTGATCACCCAGTACGTAATATATGCCGCGTGGAAGATGCTGCCACGGCCATAACCAGGGACTCTACCTATATGGTGAGTGTATGACAAACAGGTCCAGTACAATTATTGTCAATAAAAAGCCCTTTCGCCGTAAAAAACTAATTTGTGTCAAATATTTGGAGCCATCTAACTTCTTGACGATGGATATAAGTTGTGTTATTTAAATAACTTGCGCAAACATCGAGTGAACAACGCTGTAATACATTTCTATCTTAATTCGAAAGAATTTAGTCGCAATTTTGTGTTAACGTGAAGTTGCCAAATCTCTCTTAGAAATTAAACTTTGCATGACATTTGTGACCAAATTCATTTGAATTAAGATAAAAAAACATTACAGTATTGTTCACACAATGTTTGCGCGACAGTTAGTGAAATATTAAGCCGTTGGCTCCAAATATGACACATTTTTTTTCAGTGAAACGGTTTTTTATTGGCAATAATTGTATTGAACATATTTGTTACACTCATGTAGAATCCCTGGTTAACGTATGACCCGGTATATGTATATTGTATGTGTGTATGTGTTTTTGTGTTTTTGTGTAATGTATACATATACAGGATGGAAGGGAAGTCATTACATTCCTTCTAATATGTGCTTCATAGAAGTATTACAAACAAAAAAGTCTAAAGGCATTTTGTTCTTTGATCAATCGATTTCGAAAAATAAATTGTTTTTGTTGCAAATTGGATGCGTAATTCCACAAGAATGTACGAGGATAACAGTTTGTTACTTGAAAGATGCGTAGACTAACTTATTTCTAACATAGCTTTGGTAGTAATAATGCGACATCACACAGGTTTCGAAATAATTAATCACTTAAAAGAGGTGAAGGAATGCTCCGAGCGCCTTTTTCAGACGCGAGAGATGTCGACAACGTTGCGTTCAGGTTGTTCAGGAAATTGACCTGATTTCCGCATGTAAACAGGTCGAGCACTTTCCCTTTCCCAAATGTTTTGGCAGGTAACAGTTGTGATTGGCCTACGTTCGCAAAGTAAACAGGAGACATTCACGAGACTCGTGGTAGCAGTAGTGTTTGTTTCTGTACTGAACCAGTGAAAGTGACACGCACACAATCGGTAGTGTCGGCAGCTTCTTTTCGACAAAACGATCTCCGTAGGAAATGGTCAGAGACAAAAGCGTAAGATACAAAATGTGCTCCAAATACCGAGATCTACCACTGATTTAAATTAATGTAACGACTTCCCTTCCACATGGTATGAATCCTCTGGATTTTTTCTTCTGGGGAGACGTGAAAAGCAGGATCTACAAAACATCAACTACTGCCCTCGAATCTTTGAGAGAATGCATTTATCTGGCTGCGGAAGAAATACTCAACAATGAAGGTGTTGTTAGAGTTCGACGTAATTGGTTAAAAAGGTGTGAGGCTTGCAGGTGCACAAATGGTGGACATTTTGAACAATACCTGTGAAGTGTGTGAAACATTTTGGTTCATTGCTTATTCTTGTGCTGTCACCTTAAAAATACCATTTGGTACACTTTGTAAGAGCCTACAAATGTGCCTTTGTGTTTATAAGTCAGAGAGATGGTTTGGTTTATTAAATTATAGCAGTTATCAGCTACGAAACGATTTAAGTTTGATGTTGAAGGAAATGATAAACAATCTCCTTAGATTGTGAGTTTAGGCTACAGTATGCGTTACTGGAGAATTCAGATGTACTGATTTATTATGACATAGTTTGAAACCTGAGTTCATAACAATAATTAAACCTGCTCCTCTGGCAGTTTATAGCCAAACCTCCACCCGCAAGCAACTCTTCCCAGATTAACCATTAAATAGGAATACGTTTTTTTAATGACTCGCGATTAAAGAATATAAAATTACTCTTATTTCTCAGTTAAATAATGATCTTCCTAATATTTTAAAAGTTATCCTTGCGTAGACTGTTATTTATGATAAGGGTTAAAAGGAAGATTTTATTTTGTGAGTAGGTGTGATTTCGAAACAGGCCGCAGGCCGAGTTGAGGAAACCTACGAACAAAATAAAATCCTTTTAACCCGTGCATCATACACTATTTTTAGACAGTCCTGTATATTTATAGATATATTATGGATTATATATAAATATATGGTATTGTTTTACCTTCTCATGGTCATGATAGTCTTCGGGTTGCGATGTTCATTTGCCCTGCGTACCATCAGTGTTGGCAACATGACTTTTACAAAACCATAATATTCTATATAAGGGAGGCAGTGGAAGTAACAAAACGACGAAAATAACGTAAAGAAATTTAATGAATATTATTAATGGGTTCAGCGTAATGCATATTCAAATTCAAATGACCCGCCATTTTAAACAGGCATTGTGTAACTCAGATTCACGGCCAAATGGAATGAGGCGATGGTCATATTCCACAAGAAAACAAAGTTGGCATTATCGACATGTTAAAAGCTTTTGAGCAGAGTGAAAGAATTTACTACTTTTAAGACAGTCGTGAACTACTAAAAGGCTCACTTTTACTGTCAACTGTCTAAAAAACTCTCTATATAGGTAGCTCAATGTAAGTACAATGGGAGCAAAACCAAATAAACACGCAAGGGGAAGAAAATCACAAAATGAGATAAAATCGAAAATTGCCCTGAAAGAAAAAGTGGCATAAAGTGACAAACAATTACGTAACAAATGGGCATTTTCATAATGTGGGATCCAATATAAGGATTTTTGTACACGTTGACAAAACCTAAGATGCAGTAGTTAAAGGATGACCTGTCATTACTCATCAGAATCCGAGTCCTGGTGATGAAATAAAATGCGTTGCCCTCTGTGTGTTCGGATATGAGTAACATGGTGCAAAACCACTGCTTGAAGTACTTCCTGATTGTTGTGGTTCATGCTATGTTGCACTGTAATCCATCCTTTTGAGAGGTCTCCATGAAAATAATAAAGTGGTCGCTGAGGCATCGTTTGAAAAGACTGGAAGCCGGATGAGGACTCAATTTTGACCATCCTGACGTGTGATGTATGGGATGTCGCTGCTTCAAATCAATCCACGGGTTCAATTCTGTCTAAACGTAAATAAACGGTTACCACTCCCAGCCAAGGCTTTATGTGATCACATTTCTCACAGGATGAGGTAAGTCTGTTTCAAACGTTTTTTCAATAGATTCGTTGGCGCAAAAATTGAGTAAACGTTAGATTCGATGAAGAGCGGAACACTCTGATTTACAACTAGCAGAAGCTCTTACATAATAACTGACATGTTTCATCCATATGATTTTCTGTTCCCACTATTGTTTGCTTTTAAATCTCTTCTACAAACCATTCTCACAAAAGCTTATTTTTCTATATTTCATTTTAGAGGAGAAAAGTGCTTGCTCGTAGCAATGGATTTTTTTTAGCATTTCTACGTACCCGCAAGAGGGACACAGTAGGCTGAGACGATTGTCAAATTTCTAAAAGCGGGTCGCTCTACGCTCATACTCTAACCATGACATCACGAGATACAAAAGAATGGTGACTTAGCACTTCAGGAAATATATAGTATTGGAAAATCTAAAGGAAAGGAACAAATCTCGGAAATTATCACTACTACAAAATACTTTGACATGTGTTTTAACTAGTTCTACATTTTTGTGTAGTAAGTTTTTATCTTTTTTTTTTTTAATTCTTGGCAGATCTTATTTATAGACTCATCACTAAAATTTTTGATGTTGTTAAAAAAAAAAAAAAAAAAGAAATAGTGATGAGTATAAATAAGATCTGCCAAGAATTAAAAATTCGAACATCACTCTAAACCAGACTCCTTTTTAGTATAAATTTAAAAAAAAAGTTTTTATCTACCGACTGAGGTGATGCCACAGTAATGTGTACGACTTACCATTCGGGAGGCCCCAGGTTCAAACTCCGAGCCGACCAATCTGACCGAAGGTTCTTTTGTTTGTTTTTTTTTTTCACGGTTTTCCTCGGTCGCTAGGCGAACGAAGGTTTTGATAACTTGCTCGGCGAATTTTCTTATCACATTTCATATCCTTCCCTTCTTCACCACCACACCAGGTATCGGGCTGATCACCCAGCCTGGGTATGCTATGATCCAAAGTTTGTTTGATACGCAACAGGCTACTGATCCAAGGCATTGACTCAAATCCTATAAAAAGGTGGTGATCCGTAGACGAAGCAGCAGCAGCAGCTTTTGTCTGTTACGGTTTTACCAGCTATAGAAAATTGCACAACAAAGGTTTATTTCGATGAACATAAAGTGGGTGAAAAATAAACTTTCGTAAGAATAGTTTTTAGAAGCTATACAGGATGTTCATGAACTACACCGAAATATTTTCAGAGCAAGTGGGGATGTCATAAACAAGTAGTTTGAGACAGGAGACTTACGGTCTATTGGTTCAAATGAGGAAGTTACGGCTTTAAGTTTCTAAAGTGCCAGTACGCCACTGGCTAATGAGTACACAACACACGAAAATGAAGAGAAGTCGTAACGATCCCTCTGGTGCAATGGTTATGACATTGGCCTTCAGTAAAAGACGATCGAGTTCGAGTCTCATTCACTTTCTTTCTCTCTCTCTCTCTCTCTCTCTCTCTCTCTCTCTCTCTCCTTTTATTATGTTTTTATATGGGTTTTTAATTATTGTTTAAATGTATATGTTTTATTTCTACATAGTACAATGTACCAGTACAGTTAATTACAATTCTTTCTCACAAAGGTTAAATCCTGCCCAATTCAACTTTCACATGCTGTACTTCAAAGTAGGAGGTAGTTTAAAGGGTGAACGAACGTAAATAAAGTAACAAATACTAAATGTAGGATCTTCACATCTTTATAGAAATGCTCAAAATGGCGACCGGCGTTTTCAATACAAAGTTGACAGCGGCGAAGGAACGATTCTCGTACTCTATCCAAAATATGTTGTGTGCGTCGAATAACCTCACATGCTGCTATCATTCGGGCAGTTAGATCCTCTTCTGAGGTGATAGGTGTCTCATACACCATAGTCTTAAGGTGACCCCAGAAAAAGAAATCAATTGGGTTTAGGTCGGGGCATGCTGGTCAAGCTACAATTGGACTCCCCTTCTGATCCATCGGGCAGCATAAACATGATTCAAATGCTCTCGCAGAACCAGGGAGAGATGAGGCGGCGTTCCGTTATGTTGAAGCCACATTCGACGACGAATACGAAGGGGTACATCTTCTAAACATACAAGTAAAATGTTCTGTAACACATGAAGATAAATATGTCCATTTAACCGAGGGGGGCAGCAGATATAGGTCTGTGCTCTGAAATAATTCAAACCCATATGTTCTCTGAAAACGTTTGCTGGTGACTCTTCTCCACGACAGCTTCTGGATTGACATAGCCCCACATATGGCTGTTTCTTCAACTGAGAACTATACCATCCCTGGTAAACACGGCCTGATCAGTAAGCAATACTGATGAAAGGAAATCAGGCTGCCGGAGTAAAGCTCAGTTACAAAATTGTAGCCGAGTGCCAAAGTCTGCCGGTCTTACTACTTGCACCGTCTGTCGGTGAAATGGGTGAGGTAGTCCTTCATGTATGGCTTGCCATACGATAACATGGTTAGAACCCAGCGCACGTGCTGTATCGCGTGTGCTGATAGATGCCTCTTCTGCAATGCTTTGCAGTACATTGTCTTCAAATTGCACTGTGCGGCCAGTTCGTGTAACACCCGTGATGCCGCTGTTGGCCTGGAAGGTTCCTATCTCTCGCAAACGTCTATCGATGGACTTAAGCGTTGTGTGGTGTGGTTGGCGCCTATCGGGATACGGTTCCCTGTACAGTGCTGCAGCAACTAACCCATTGCTTCTTGATTCACCGTAAATAAGGTGCATATCTGCAAGTTCAGAATAGCTGTACATGTTCTCCATGTTGTCCCACAGGCAATCTTCAGCATATTAGCTGCAGTGTCCCGAATCACGGAAATTGTAGTAGTATTATTGTACTGGCCAGTCAGAATCGTATCCTGGGTTACGAATCACGGCAATTCTTCATATAGAATTTATGTGTTAAAAAGAAGGAAAGACAATAGCTACACGATGGGAACCGAACCAATGACCTTTGGGACATCAGTTTTCGGCGTTACGGACTACGCCACCAGTGCAGTTAAAGTAACGCCTCGAGTGGGCTGCGTTATGCAAGAAGGTAGTTAATCGATGTTCAGTGTCGCACTGTCAGTTGATTTATTCCAGATTTGTGAGATCTTTGTGGCATTTAATCTTGAGCGCTAATTACGAGCTGCTGAAAATCGATATTTCTGTACTCGGACAGCAGTGTCAAAGACATTCTGTCACAATGTTTCACCCGGATTTGCTTTAACACCGATTTATCAGCATCTGATATCAATATATTTAACTCATATAGCTGTGTTATGTTTAGCCGCGGATCACACATTGCCTATCTCAAATTAGGTTAGTCACATCTACAATCCAAGTTATTTCGGTGTAGTTCAGTAACACCCTGTATAAAATAAAGGATAGTGGGTAGAGAAAATCATGTGAATGTGACGCATAAGAATTTTTTTTATCATGTCCCCCGTCAACCTGCCGAAGCTAACGGGGTGATCAGACCCTTCCTTTTAGGAGTGATCATGAGTGGGGTAAAATTAAACTCGCTAGAAAAAGTGTCACTCGACAGTATCATTCCAGCATAATACGAAAACTGGTTCCTGCGTCATGACCATTAGTATGCAGCCCCTCTATTGGGATGCTCGCATTCTGCTTCCTTCCTGAAATAGAATAGTGGCTAAACATTGTTGTACATGCCATCGTAAGGTATTGTCTTTTAGTTATTATTAATATTACACTAACTGTGCATATAGTTGCGCTACAGTAGTATATTGTATACTTGTGTATGCAGAAGCCATGTGTTCAGGTTACAATTCATTAATCGTCCTCAAATTTAATTCAACATCGTGGATATTGTCGCTGCGGTGGTCTGTGTAGAGAAATCAGCTTCATGAGGCTGTTGGTATGGTTGATGTAAGGTCTATTGCAGGAGAGAAGTGTGGCAGGCACAGTTGGTGTGGCTTTTGCGGATGTACCGTGGGGCCTCCGCTATTATTCGTAGGAACCCATTTTGTAGTGTTTGAGTCCTCTTTACTTGTGTATTAAGCTCCATCCGTATATCCGGACTGACCGTATTGATCACCTGAGATGTGATGGTGCTGCATACGATTCTATGGCTGTAAGACTTGAAGCTTTCACGGCGATGATTATTGATTAGAACTTCCTGATGAAGGCCACAGAGTTAAGATGGCCAAAAGCACGAGCAACTTCATCAACATCACACGGCTGGTAACCCGAGAAGTTCTAATCGATTCTATGTCTGTCGCAAAATTTAATGGCGATTGACTCAACGTAATATCCAATCAGAGGCTTGCCACGCCTTGCGGTGTTGTACAGTTAAACACGCTCTAAAATTACGCTGTAAAGCCGGTATTATTTATATCACTTGCGATCACTAAATTTGCACAACAGGAAAGATAATAATAATTGTAAAGTATGTCCCGCCATTAAATTTTGCGACAGCCATTTTGAGATATTTTAACTGGTGAATTCTGTGCCGTGGTCTGTTAATTAAGGAAGAGGGCTATATGTTCCAGGTGAGCTTGGTATTTAGTATTAAACCTAAGTATTTGACTGTCTTCGTTTGTATATTTTCGTTTCTAAACTGGATATATTCTTCGGTTTTTCGTTTATATGTATGTGAATCTCAATGTTCTTTGTTCATTTTATTGATATGGATCCTCTATTTTGAGCACCATTTGTGTAGGTGCTATACCTGCAGACTGTTGCAAGCACTTGACGCCAGAGTTGTCTGTACCTTAGCGAAGGATTGCAATGGGGTCTGCAAATTTGCAGACCCCATTGCTGTTGTAAGTCGGAGACTTAAATTATATGGAAAGGAAACTACACACTTCTTTGTGAAATTATAGCTCGTTCAATTTCGTATTGAGTTTGGTGATTAAGGTATTTGACAGAAAATGACCTGTTCATAAGATGTGATTGTAAGCTTTGACAGTAGGTCTTTCACAAAAGCTGACTTTGAAATCTGATTGTAAACATTTCCACGATTCCCTTGTATACTGTAACGTTCAAATAAACAATATTCCTATTAATTTTGGGTTAATTATGACACGTTTGCGTAGAAATGCTATCACTGGGTAAAGCTGCAAGTGAGGCGGCCTAATTCGCAATTTCAAATTTGTTTCTGATGAGCCCAAGAGGAAATTAAGATTCGCATATTTTCAAGGCCATTTCAAAGATAGCATATCTTACCTGAGCTATGTCACAAATTGTGTGTTTTAATTAACGTGTTCATAGAAAAAATTCTGATGTGTTGCACTCGCATGAATTTCTCTAATATTGTACATATTATTCTTACAGAGGCTTATTCCTCTTTCTACTTCGTGTTAATCGAGATAAACATTTGCAGAAATGATCATATTGCCAGTTTTTTGTTATACAAGGGGAATAAGGGTATGCCGTTGGCTTAAGCGATAGAGATGCCTACGATGTGATGCCTTTGAAATTTCGTTTTCTTAGCATTGCCAAGAGATAAAAAAAAAAAATGAAACTAATAACATATTTCTATTTCAGGAAACTATAAAGTATTGGAAAATCCAAACAAATAAGAAGGGATATCTCAGAAATGGTTCACTCCACAAAAAATGTTATTCAATACTCACTCAGAATGAGATGGACTTCTGTGGACATTAACAGAAAATTTAAGATATACTTCTACAGTTCATTTCTTATGAAAATGTCTTAACATAGGGTATTTGGGTATTTTAATTGGAATCGTTAGAACCAGCTTTGTGAAAATAGACATTTTCGAAAAATGTTCGATGTTAAGGTAGTCTGGAGGATTTTTTGAAAATCTTCGTTTCGCATCCTTGGAAGGCGCTGAACCAAAGTTTGGTATTTGACCAACTTTTCGTTTTTGAGTTATGCTGCCTGCCCTCCCCGCCACACAGACACACAGACACACACACAGACACACACACAGACACACACACAGACACACACACACACACACACACACACACACACACACACACACACCTTTTTCTAAAAATGCTTTTCTTGAGTTCAGGAAGTCAAAATATTTATTCCCGGTGAAATTCCGATATCGGATTTGTGGGTACAATACTTCCCTTAATTACTTAATTACTGTATGCAGTAGAGAAAGTAAAAATTCAATATACCAGGTGGTTCACCTGTGTCTTATTATTTTTGGAGATAGGCAAAACTTCATACTCTGAAAGCAACAATGTCGAAATTACCGTGCTTGTCGACCATTTGGTAGCCATGCAAATCTAGCCTGCTCTTCGTGGGAAAATATACCTTAGAAGCGCATACTTTTGAAATGGATATTACTATTGCTGCTAAGGTCTATTTTCCCATGAAGAGCAGGCCAGATTTGCATGGCTACCAAATGGTCGACAAGCAGGGTAATTCTTTGTTGCTTTCAGAGTATGAAGAGTTTTAGCGGACCAGAAAAGATTTAGTATTGAACATCCTATCTACACAAGTTCAAGATTGGGCTTCGCAGGACAAACCTGGCTGCAGGACTCGAATGTCTGAATGGCTTCTGTAGGAGAATTTTATGACTATCCTTCTTCCTGTAGCACGTGGATGAGGGAAATAACACATTTCGGGGCATTCATGGTAACCAAACAGAGGCAAAGCAGGTTTATTTCATTCACGCAATGGCCACAGAGGAAGGATGAAAGGCACAGTTGCCTAAGACTGCAATGATAATAAAGTGGGTCAAATATATCTCCCGTAATGAGTTTTCGTCACTCTGTATAGTGTAGCGATATACAATTAACGTACCGCATGTGTATTTCCAGGCTATTGTTACATCGGATTTATGTAGATTTTCCTGCAGAGCTTTACTCCTCTCCCCGTTGTTTTCGACGTTTTGTTCGATGGCTTCCTCTTGACTTTATGACTTGCCTCAGCTTGTTCAATAATCAGATAAACTTGCTGTCTGTATGCATTTCTGAAAACGCTGTATATCTTTCCTCACGCTAATTGGATCAGTGATCCGCTTCAGTGCTTGCTGACAAGTGAATTTCGCATGAGGAATCGCAGCTATATCCACAGGCAAAACGTGTTTTTTCCTTTATTCTTTTCTATTCATTTTTTAATCCTCTTTTCTCTTGAGGGCTGCGTTTACTTAGCTTGTATAAATAGCTATAAATTAAAGTTTCCATTACTCACTTTAAAAAGGCAAGGGGTTGGTTGACTCCCACTAAGATGTGAAATTATGCTGCTTTTACATTTCGCTTGAAGTCGCTTTATAAGAGTAGCAAGGTTTTGTGTTGAGCGTAGTGTTGACATCTTTTTTACTTTCTCTACTACGTTCATACAGTGACTAAAGTATGGTATTCCAACTCAAAGAGTCAATGTCAAAATTTCACCGGAAATACATGTTTTAAGTTCCCCTGAACCCCGCCCCCCCCCCCCCAAACACTTCTAGTAAAAGGTCCGCGAGTATGTGTGTGTCCGTATGTGTAAGACACAACTTAAATAATACAAAGTGTATACATGAAGTAAATTGCACAAATTGTATTTGCTTCTTATACATGGCCCGAACATAAGGCATCGTTCTGAAAAATCTATTGTTCTCGAAACAGTCAAAAGGGATTCCCTGGAGTCGCAATACCGGATACAGTGGTTATTGTCTTGCTCGAGCATGAACGCAGGTAACCGGCTGGGTCAGCAGGTGCTAATCCGACCGCGGCAGGTAATTGGCTCGCGGACGCAGTGACAGTACACAATGAAGTTGGCTAGCCAGAGTTTTTGAAAGTGAGCAGGCTAGGCCTGTTGCATCTGCCAACCGCCTTCAGGCAGGCCCTGCACCAGCAAAGGCTGCATAATACCAAATTCAGGGCCCAAGGCACAAAGCGCATAGAGGGACTCCAGTGACCCCTGAGGCCCATCTGCCCCTAGGTCGCTGAGGCGTTGCCACACTCGGAAGACAATCACCGTCTCCGAGGCCCCGCGTGAGCGTGGTGCACCCACGCACGCGTTGTGGCCGATGAGAGGCCAGTGCCCCTAGCCCTCCTCTATGACCACCTCCTCAACAAACGCCCACCCCTCCCGTTGCGCAGCAGCTTTCAGATGTACTAGTCTGGATGCAGCAGCAGCTGCAAGACCACGGCCGCGGAATTTGTGAGCTGCTTGTGCAGTTCATATCTTCCACCGACCCAGCCGCCAAAATGGTCACCGCCATGGAGGGGTTCGGTATGTTGGCCCCCGTCATCCAGACCGCCCAGAATGGGGGTTGAACTAGGTATCGTACCTTGTTCCGATTCGCGTTCTGGAACGCGTGTGGCCTGGCCGGTCAGGAAAACGAGTTCCAGCGTTCTGCCGGAATGCATTCCCTAGACCTCATCTTGGTTTCGGAAACATCTGCGACCTACCGACACCTCCGGACTACCGGACTATCACTGCCTAGGTCGGACCGCGAGGAGACGGCACGGCGATCTGCAGGAGAAGTGAGAAGTGTGGTCCATCTCCTTTAACTTCAGTCCTTGGAAGCTACAGCCGCCTGTGTTCACCTCGGAGGAACGGAAGTCTTAATGATGTCTGTATCACCCACTCCAGAGATTACCTCTCCATTCTCGCCCTACATCCCCATGTCATTCTAGCCGGGGACTTAAGTGCCAAGCACCCCCGTTGTCATTGCGGCCCCCGAGCGAATAGAAGAGGCAATGAATGTATTCGAATGATAGATGCGGACGCTCGGCTCACAGTAGAGGGTCCCCGGCAGCCCACCCACTACCCACGAGGTCGAGAACGGTCATCGGTCATTGACTTCGCAATCATTAAACATTTCCCAACCTTGGAGGCTGCGGTCTCTTACCTCCATCGTGACGCGAACTTTCCGCAAACTCACCACCCATACCCCAGCTCCTCTTCACCCAGATGCCCTGCCAGTAGAACTTGTTCTAATTATCCTCCGCTCCTGGGTGGCTCACAGACTCATAAAGTGTGCGCGCGGGAGGACACGATGATCCACTTGAGCCGCGAGGACGGCGACTTGTAGAGGATCGCCTAGAGACTCCGAAATCGAGGTGGATCACCTACCTCCCATATCCAATGCACACAAGGTCTGGCCTATGAACCCCAAGCCAAAGCGATGTGTTCCCCGAATTCCTAGAGAGGACTATGGGGCCGTGAGATGACCCGCAGGCCCTAGACTTCAACCGTGATCGTCGGGAGGTATGATGGGGCGGATCGGCTTCCCGTCATAAAACCAAGCGAAATCCCGCACTCCGGCGTATCAACACCAAAAAAGCTGCGGGGCTTGACGGACTAGCCCCCGTCGTCCTCCGCCACCTTCCATTCAAGGCTGTGCTCTTTCTCACAAAGATCTTCAATATGTGCCTCACCCTGTGTTACTTTCCGCGTGAGTGGAGAAAGGCCCGGGTGATTGCATTTTGAAGCGAGGGAAAGACCCGGTGCATCCAGCCAACTTCTTCTCCACAAGCCTTCTCTCTGTCCTCTCGAAAGTATTCGAGAGGCTTCTACTTGGCCGCTGGTCCCCACTACCGGTGGACATTCAAGCTATCCCTGCCCACCAATTTGGGTTTCGGCCTGGTCACTGAACGCCTCAGCAGCTGCTGCGCGTATTGGAGGCCGCCGCCCTGGGATACCAGGACAAGGCTTGCACTGCAGCATCTGTTGACGTGGAGAAGACATTCTCTATGACCTGGCATGCAGGTCTCCTCCATATACTTATCCAACTGAAATTACCCACACACATAATACACCCAGTACACTCATTTCTGAAACACAGATCTTTTGTGGTCTCAGTTGCAGGAAACAAACCAACACGAAGGCCAATTCAAGGCGGAGTCCCCGAAGGTTCTGTATTGTCCCCCACGCTTTTCAGCGTTTATGTGGTCGACCCACTAACCGAGCAGCACGTCAACATAAGCCAGTATGCTGACGACGTGCTGCTATACTCTACAAATAAACACCCACGCAGAATCTTCCTCCCCTCTCAGAAACACCTCCGCCTCCACCAAGAATGGTGCAGGCGTTGGTGATTGTCCATGAACCCGGAGAAAAGCCACGCTGTTCTCTTCCCCAAGCGTCGCCTTCCCACAAACTTCCTCACCTACACCAATCTCAGAAGGAGGATAGAATGGACGAATATCATCACCTACCTGGGAGTGAAACTCGATAAGGGTCTGGCTTTCGGGGAGCACATCCGAAACCTGACGCATCGGGCGAGTCGGGCAACAGCCTCGTTGTATCGCATCCGAAGGTCCGGGATGCCCGTTCCCTTGACGCTACGCCTTTTTCGGGCTCTAGTAATCCCCGTTCTACTGTACGCTTTTAAGATCTGGGACGTGGCCGCAGATTTACACCTCCTGCGTTTGTAGGGTCTACAGAATAGAGGTCTTCGGATAATCTATTCTGTACACCGCAGATTCCCCTCGAGACTACTGCACGAAGCCTCATCTCTTCCGGACGTGGAGGATGAAATTAGGCGCCGGGCTACAACATTTTACGACGCATTGCCACATCGGAGCGCCCTGGTCAGGTCTCTTGGAGAATTATAACCCCAGAGAACGCACACTTGTGCCCCACCGGTTTCCCCCACATGGCTTGCGGGCATATCCGGTAACAGCGGAGCTAACCCATCAGTAGCAAAAGCTGAGCTCCCATACAGTCTGTCCCAGAGATCCTGGGATTTCTAAATTGAAAATTAAAACCAGCCATATTTGGTTTCACACACCAGCGGTGCCCAACTACAGTTACCCTGACTTGCAACCGTTGAGCATAAATTGCTACCTCCCTTCAAGCTCATTTTCACCCGCCACCCTGCAAAACCCCACATCCTGTAATGAAAGTGGTTAAGCTCTGAAAAGGACAGGTATACGTATGACACACCACGGGCTGCTCTTAGCCTGCCAACAGATTGATGATGATGATGATGATGATGATGATGATGATGATGATGATGATCATCATCATCATCATCGGAAAGTGTGCTATTATTATAAACCATCCACGACAAAGGATACGGCACGAAGATCTTCAAGAAAATCACCTCTCCTCAAACCACTCTTCACTGGAAAAATGTTCGTTATTTTCTATAAAAGAAACCATGTGTTTCAAGATATTTAGATCAGGCATCGGCAAACATGTACTCAATGAGGCCTCGCAACTATGAACGGTCAGGGGCAGGCTTACTCTGCCTCCCCCTCCCTTCCTCGCAGCCTTAACTGGCACTGCATACACACCGATCACGGGCGGACTGTCCTCTCGTATTTACCTGCACTTCTAAACATGTCTGTCAAAGTGTAATTTAATACTAAGACTTAAAGGTAAATTTCTGCGCTTTAGAGCGCATGTAATTATTCCTGGTCTATTAAATTTGATATCTAGAATAGCACTTTGATTATTTCTTCTCTCATCATGTAAGGAACGTAAGGTGTTTGTTGTGCTCTAAAGTTCAAAAAGGCACTCATCAATGGAACATCAAGCGGCATTATGATACATGTCATAAGATCACCATACAATTATAGACAAGCATGTATTCATAAATTTATACCACGATTTAAAGTAGCATAACACTGACATAATGTCTTTTCATTTTATTCATTTTTTTTTCTTCAGATCTAGATCGGACGAACCAACTGCAACAGCTCAAAGAGCAGTATTCAGATAATACACTTAATATTAATTCAAATATTACAACTGATAAACAACTTCACGCCAGCTATGCTGTTGCTTTGGAGATTGCTCAGTCACTGAGGTGTTTTAGTGATGGAGATTTCATAAAAAAATGTGAGAGTAAAGTTGCCAACATAATTTTCCCTGAACAATATGATATTTTTAGTAATATTGGATTATCGCCACAAACCATACAGAGAAGGATATATAAAATAGGAGAAATAGCCGAAAAAAGACTACAAACCGAGGCCCATGAATTTATAGCCGTTTCTCTCGCGTTGGATGAAAGTACTGACAACGTTGACACAGCACAATTGGTAATTTTCACTCGTGGAGTCACTAACAACCTCTCGATACAATAATATATGCTTGAAGTCATTCCACTTAGGGAACATACAACAGAATTATCTCAAGCATTTAAGAAATATGTATTAGGAAAGAAACTGAATAAAAAAATCTTGTATCGCGATTAACAGATGTTAATTTGCGTGCTATCCTGAGAGTGGTTACTTGTGATATATCACTAGATTTTCATGGTACATTGCAAATAGAAGTGAATTGAAATATATTGCTCAAATATCTAGGCCTACCTAAAGTATCGTAGACCAAAATAGCTGGATTCAAGTATGTGTACTATTCCTTATTGTACTCTGTAGCGAGCGAATCCAGCACTGACACTAAACGAAGGTCATTGCCAGCCCCTGTTCTACATTACGTCATGTGTATTGCGGGTTGCATGTTGAGACGTAATACTCACCCCTCATTGAGTACATGTTTGCCGATGCCTGATTTAGATGAATAATAAAATGTATATAATGGATTTTCTGTGATTGGCTTTGAAGGGCTCTTTATTAGGGATGGGTTTTGTGCATTTTTTTTTATAATTGATAAATCACTAGAGATAGAGAAACGCTTACTTCACAAAAAATGCAGATCTCTAGACAGACTATTTTAAATAGCTTTTTGTGGTGCCAGCCATTTGCGATATGTCTTTGGTTTGAATTAAGGTATTTTTTATGTACTGTCACCAGTTGTTTCTCGCGACGTCATGAAAACAATATGGAATATTAGAGCAAGCATATAGTGACCGCGTATGAAAGATTTGATCATCGGTTCTCTTCTTGCACAGCCCGTGGACACAAAAGGAGGAGTAGGCCTTTTTGTTCGTGAAACTACTGCTCCACTGCCTCTATAGTGCAGAGGTGGGTGATATGATCCAGGGAAAGGATTGAACGCCATCGTCCTGATTCAGGAAGATCTGTTTATTCCCGAAATGCATGCAGATTTAATTGTAATAGCAAAAAGGAATGCTTTCCAAGCTGCTTCTGAGATGAAGGCACACTATAATTATCTGGATCAGCTCGAACAGCTCGAGGGCGTGTAAACGACGCGGGACTTCTTACATAAACGGCACTAAAAAGCAACATATGACAGACGATCAGATTGTTTGGCCTCGCGTTCATAGAGAAAATGCCAACCGCGACTGGAATAACATATGATCAGAAGAGGTGACATTTTCTTCCACACTAAGGGAAAGGTGATTGTCTACCGTCCAAAGAGGTCCCGATGCAATTTAAAATACATGGGTTCACTATTTTATCACGGTCGCGTATGCTGCATCTTGTTGGGACAGTCTAGGTGCGTAGTATAGAAGCTTGACGATAATCTGAACAGTACGCAATACACGGTAATACTTGATATTATTTTGATTACATCAATGAGGATTAAAATAATGGAATTGGATAGTGCAGGATAGTCGTCCTGTTCACACATGTTGAAAGGTTTCAAGTTGGTTCTCACAGTCAGGATACCAGAGAGACAGATTGGTCTCCCTGTTCACCAGACTTGAACCCTATTGAAGTGTGTGGGCTGAAGTGAAAAAGGGAGCTGCGATAGTTTTCGTAGGCATGGGTATAATCGGCTCAAAAGGGCCACTCCACTGAAACGCGTTTTTACCTCACTCCACCGGCCATCCCCCCTTCACTGCTGTTCAACTTGCGACACGCCTCATTCAGTAGCAAGTATGTCATCATCGGGACATCTGTGTCTGAAGAGTAGCAGAGAGTATTCTTTGTCAGTTACAAAAACAGGAAACTTTCCTGTTTAATATGCGGATTTCGATTTGCAAATATAAATCGTTACAATATCAAACGCCACTTTGATCAGAAACACAAATCACACTTTGGTGGTCTTACAGGTATGTATTTATTTACAATTTCAAAGAGTACTTTCTGAATACTCATATTTGTAAACATATAAAAGGGACTATATGATTCCAATTTTTAGTGGTGTAGTTTCTTATTAGTTTAATTTTAATATATTGTATTTCGCGTTTCAAACAATTCATTATGGTGATCAAATAGTTTTAAAATATTTTAAGACTAAATAGCAATGAAACGTTACATACTAAATTGTTCCTCTTTCACAATAAAGCGTTACGTATTTTAAATTTGATATTCCGTTCTCTTTGCACGCTTAACATATAAAAAAACTAACAGCGATGTTCCATTTCACGAAAGCTTTGTTTTCCGAAACTAACACGCATAACAAGGAATATCTCCGAAATGGTTCACCCTACAAGAAACTTTATTCAGACGTAAATTGTGTGTTTTAGCAAGATCTACATTTTTACTTTGTCTACTGGTAAGTAGGGGAAGTATTGTATTCCACCCAAAAATTCGATGTCGAGATTTCACCGGAAATACATGTTTTGAGGCCCCCTGAATCCAAAAAAACAATTTTTAGAAAAAGGTCTGTGTGTGTGTGTCTGTGTGTGTGTGTCAGTCTGTCAGTCTGTGGACAGCATAACTCATAAACGAAAAGTCGGTTAAAAACCAAAGTTGGTATTTAAGCTTAATGTCTTTCAAGGATGTGACATGAAGATTTTGAAGAAAATAGACCCACCCTAAACTACCCTTTACATGGAAAATTTTGATTTTCTTGAAAATGGCTCTAACGATTTTGATTAAAATGTCATATGTTTGAGATATTTTAATGGCAAATGAAATGTATATCTTGAATTTTCTGGCTATAGCCCCTGTAGTCGTATTTACTCTGGACGACGTTTGCATAACTGGTAAACCGTTAGAGATAGACCAAATCATATTATACAAAAATGTAGATCTTGCTAAAATACACAATTTATGTCTCAATAAATTTTCTTGTAGGGTGAACCATTTCGGAGATATTCCTTGTTATGTGTGTGAGTTTCGGAAAACAAAACGTTCGTGAAATGGGTCATCGTTGTTCATTTTTTTTATGTTACGTGTGCAAAGAGAACGGAATCTCAAAGCTTCAAAAGATTTGACTATCGCACAAAGCCTACTGTATTCCAATATTCCCCTTGCACCTACAAGGAAATAAGCAATAAGATAATTTGTACAAATGTTTATTTTAACTAACACGAAGAAGATATAGGAATAAGAGTTCGTAAAAATGGTCAGTACTAGAGTAGAGAAAGTCATGTGAGTGCAACACATCAGATTTCTTTTATAAAGTTGAATGTGCCTACTTTTACCTATTTTAAAATATAGTGCCGAAAGCATACGCTTTCTTATTGAAATTAGCCTTTCAACTGTACCTTATATATTACAATAACTTAAATTTAAATAAAAAAAAATCTGATGTGCTGCGCTCACATGACTTTCTCTACTCTTGTACTAACCGTTCTTACAAACTCTTATTCCTATATCTTCTTCGTGTTAGTTAAGATAAACATTTGTACAAATTATCTTATTGCTTATTTCCTTGTAGGTACAAGGGGAATATTAGAATACAGTAGGCTTTGAGCAATAGTCAAATCTTTTAAAGCTTTGAGATTCCGTTCTCTTTGCACACTTAACATAAAAAAATGAACAACGATGTTTCATTTCACGAAAGTGTTAAGTTTTCCGAAACTCACACACATAACAAGGAATATCTCCGAAATGGTTCACCCAACAAGAAAATTTATTGAGATATAAATTGTGTATTTTAGCAAGATCTACATGTTTTGTAGAGTAATATTTGGTCTATCTCTAACGGTTTACCAGTTATGCAAACATCGTCCAGAGTAAATACCACTACAGGGGCTATAGCCAGAAAATTCAAGATATACATTTCATTTGTCGTAAAAATATCTCAAACATATGACATTTTAATCAAAATCGTTAGACATTTTCAAGAAAATCAAAATTTTCGAAAAATGTTCCATGTAAAGGGTAGTTTAAGGTGGGCCTATTTTCTTCAAAGTCTTAGTGTCGCATGCTTGAAAGACATTAAACTTAAATACTAACTTTGGTTTTTAACCGACTTTTCATTTTTAAGTTATGCTATCCACAGACAGACGAACACACACGCGCGCACGAACCTTTTTCTAAAAATGCTTTTTTCTTTTTTTGATTCAGGGGTCTCAAAACATATATTTCCGGTGAAATCTGACATCGAATTTTTGGGTGGAATACAATACTTCCCCTACTTACCAGTAGAGAAAGTAAAAATACGTCGAGTAACATGGAGAAGAAAACATATCTAATCTGTTGCACTTACATGACTTTCTGTACTCTTGTACCAACTATTCTTACGAAGTGTTATTCCTCTATCTTCATGTTAGTGGAGATAAACATTTCAGAAATTATCTTATTGATACTTTCCTTGTAGGTGCAACGGGAATACAGCAGGCTTTGAGCGATAGATATTTTAAAACTCGTCGCTGTGTGAAGCCCTTGAAATTCCGTTCTTCGTGCACGGCCAAAAGATAAAAAAGTAAATAGCAATGTTCCAGTTGAGAAAAGTTTTACTATCGCAAAACTCACAGAAATAACAAGGAATATCTCCGAAATTGTTCACTCAAAAAAATGCACTTGAACATAACTTGTGTGTTTTAACAAGACCTACATTATTGTAGAGTAAGATTCGATGTCTCTTACGGTTTACCAGTTACGCAAAAATCATCGAGTAAACAGGACTACATAGACTATAGCCAGAGAATTCAAAATATACATTTCGTTTATGATAACATATCTTAAAGATATGGCATTTTAATCAAAATCGTTAGCCATTTTTTAGAATTTTAGAATTTTCTTTATATAATATATATTCCGTGCAACTTGGAAACGGCTCTAACGATTTCGATCAAATTTTGTATTCTGATAGGGTTTTGCATTTTAAGTTCAGCTATATAGGTGTAATTCCCGAAAAAACGCGATTTTGCATAAAAAATAACATTTTCTATTCCCGCTTCTACTGCGCAATTCTTGTATATATATTCACGGTATTTCAGAAACGACTCTAAAGATTTGATTAAGTTTTTGTATACATGCATATTACCTTGACAGTGTTTTCTCTACTCACTTTTAGGTAACACATTCACATCTCTTTCTCTGCTCACTCTTCTATAAACAATTTTCCATAAAAAACGTGATTTTGCACTTTTAAAATAAGTCATACCATGTTCTATATGTTTGAAATATAAATGCTATTACATTCACACAGTTTTCTCCTCTAACTTTTAGGTAACATTCATATCTCTTTCTCTACTCACCAAAAACACTTTTATCCCCACTTTTAAAATAAGTCATACCATGTTCTGTATGTTTGAAATAGAAATGCTATTACATTTACACTGTTTTTCCTCTCACTTTTAGGTAACACATTCACATCTCTTTCTCTACTCACTCTTCTACAAATAAGTCATGCAATTTTCTGTATGTTTGAAATAGAGATACTACATATTACATTCACAGTGGTTTCTCTACTTACTTTTAGCTATCACATTCACATCTCTTTCTCTATTATATTCATACTGTTTTCTCTACTCACTTTTAGGTAAGACATTCACATCTCTCTCTACTCACTCTTCTACAAATAAGTCATACAATTTCGTGCATGTTTGAAATAGAAATGCTACGTATTGCATGCACACTGTTTTCTCTACTTGCTTTTGGGAAACACATTCATAATTGTTTCTCTACTCACTCTTCTAGAAATAAGTCATACAATTTTGTGCATGTTTGAAATAGAAATGCTGCATATTGCATTGACACTGTTTACTATACTCACTTTTAGGTAACACATTCACATCTTTCTCCACTCGCTCTTCTACAAACAATTCATATCATCTATACAACTTGGTTGTTTATACATATCCAACTGTTAAGCTCGAAAACCATTTAACCGATCACCGCGAAATTCGGCACGTATGTGTTTTTTATGGGGAAATTTTTTATGGCAACAATTTTACTACACAATATATTACTTTCAAATGGCTTTCTACTCGCATTTCTTTTACGTAGCACATTCATTTATCCTCTGTTTGCCCTTCAACATACAATTAATATAATATTCTATGATTGAAATATAAATGCAACGTATTACATTCACACGACTTCCTCTACTAATTCTTCCTTTACGAGGCACCATCAGTCTTCTTTCGCTATTCGCCCGTCCACATATAATTCATACAATTTGATATGTTTGAAAAAGAAATACAATATATTACATTCATACTATTTTCTCTACTCACTTTTGGTTTACGTAACAATTCACATGTTATTCCCTATCTTTTATCAACTTCATACATACCAACGCCTATAGATATCGTATGTTGAAGAGTGGATAAATTCCAAACAGGTTGACCGATCGCCATGAAAAGTGACATCTCTAATTGTTTTCATGGCGAAGGTTTTTATGCAATTCATTTTACCACCCAACGTATTACGTTCACATGTTTTTCTCTACTCCCTTTTCTTTTACCTAACATATTACTCCCTCTTCTACAAATAATCCATACATTTTTCCATACACTTGAAATATAAGTGCAACGTAGAACATTCACACGTTTTTCTACTCATTTTTGTTTTAGTAAACACAATCATTTCTTTCACTACTCCCGCTTCGGCGAACAATTACGAACAATTCATACAATTTTCTATATGATTGAAACAGAAATGCGTAGTACATTCACATGGCTTTATCAACCAGCTTTTCGTCCTGTTGTATTTGTTATTGTTCAAAAGTGCTTTTGCTTAGTGTTGCTCCGGTGTTTAAATAAAAAATAAATAGTTAAAAAAAGTAAAGTAATCACAATTGATGTCAAGAGTGCGCCGAAAAGCACGATATGGAACAGTTGATAAAACAAATGTTAGCCAAGATGGACATAATGGGAAATGAAATGCATTCCGGAATGCGACAGAGGAAACAAATATGAAAACCAAATTGGAAGAATATAAACTACGGAATAGAAAATATAGGAACAAAAATGGACAAAATGGAAACAAAAATGGAAGGTAGATTGAAAATGTAAACTCCAAAACAGAAAAGATGACGGGAATGTCTAATATGAAGATAGATCTATCGGAGAACACTAACGAGCGACTGGCCAGGGTAAAGGAAGCCATGGAAGAACTCGACGGAAAGATGAAGGACCTTGGCGAACGTGTTAACGCCCTGGAGTCAATCGCAGCAGCAAGGAACTGAACTCCATAATGGAACAAACGCTCGACGAAAACGTCAAACTGGGTGGATATCTATGGGGGAGGTCTGCGTTCGGCAGTGGATGTTTTACAGCTGAAATGATGGTGTTTATGAAATATTTGTATCTCGGAAATGACTCTTCACAATTGCGACTAAAATTATTTAGTTAACGTTTTGACTTTCAGTTTATCTAAATAAGTATCTTCTCCCACAAAAAACAAGATTTCACAAAAACAGAGGCGGAAAACGCCGAGCGAAGCTCGGTCGCCCAGGTACTGGAACTTAAATACCAACTTCGGTTTTTAGTTAAGTTTTCGTTTTTGAGTCCTGCTGTTCTCAGACGGACACACACGCATGCCCGCGCGCGGACCTTTTCCTAAAAAGGCTGTTTTTTTTTATTTTATTTTTTTTATTTTATTTTTTTTATTCAGAGGACTCAAAAAATACAATCTCGAAATCTCGACATCGAAATTTTGGGTCGAATACAGTACTTTCCCTACTTACTATCCGTAGTACGTGGTAGAGAAAGTAATTTGTTGAAGATAATATAAAAGTAAACGATACAGCATAGGAAAACCGTGTGAATGTAACATTAGATTTTTAATTTTAATATACCTAACAAAGTCCTGTTGGGGTTCTGTATATATACATTCCTAACATGTGCAATAAGCAATAAAATTCTGTTGGAATTTTGTTTTATATTTTTATTTTTATAATGGGTATCGACTTAGTTTCCAGAGGTAGAAAGTTTGGGGATCGTTGTATCATTTTCTTATGCAATAAGAGCTTAGCGGAATTTTTACGTTAATAGCAAACGTTTCTAAGCTATAAGCAAGTGGGCTAGAAATCACCAAGTGGTGTTTGTGCTGAAGACTTGAGTATCCACCGCAACACGAGTAGTCATTTCTCATAAGGTTATCACGTGACGTCAAGTTCAAGGCTGAATATGTTTTAAGATGTGACTACATGGCGAAACTTCTGTATCTCTACTGTCCTTGGGGGGCCTTGACCTCCTTGAGGTAACCCATTTTTGTTCTCGTTCGCCTTCCATCTCGACCTTCTGTGCTCATCACAGTTGGATGATCCCATCTTACTGCTTGTTCGACATTCTCTAAATGTCTTGTATTAGTTACTTATTCATTGCAAGATTGGATTCCATGAATAACTCATGAATTTGGTACCGTATATAGTAGTGCTCCTAATTTAGATTTGCGTTACTAGGTTTAGAGAATGTTAATATGGGACAGGGATACAGTAGTAGTTTTTACGGGAACGATTTCAAAATTTAAATAGCCCTTCCCCTTTCTTTGTTTATGCACATAGTTACCATAACCAAGTTCTCTAATCAGATACATAGTAAGTGTTTGTGTGGCGAAAGATGATTCTTTTCGTTGGGAGTATACATAGAGTCGAACTCTATCAGAAACACAACAGAGGTAAATGAAGACAGCGTTATGTCATCAGATGAGTACAGAAGCATCGCAGTTGTATGACTTCAACGAAATCTTTCTCTGAATTCCCCTTCCAACCTTCAGCTAGTAGCAAGCAGAGCCGTTAACTAATGGTGTATTTCGAACATGAATCGGAGTTCGAGCGTTTGTGGAGTGCAGAAACAGGCAATTAGCACGAACTGGGACACGTGCAATTGTTTACATGTGCGGTTTCTGCGGCTACGATATGCCGTCTCCTCGTAAATATGTGTTCATGAGGATGTTAATGTTTGTTTTAGGAATCATCTGCATCTAGTGAAATTGCGATATCGAATTCTTTTTCCAAATGCAAGACTGCCACCATAAGACATAAAGAAACTAACTTTAATACCCAGCGTTGCCCGTGGTTTAACGATTTATCTCTTCTTAAGAAAATACTTGATACATCTAAACAAAGAGAGTAAATCTCTTAGGATACCGCAAAGAACAAAAAACAAAGCAAATAAAAACTTGGGGAAGACGCTATGAAAACGCAGTCTTAAACAGTCACATACTACAGAAAGAAAATGAGTTGAGATGCCGGGTCAATCTAATAAGCTGCATTTCAATTTCAAACATAACATATAGCAAATTGCATGAATTGTTTCTAGAAGAGGAATTAAAGGACATATGGATGTGTTATTTAAAAGAAAAGCAGAAAGAGAGAACCACGTGAATGTAATACGTTGCATTTATATTTCAAACATATAGAAAATTATATTAATTGTATGCTGGAGGGCGAGCAGTGGATATGTGAATGTGTTACGTAAAAGAAAACCGAGTGGAGAAAACCGTGTGAGTGGTCATGGACGGTTGTGGAAATGGTTCTCCGTTTAGAAATAAATCACAGTGAACCACCAAACAATTCAACTTAATGCATTTAATACTTACGTTTCGTCATTCCCTTACATCCTATCAAACCGCAGAGGAAACCCCAGTCATATTCATAACAAGAAGCCACAAGTACATTAATAAAATTGATCTCAGGGGAAAACAGGAGAGTATGATAAATCCCAAATTATTGCGTAGTAATCACTAGCACCATCTACTGGTCATTTATTGGAAAAATGTGAAATAACGAAAGTCTCCAAGCATTAGGATTCAGACAGCTTATGTATGTTAGATGAATATTATGAAGTTCCTATATTTGGTTAGTTGTGTGCCAAAATGATTACCCCGAGAAGCAGCGTGGCTCTGGTCGGATTACAAGCTTAAGGAAGGAGGTACAAGTTTGCATGTACTGTTAAACTGTAATTTAAGTTCTATTTTTCTCAACATCCCAGAAAACGCATTTATAGTACCGGTTTTCAAAGCACATCGTTGCATCTGAATTACACAGAGAGAAATGGGGTGCGGGTATAGGAGAACAAAAGGTCCAAGGAAAATGGAAAGGGACAGAAAGGAGGGATGGACAGAAGTAAAAAGAGGAGAACCGTTAAATAGAGGGGGAATGGGTGAAAATTTGCAATTATTGTAAGAAAATTCACTTTTCGTTTTTTCACTAAAACAAGTGAACAAGCCCTAATTTATCTGTTCCTGGAGTTTCAAATACCTGAGGTATTTGGAATCCTAAGAAATTGTTATTTTAAAGCGTCTGATTCCACATAATGTACTGCAATGTAGAATATAACCTACGTTTTCACAGTTCTATTTTTGAAGTAGTTGCTGCATTCAAAGTCTATCTCCCCTACAAATTATCGTACAATTTTTACGGGATGGTTAGTGAAACCAAATATAAATTTTTCATGTCTTATGTTATTTTTAAAGTAAGAAATAAAATATCCGATACAATTCTTAAATACTTTACAATTTTAATGTTTAGTACATTCATTGCTATTTGTCTTAGTCAAACATTAAAACTATAAATACGCAAATGAGTTGTACTTCAGGATTTTTATTTTCGTCAACATGTATAGGAGGTAGATTTTGACATGCCTTAATAATAAACATTAGTATCTCAAGAAATATTAAGTCCAACAAGTTGGAACTATAGTAGCTTTATTTGTATGCTACGGAAAATTTGTGTGCCAAAAATGAACCTTCTAGCTCAAAAACTATAGAACAGAAAGTTCATCCATTTTCCCTCCCTAAAGAGGGAAAGTTGGATATAGAGGAATATAACGAGTGTAAAGTGACAAAATGAGAGAGGAAAAGGGAAGACGTTAATCTGCGTTTAAACGCAATAACGCGAGCAGAGCTGCGGTTTCCATAGGTATATTCTAAAACTCTTTTAACCTGTTTGCTTGCGAGAGTTCTTAGCTATCTTGTGCGGACTGTTTCAGAAGAGTAACCTTGTATTACACGCCATTAATTCAGGTAATTATCCTGTTGCCTGCCGTTAAATTACCTCATCGATTTCCAGGTCAGGAGAGGGAAGATTTCAGAACTTTAGTGTGCAGTGCTGTAGGTTCTATTTTATTTCTTACGTGTGCTGATTTTCTAATCCATAATATGCACAGTTTAGAGCTAATCACATTTAGGACCTCTTGTGTAAAATTTGCCACTGTTCTTTCAATCTGTTGTGTATTATAGAAATGTGATGTGTTGTACTCGTATTTACCTGACTTTTTATACTCGCTCGTGTACAAACTGTAGTTACAAAAGCTTATTATTGTATCGATTTCTTGTTTATAAAGATACATTTCATGTACACATTTCTTTGGGTATAAGTCTACAGTACGTTAAACTGACAGTCATATTTCTAAGAGGCAAATCTCCATGTGATGGGTTTGAAATTCCATATTCCTTACATGACCACGAGAAAAAAGAACGATCCACTGAAAAAAGAATATGAAGTATTGAAAATTCAAACCAATAACAAGGAATATCTAAAAATTAACACGAATTTTCACTTAAATTATGGACTTAAACTAGTTCTATAGTTTTTATGTTGTAAGATTGTCTTATCTCTTATGGTTAACCGATTATACAAATGGCATTCAAAGTGTAAAATAAATCACAGGCTATGCGCAGAAAATTCAAGATGTGCATTTTATTTGTTCTGCAAATATCTTACACATCTGGTATTTTAATCTGAATCGTTAGCCTTTTTTTTTAGAAAATAAAAAAAGATAATGAAAATTATTGTGTAAACAGTATTTGGGAACGGGGGACTTCTTGAAAATCTTCGTTTCGTATTCTTGGAATAGTTGAACTTAAAATTCCCAATAAGATATTTAACCAATTTTTCTTTTTCGAGTTACGCTAGTCAGACACAAGTATTTTCAGTACGAAATTTTTGAGTGAAATGCAACACTTCCTCACGTACTTTCTATAGGTAAACAAGTAAAAATGTTGCTACCAAGTTGTTTACCTGATTTTGAGCCGCTCTTTGAAACTATTTTTCCTAAATAAGATGATGTACCGACTCGCAAGGTGAGGTGTATACCCCGATTGCTCCACTTAAGTCCTAGTCGTAGATAGGGCGACCTTGGTGTATGAGTGTTCCTTTTTGTATCTTCAGACATTATTCACTTAAAATAAAGTGGCTAGAAATGAAATCACGTTACATTTACTTCACTGTCATTATTTTTCACATTATTTTAGAAAAGTTCATGCAAAACCCTCTTTTCCTACTTCATGTTAATAGAGATAAACTTTGAGAAATACTTTCATTAGGCGTTTGTGGTAGGGATACACGAGGCTAGAACATGATCATCAGTGTAAAAAGCAAATCACCTTATACTGGCTTTGAAATTCCACTCCTTGCATGGCCACGAGAAACAAAACGAATGGAGGCTTAACACTTCAAGAAAGTATAAACGTTCTGAAAATTTAAAGCAAAACAAGGAACATGTTGGAAATGTCCAATGCCCCAATCTCCCCCCCCCCCCCCAAATTGCGTATTTTAAGAGGTCTACATGTATTGTATAGTACGTTTTTGTGTATGTCTTATGCTTTACCAGTTATATAAAAGTACACACAATTCAAAATGAAGACTTCACAAGTTAAGTGTAAAAGCCCAGATTGCACATCTATTTAGCCACGCAGGTAAGTATGTTACGGTATCTCAAATCAAAATCATCAGGGCAGTTTTGGTAAAATTAAACATGACACATTTTCCTTGTGAAGAGAAGTTTGGCGTTGAAGGTTTATTTTGCAAATCTTCGTATCGCATTTTTGGAAGGTGCTGAACTTAAATACCAAATTTGATATTTCTCCAACGTTTCGTTTTAGAGTTAATGCTGTTCACACAAACACACGCGTGCGCGTATACGCGAACCTTATATAAAATTGCTTTTATTTGTTTCACTAGACCTCAAAACCCATCTCTCCAGTTAAATCTGCATATCGAATTTTTGGGCGGATATTTCCTCTACATGCCTACTATTTATTGACCATGTGGGCCATGTGAGAGGGAAAGTATTAACCCCTTATGAGCACATGGATTATCTATCAATCAGTGTAAAATAGTGGAGAGATCATGTAACAGTTAAACATCAAGAGTTTTAATGATAACTAATATCCTTCAGGGAAAGTAATACACAAACATTTCGCTGTAAATATTAAGAGGGCGATATATATCGTATGCCTCTAGAGCAGGCCTGGGCAACTTGGGGAATAGCTTGAGCTGAACATACAGTTATTGCAAGGCCCAGAGCGGACTGCGCTCAGAGTAGTAGTTGCCCAGCCCTGCCCTTGAGGATAAATGTTCCTCGCCATGAAAGAGGTCTCGTATAGTTGATTAATTTGTAATCCCTCTGGTAAAGTTTTATGTTATATTTCCCAATGGATATCTTGCTGATTTTTGTTTTACTTATTTAGTATACAAACTCGAGGGCGACGTGATTCTTTTCGCGCTCATTTTTGGCGAGACAAGTCGGTTTGATGCAAAGAATGTGAGAGCATCTGAAGGTTTCTATGCTGAAAGTGGACTCGGAATGTTCTAAATTAGGACGTTCTGGATTTTGGAACCACATGGGAAATAAACTAACAACTATATAAATGGAGCAAGGAGCGAGCGGTTCAATTTATGTGGAAAAAAAAATATTTTGTTCTTTAACGACGCTGTCAATTGCCAGGATCACATCAGCGTCGCCGGTGTGCCGGAATTTTGTCCCGCAGGAGTTCTTTTACATGCCAGTAAATCTACTGACATGGAGCTGTCGTTTTTAACCACACTTAAAAACCATCGGTCTGGGCCGGACTTGAACCCGCGACCTTGGGATCAGTAGGCCGATAGTTACAATGTCCGAAGCGAGAAACTATTGGAGTAAGATGTGCAAGACATTAATAGAGCACTTAGTTTGGTGTGTAGTTGGGTTCCGTGTGCGCGCGCTAGAGAGAGAGAGGGGAGGGAGGGAGAGACAGAGAGGGGGAGGGAGGGACAGAGAGGGGGATGACGGAGTGAGTGGAAGGCGGAAGGTGGTGGGAGAGGGTGAGACGGTGAGAGGTGGGACATGGGAGGGAGAGAGGGAGTGGGTGGTGGTGGTGTTGTGTTTAACGCCCGCTTTTACTACTACGGCACCGCAGGCGGTGACACTGATGACACATGGAATGAAGATGGAGCACCGGTGGAATGAGATGACGGGGGAAATCGGAGCACCCGGTGAAAACCCGCCCTGACGCCGCTTCGTCCACCACGAATACCACATGCGGGTCCCTGGGATCGAACCCGGGCCGCCTAGGTGGTAGGCGAGCGCGCTAACCGCTCGGCCACGGCGCCGCCAGGGAGTGGGTGGAGAGCTAGAGGGTGCGGGGAGACGGAGAGGGGTGAAGGAAAAGGGAGGAGACGGATGGGGTAAGGTGACGGAGGAGGAGGACGGGGAGACGCAGGGAGAGGGAGAGGCGGAGGGAGAGAGAGAGAGAGAAAAAACAACTCGAAACCGAACATAGAAACTTGGTGCTAAGGTTGACTGCTTTCCAGGGATGCCATACTTAGATTTTCAAAAAAACCTTTCACCCCGAACTAGGAAATCTTTCATTACCTATTTTTCAGTTCTCACAAATAGCTCAACGATTTTATTAAAATATAATATGTTTAAGGTATTTTTTTTTCAATAATAAAAATCATATATTGAATTTTATGTGAATAATCTGTGACGCCTTCATAGTGATTCAACATTGTGTAACTGTGTAATCATTAAAGATAGGTTAATCTACGGGGAAAATGTAGCTCGCATTAAAGTTCATAATTTATCACAAATGCGTTTTTTCATAGCAGCTAGTTAGCCGTTTTCGAAATATTCCATGCCTACTTTACCAAGTACATGACAGAGACACCTGAAAGTTTGTAATTCTTCTTTTATATCTCCAATTTCTTTAATTTGAAAACATTCGTTGGCACAAACACGGCACTTTGAATAAAGTAAAGGAATAAGAAGAATCATGTTTTAGGTGCATCGTAATATATAATGGATATATTTTTATTTATTATAAGTAATGCCACGAGTGATTGTCAATTTATCTAGAGAATTTGACTATCACGAGCTGCATTTACTACCACTATTTCACGAATTAAAGGCCTATATAGACTATGGAATGTTATTTAAATGCTGCATTGTAATTACTAACCTCTTAAAGAAACATGAAGCTGGTATACATACATCAGCTTCCATTGGCTCGACCTGCAAGTTATCATATTAATGCTTCACTCTTTTAAGATGTTGACAATATCTGGAGTATCTACTGTTAATTTATAATTTCGTTCAACACAAAATTTGTCTGATTCCAAACGTATTTCCTGTTGTAGGTTTTCCTCTTCGAATTATTTTATTTCGGCATTTCATCGAAACGAGAGTCAGCCATTTTTGACATTTGAACTCAGCAGCTCTGCGTCAAATTACGTAAGCTGTCGCACATCTGTAAGACAATGCATCTAACATAAGCAGAGGAGGTACGAGTATTAAGATTCAGAGGAGACAAATTTTATAAATTTTTCGCAAATGCTATCATTGGTTGAAATGTTATGCACATGATTGGTTGATTTCAACCAAGTCACGCATGAGTGGAATAGTTATGGAGATCGTTACTTTTTCCATCAGATTTTTATAGAAGTAACAGCAAATGGATGTTTAAAGTAAAATTAAATGAACTGCAGCGTTTACTCGAGGAGTTTCTTTTAGTCATGGAAAAAATGAGTGCATTAGGAACAGTTCGCTACACCGCCTCTTTCTTTATTAGAAACAAAGACAAATGCGAGTGGTATTTCAAGACAGCCTATTTGTGTGTCCGACAGACGATAACATAGGGAACAGACTATCAATAAACTCAGGCTCCATGTTAGAAATATCGATTCGAGTAAATTGCGCTGCTACACGACGCGGGACTTACATATTCTGCTCTCCAATTGCGCTCTATCGTTTTTTCCATGGCCGTATACGAATTTCTATAACGAATTAGTGAGAATATAAAGTTGTTATCGCTTCCTAACTTCTAGAAATTATGCTTACCTTACCTCGTTGAATTCCGCTGCAAACAACAAAATGCAGCAATACTGCGTTTCCTGCAGCGTCCAGAAGCTGGTAGCTATTGGGGTCAGGCTTAAAGTGGATCCAATCAACCGTTCTATGAAAAGATACGTGACTCACAAGGGAACTGCCCCGAAGAAGCATCTTCTATTTTTCTGAAAACTGGAATATAACGTAATTAAAGCGGACACATTTATGAAACCCGTATTTTGAGATAAATACGTTTGAAATTTTTTTGACAATCCTTCCACATTCTGGGTTGCTTGCATGTGTACTCCTTGCCTTCGATTTCTTTTTTTATATCCATTTTTACCATTTTTTTATTTTTATATCCATTTTTACCTCAGATGTTAATACAATATATTTATTTAATCCGCCAACTATTGATAGGTATGTATGTTTATTGTTGCAGGCATGCAGTATAATCATATTTGATAGTTGAATTTGGCACTTAAATCTTACCATCTTTGATTTCAGACTATCTCCAATAGTAGCTTCTGGCTTCTAAATCCGAAGTCACAGGTTCAATCCCGGCGATTTCTTTCTCTGGGGTAACTTAAAACATAATGTGCACAAGACAAATCCACACACCCTGGAAGAATTAAAACAAAATATCCGCTAGGAAGCTGCCAGCATTTGTCAACGTGAACTACGGCGAGTGATGGATAGTTTCCTAAAGAGTTGCCAAAAATGTATGGACAACGGCGGTGGCCAGTTTCAGCATCTCCTTTAATAACATTGGTAAACAAAGCCTTTAAAAGTAGTTTTAAAATATCGTATGGTTTCATCCGCGCTGTTCTATGACAACGGTAATCGGCGACGAGCGCTGAGGATGCGTACAGGCAAAACACAGCGCAGCCGGTTCGGAATCTTTTCGATCACCCGTCACATGTATTTACATGTGGATATGTTTGTGTACATAAGTGTATGTTTATTCAATTTATGTAATATTAAGTATATAATAAATACTACTAGTTGTGCTTACTGTCCTGTAACAACTACGTACGTATGCTAGTACCGAGGGTCTAGACCAAATCACGTTGTACTGCAGTCTGCAATGCTACCGCAGGTCTGATGAGTTATGTCAGATTTCTAAACAAGAAGCAGATTAGAGGAGTATCCACATGTCTGTGTTTGTTGTGCGTGTGCGTGCGTGCGTGCGTGCGTGCGTGTGTGTGTGATTACACAGAACTGGAATTTAAAGTATTCATGTATGGTGCTAAAAGAATTACGTTGAACAAGCGAGACATTTGTTAAAGTTGAGAGAGAGAGTAAACAGCTCACTTTCCTCTTAGCCTATAGAATCCTCCATCTACAGAATCCAGTGTTAGATGCCTCACATAAGATTTCCTTCGAGCATCCATAGAATATCTCACAAAACTGAAATTTTCCTTACATATTCTATATTTTCTTAGAACCAGAAGAAGAAAATTAAACACTTGCAGGCATATTACAGCATGGAAAACCTGACTTACCAAATCCATTACAGAGCGTTTGAATTACGAAGTTTCAGATGGGCGTTGATGACCTTGAATGAACAGCAGTCTTATCCTTTGGCTTGAAAAGGAGACCATACGAGTGCAACTGCTCCAACAGTTCAACACTTATCCAATTCCTGTTCTTTGTCTTCACATCATTAACTATTGAGAAAACTCTTTCGGACTCGCATTTGGGACCAATGCTCGCACCGGTTTTGCCAGTCTTCCTATGTTGGAAAATTTCAGTTCCCCATCTAAGCCTCTTACGCCAGCCAAATGGTTCCACATGTTTGATGTTCTCAAAAAAAAAAGGGGGGGGGGGCAATAATCGCCATTAGCCTTGACATTGACATCTCCAAAATGTTTTATTAAACGTGGAATTCCTTTAGGATAGGATAGACAAGGTTCGGAGAGGGTCTTAGCACCTCGACCAATAAAATCGCCCTTGACAGGGCGCCACCCGGGAGGGAGTAATGAGGTGAGGGGATATGAAGGATGGACGGACGGACCTGATTTGAGATGACAGCAGAGGACAGAATCTCTAACGACTACAGATGTGAACTCCCCGGTGGCGGCTCGTAATCGAATCCTCTTCCGCTCTGCGGGCCCACAGATCCCCTGGGGTCCGTGGACTCGGAGACCTCATCCGAACCGGAGGACGAGGATTTACAGAGAGCAAGCAGTCGCATGCCAGAGGATAATAAACTTTCGTTCTTCGGTGGGGCGGCCTCCGGTCTCCGAACCCTTTGCGCTATGTCTTAGAACCCTGACACAGACAAGCAGATAACAGTTAAAGTGAAATGAGAAGTGAGGTTAAATTGAGGGACAGGAACCAGCATTCACCTAGCAACCCGAGAAAACACCCAAGAAACCCTAACGGGTTCAAATTTGAAGGTTGATAGGCAAGAAAGCTGAGGGAGAGAAGCTACTTCGTAACCTATAGAGGTTGATGCCTTATAGGTTTTTGACACATGCTCTTTTGCGATTTGCACTAATTCTGTTACTTGTATTACCTACGCTAAACTTTCATTTACCTTTGAAGTTCTGTTTTCTTGCTTTTTCCGACAAACAGCCATTCAGTGTTTTAAACTTCGACGTGATATTTCGGATCAAATACAGGACTTCATGTTCGCTGAATAAAAACAATTTGCAAACTTTACAGTGCGCATGCCTGTGTCTCCATGAATAGCTTAAAAAATAAAAATAAACACGGTATATTAAAATTATTTAAACGTTTTAAATTTAATTTCATTATAGAGTGATATGACGCCTCTAATGCCGATTATTTAGTTCCCATCCTCGCTGCGAGTTCGTTCTGGATTTATAACGTTAATGTTGTTTTCCTTAGATTGAGATTACAACTTAAAGGAAATTATTTCTTTTAGTCGCTGGCGAACTATAATTTTTTTTTTTTTTTTTTTTTTTTTTTTTTTTTTTTTTTTTTTTCCCCACAATGAAGGCTGGGCGTTGTCTTTCTGTCAATATAATAGGAAGTTACCGAAGTTAATCACAGTTGTTATTCGCGGAGCGTTTGTTGAACTGCAGTTGTGTGGGTGTGCCTATTAAAGCCTCGACGGCCCAATCCATTTCAGTAGGATTACATGTTTGCTCATAGTGCTAAAACTTAATAAATGCATCGCAGAGTGGATTGTCTAGATATGAGTTCATTTACTGTTTGCACAATAACTCAAAAATTTCAAAGGGTTTCTCGTGTCAACTTCCAACAATTTTCTTACGGATTTGAATTAATTTAGAATACAAAGAGGCTTATAGGCAATAATTTCACCTTATTAGTGCTACATTTGATGAGATTTTATTATACGTAAGCATAGGTGACGAATAGATTAGCCATCGCATCGGTAGTAATTGACGTCATATATAAACATACTTTTACACCGCAAATGTTGGTAGGTATACTCTGGAAACTTCAGTTACCTGGAGCAATGTGAGAAAATGGTCCACCACGACCTCCCCATAAAGTTCCATTACAATTTTGTTGACACAGAAAAAACAAGATACCTACTATGGAACATGTATAAGGGTGTCCTCGTGCGGAGATCCACCGTTAGACGATGAGATCAGCATGTCTCTTCCAAATTGGTGTAAAACTGGAGTAACTTTCGGGACGAACCTTTGTCCCATACTCAGCATATGATGACTGCTACTTCACCAGGTGGATCCTCTTCACCTTTATATTCCAGTTTTGAACTTTGGGGGACTCTACTGGTTGTTTCTTGAAACTCTTCTTCTTTTCTTAAAGTTGATCGATTGGCCATCTGCGGGAAAAAAAACTAACTTCTAACCTTTAAGCATTTCAGTATATCAGCAGGCGGAATTTCAAATTTGACAGTTCTATGCAAGTTGGTGTAAATAAGTATATTTTCCCATATATTTAATTGTAGTGAATGTTGAATATTTTTAACAATTTAATTTCTTTCCCCATTTCATGTTGTGGTGTCCAAAAGTGATGAGCTACAGCTGATTTGTCAGTTTGTTTAGAGTTTAATGTTTCTTTGGTGATCTGTCAATCTAATTTGTAAATTTCTTTTTGTTATTCCTATATAACAACTTTCACAATTTATTACAGTTTCACGGGCGATCAGCCGCGTGAGGTTTAAAAATATTGAGCTTTCGGCCATTCTAAACTCCATGGCCTTCTTCAGAATGAAAATGGCAAACTTTCACAATCTGTACAATTAATCTGGTAGATTCCTGGCTTTTTAGTGTTATCTATAACATGCTTTAGAGGAGTATTCAGAGGATTTTTTTACACTGTAAATATTTTTGGTGCTAACTGTATCCTGTATTTCTTAAATACAGTTTCAAATTTTGTGTATGTAGTAGGATCGTAAGTGATTTTTTTTTTATATTATATCTTCCTTATCATTAGCTGGTTGTAAATTAGTTTGACTTTTAAATTATTCTTCTGTAATTTTTCAGTAACTTAGTAACCAAAGGAGTTGAAAAAAAAATTCTATTTTTGTTATCTTAATATATAGAAGTTCATCTTGGAATTTTTAAGCATTCTTGTTTCTTGTTAACGTCAAATCTAAATAAGGTGGAACTTTATCTTTTTCTCTTACCATTGTAAATGCGGTGTGCTTATCCTGTTTGTTGAGAATGTTCAGAACAGTGTCAGTATTTTGCTGTGATATGATAGCGAAAATATCATCCGCATATCTGAACCAGCATTTGAAAATGTCTGTGCTATAGTAACTTCTTGTTCCAGCCAACTCATATACAAATCAGCTAACAGAGGCGACAGTGGGTTACCCATTTTAAGCCTTGTTTTATCGTAAAATTTATTATTGAAGGTGAAGTAATTCTGATTTATGCAGCATGACATTCATGTCATTAATTCTGTGGTGTCCTGTGGGTCTTTATTAATGGCAATTAACCATTGGTGTAAGTCTAGAATCTTCTCTCCAGACTTACTAAAATTAAACTTAAAACAAACTGACAAATCAGCTATAGTTCATCACTTCTGGACATCACAGCATGAAATGGGGAAAGAAATTAAATTGTTACAAAGTATTTAACATTCATCACAATTGAATATATGGGAAAATATATTTATTTACACCAACTCGCATAGAACTGTCAACTTTGAAATCCCGCCAGCTGATATACTGAAATGCTTAACGGTTAGAAGTTACTGTTTTGCCGCAGATGGCCGAACAATCAACTTTAAGAAAAGAAGAAGAGTATCAAGAAACCACCACCAGAGTCCTCTAAAGTTCAAAATTGGAATATAAAGGTGAATAGAATCCACCTGGTGAAGCAGCAGTCATCATACAGTGAGTATGGGACAAAGGTTCGTCCCGAAAGTGCTTCAAAAGTCAATCAACAGAATGGAGTGATGGTACACACCAATTATGAAGATAACATCACTGTTAGTATTGCTTCTAGTTTTCAGCAATGTTTCTTCCATTTTAATCGTCGTCTTCTCTAGGACGAGGCATAATTTCATCGAGCGATGCTTTAGGTTGATCAATGAAAGTTAGATGAAGTCTTGAGTAGTACTCTTAAGAACTTCGGACTGACAAACCGAGTTGCATAAAGTAATATTCGTAGGATCTGATTTTGTATTGTTTCTATTTTCTTGGTATTTGCATTTGTTGCAGCCCCCCACATACCACAGGAATAGGTCCAAATTGTTCTAATTATGTCGTGCATTAAATAGGTGCTACACAGGCAGGAGGAAGAGGATAGGGCATAGGCAGGTATCCTCATGAAGGGTCACCGTTCTGTGTGAATCTGCTGCTAATTGGGAGGGGGATACGTACAAGATGAATAAATATTGCGGCGTTTGTCCGTGTTTACTTACGTATATAAGTATTGTTTATTTTGCATGTTCTAAGGGTTAGTGCAGTTGGGTACAGGTGCGTGTTCAGTTTCAAGACTGATTTTTTAAATTTACTATAGTATGCCTCACGAACGAAGGCGATAAATGACAGGTGCCACGCAGGCAGTTGCAAGGAGGGACAAGAGTAGTGCTCACAAGCACGTGTCAGTTTGGTGCGAATCAGGGAATTTATTATTTTGTTGATACATTTAATTTTAATGCACTGCGTAATAGTGTGCCCGTAAAGTCCTTCCACACTGGTGGAGTAAGCGAGGTACGGGAATGTGGTGGTAGCCCTGGCTCTGTCCATTTGAGATGTTACCATATTGGATTGGTTGGAATGTATTTGGAGGAAAAAACAAATAAATATAACAGCATAATTAACTTACTCATTCACTGAAAATGTTGAAAATGCTCCATATTCTGTTGAAAACACACCTTCACACGCTTAACTTTCTTAGGAATTTTGATTAACGTTTCTATTTTCACTGAACTAGTGTAACTCATCAGTTTTAATGCGTTTATTATCGGTTTATCTTTCTACACTGTTTGACTCTTAAAGAATAGGCTATATGGCAATTATTTCCTCCAAAGTGAAGGTGTTCTACTGAAGCGCGAAATAGGAAAATAGTAATACATTGGGTGAGAGAGTATGAGAGGGATTTGAAGAGAGAGAGAGGAGGGTGGAATAGAGGGTGAGAGGAAATGAGAAAGAACAGCATAGTAAAGGAAAGATTGTGTGTGTGTGAGTGTGTGTGCGTGTGCGTGTGCGTGCGTGTGTGTGTGTGTGTGTGTCTGTGTGTGTGTGTGTTTAGAGGGTGAGGAGGAGAGTGGATAAGGAGCAGACGTGGAGGGAGATAAAGAGGTGGAGAAAGAGAGAGAATCTTCGTAGTTAATTCGATTACGCAAGCGAAGCTGCTAGTACATGTAATTGCATTTTGTTGCTGAAAGACTGTATTTCCCATTCATGCTTGTGGCGATAATTACTTGTATTGTGTGTACCCTTGTATGTACTTTTCCAAGCATTTTGTATTTATTAGCTTTTGTTCTTGTCTTCTTTCCTTGCGCCTTTTTGTTTAACATAACCTGTTCTCAATGAAGAGTATGCGGTTGTACCATAAGACTTCTCGATATAAATAATAATAATAATAATAATAATAATAATAATAATAATAATAATAATAATAATAATAATAATAATAAATAAAATAGGTACCTACACTTTTAATAGTTCTATTTTAACATGAATTCTTTCATGTTACAATGGGAGAAAATGCTATCTGAGTTTAATGGGCGAGCAAAATTGCAGCACAAAAGAATTCTTGTTGTACAAGATACGCCGAGTTCTATTCATCCCTTACATACACCGGTATCGAGTAAAACACCTGAAGCAGCTAAAAAGGTTGAAAACGTTGACTTCATCGCTTTTTCTGAAGAGTTTAAAGTGCGCCGCAATTTTTACATCTCCAGCATTAAATGCGATGAGTTGGTAGTTTTCTTTAGTACGATCAGGGAAGCTTTACGTCAATGCCAACTTCATTGCTAAGAACCTGTATTTATCTGATTTATTAAAATTTTTCCTCTGCCGACTCTGGTGACAGCGTTTTATAAACTTCCTCTGTCATACGAACCAAGCATTTCAGATTGAGATTCACCATAAATACGTAAGAAGCATCCTGAATAAATAAATAAATAATGTTCGAGAGAAAGAGTGGGGGTGGGGGGGATGGGGGGAGAGGGGTGAAAAATGAAGAGAGAAAAGATGTAGAGAACGGTGCAACTCAAAAGCAGCATAAATAACAAAGTTAATGTTTATACCTAGACCTACCCGTGGAGTAATGGTTAGACCGACACAAGCAGCCGAAGTCTTTGTGACATGGACTTGTGTTCGAGAGTTCTGCGGTTCAAATCCCGACAACGCCTTCCTCCCTAACAGCACCCTAAACTTAACCCTGGAATGTTTTCTTCCCGATAGTCATTTCATTTCATGTATCATCAATGCGGCCCGTATTTATGAGCATAAATAAATAGTAAAATGCACATGCAAATGTGAACAAAATTGTAACTAATAATAATAATAATAATAATAATAATAATAATAATAATAATAATAATAATAATAATAATAATAATAATAATAATAATAATAAAAAATCATAATAATAAATCATAATAATAATAATAATAATAAAAAATCATAATAATAAATCATAATAATAATAAATCATAATAATAATAAATCATAATATACAGCGTAGTATACAAAAACAAATGAACAGAACTATTTGTTTTGTCGATAATCTCTTGCCAATACCAGTAAGAATTCTTGTTCCTTGCCACCATTAGAGCAGGACCGTCGGCCCAAGCGAGCCACAGTGAACTCATGCCCACCTCTGGTTTCAGAATTTAACCCAAGATTAGGCTAGGTAGGATATATGTGAACTGGATTCAAACTGGTTACGAGGAAATCTGTTGTCCCAATGGTTCTAATGAATTCTACACTAATCTTATCATTGTACTCTTTTCATCCTCCATGTTGATGGGGCTGAATTTCGATTTAAATGTAATCGGGAATGCCGCTATTCAACTACCCTGAAAACTATCAACTGTGCACTAATATCGGCCGGTTTTTATTATTTCCACATGTCACTCCTTCCCACAACAAGCATTCTTTCTCAAGGCGTTCCAAAGCTGTGCTGGAACATACATTTTCATATTATGTATTGGTTGCAGATACGTTGTAAAGTACTATTTATTACTGATTAGCTAAAGAGGGAACTTTTGATGTACATGCCTTATCAAACACTGCACAGATTCTCTGTGAAAGTGTGATTTAAGAAATATATAGTTTCCACGTGTCTTTAAATTACATAAACGCGGGTTCTAATCATTTGTCTCCACCACCTGTGGTGCCGTATGCAATAAGAACGAATGTTAAATACACAAAAAGAAGTGGTTAGCACATGTATCTAGCGTCCAGCTCCCATTATCGTAGTCTCAAACCCAGCGAAGGGACATAAATTGTTTCGGATCTGAAATTCTTTGCATGGCTTCCTTCGGAGAGGGAGTAAAGTCGGTGTTAGCATGTGATATTTATACACACCTCCTGTTACCCTGAGTAGTTCACTAAGTAAATCTTACATGCATTCTCAGTTCCAACTGTCGTCGAGCTTATCACAAAGGATTGCTTTTTGTTCAAGTTCGCCCTGAGCTTGATTAGGTACTGGTGGGTTTACTAGAAGAAAAGAGACTTCTATCGCCAGCACCTGACTGTTTGCTGGTATAAATCGGCGGAACAAACATGCAGCTTTCTACAGGTTACCACTGCCATATAATCAGAGCTAGGGCAAATATCTAGAGCAGAGAATCGATACCCTAGTACATGAAACGTTGTACAGAACATGCGGATCCAGGGCTGTGCAGTTCAGTTAGCAGTACTCAAGAATAGAGCTGGTCGCTGTGCGCTCTGTGTTTACGTTCTGTTCAGTATGTCGGAATCGTCACGTGCTGCCACATTGAAAACATCATAGAAGAATTTGGCATAAATAATTTCACCGTGAATGGAGAAAACATGCGATGTAGGTTGTGTAATTCAGAAAAAAAATGTTAAAACAACACTGTAATAAAATATAAATCACTTGTTGCATCGTCAGGTCGTAAGAAGGCAGGAAAATAAAGTTCAGTATTACAATCGGGGTTCTTTGAAGATCTGTGTAAAATACATAGCAATAGATAGATACCAAGATACCATTTTACAAACTACACCATGCTGAGTATAAAAACTTCATTGAGAAATATATTTACACTATTTGACAATAAACAGACGAATGAAAAGACAATACAACACGTAAATGTTTATATTTTTGAAAATACATACGTATATACATGTCTATTTTTGCTTTCTCTACTACGTTTAGTAAAGTAGAGGAAGTACTGTATTCCACGCAAAAATTCGATGTCGAGATTTCACCGGAAATATGCTTTGAGGCACCCTGAATCCAAAGAAAAGTTTTAGAAAAAGGTGAGTGAGTGAGTGTGTGTGTGTGCGTGCGTGTATGTGTGTGTAGCATAACTCAAAAACGAAAAGTCGGTTACAAACCAAAGTTGGTATTTAAGTTTAATGACCTTCAAGGATGCGACACGAAGATTTTGAACAAAATTGCTCCACCCTAAACTGTCCTTTACATGGAATATTTTTGGAAAGTATTAATTTTCTTGAAAATGGCTCTAACGATTTTGATTGAAATGCCATATGTTTGAGATATTTTTATGAAAAATGAAGTATATCTGGAATTTTCTGGCTATAGCCCATGAAGTCCTATTTACTCTGGATGACTTATGCATAACTGGTTAACCGTAAGACATAGACCAAATCTTACTGTACAAAAAATGTAGATGTTGCTAAAACACACAATTTGTGTGTAATTTTTTTAGAGTGAAGCATTTCGGAGATATTCCTTGTTATTTATGTAAGTTTTGAATAACTTATACTTCTGTCAAATGGAACATCGTTACTCAATGTTAACATTGCGAAGCTTTGAAAGCTTTAAAAGATTTGACCATCGCTCAAAGCCTACTATATTCCCTTATTCCTCTTACACCGACAAGAAAATAAACACGGTAATTTCTGCAAATGTTTATCTCAACTAACACGAAGAAGATACAGGAATAAGAGTTTGTAAGAATGGTTAGTAGAAGAGTAGAGAAAGTCATGTTAGTGCAACACATCAGTTTTTTACTTTCTCTAGTGGTAAGTAGGGGAAGTATTGTATTCCACCCAAAAATTCGATGTCGAGATTTCACCGGAAATATGTTCTGAGACCCCCTGAATAAAAAAAAAAAGCATTTTTAGAAAAAGGTCCGTGTGTGTGTCAGTCTGTGTGTGGACAGCATAACTCAAAAACGAGAAGTCACTTTAAAACCAAAATTGGTATTTAAGTTTAATGTCTTTCAAGGATCCGACACGAATATTCTGAAGAAACTAGCCCTATCCTAAACTACCCTATACATGGAAAATTTTTCGAAAATTTTGATTTTCTTGAAAATGGCTCTAACGATTTTTATTAAAATGCCATATGTTTGAGATGTTTTGATAAAAAATGAAATGTATATCTTGAATTTTCTGGCTATAGCTCCTATGGTCGTATGTACTCTGGACGACTTTTGCATAACTGGTAAACCGTTAGAGATAGACAAAATCGTACTATACAAAAAATGTAGATCTTGCTAAAATACACAATTTATGTCAAAATAAAGTTTCTTGTAAAGTGAACCATTTCCGAGATATTCCTTGTTATGTGTGGGAGTTTCATAAAACTTAAAAACTTTCGTGAAATGGAACATTGTTGTTCATTTTTTATATGCTAAGTGTGCAAAGAGAATGGAATCTCAAAGCTTTAAAAGATTTGACTATTGCACAAAGGCTACTATATTCTAACATTCCCCTTGCACCTACAAGGAAATAAGGAATAAGGTAATTTGTGCAAATGTTTATCTCAACTAAAATGAAGATATAGGAATAAGAGTATGTAAGAATGGTTAGTACAAGAATAGAGTAAGTCATGTGAGTGCAACACATCAGATTTTTTAAAATTAGATTTGTTGTTACACACCTGTTTGCAGTTTACCTGTGTCATCCCCTTCGCCTCTGCGCACACATAGCAAGCAAAATGATATTTGTCCTAGCTCCATATCTAATATGTATGCGCATAGCATATGCATTGGTTATTCGTATGTTTACAATATTACTTACACATATTTACGACATAATATACTAAACACATTACCTGCGATGTCTCTGCTTAAAGTCCAATAACAGTACTTTATTTCCTTTCGTCCTGACTTCAATGCTTAGAAAGTTCTATTCTATTAATATATCATGAATATAGGCCTGAACAGTGCTATACTCTTAATAAAATGTCGTGATATCTAAGTTTTACTTACAAAAGAGTACTCATTTGTAGTTTATAACAGAGAGAGGAGAGGCTCCAGTGCTCGTGGTTCGCATTGGGGAGGTTCGGGTTCATGTCTTTTTGCCAGCCAACCTGTTTTTCTTAGGTCGCTACCGGCGAATGCTGAGTTGAGTTGTTCCGGAATTTTCCAATGCGGGCTTTCATTTCATCATCACCCCTTACTTTGAGCTGATCCCTGTAGTTCAAGACTTCCTTTGATCCAGTGATACGTGATACTCATGAATAAACAGGGTTGGACTAATTTCGGCTTTTAACCGTAATATAGGCAACACAATTACGAAGCAACGCGAGATACGATTTTCTGAGAGTGCTTCCATGGCTCGTGTTCCAGCGAAGAACTCGATGATTTCCTTGCAGTTCGGTTAGGTGCAAAGAATAGTGACGCTCTGTCTCCTTTGCCAAGATCTCCCCCACCAAACCCTTTTGGAAAGTACACAAATTAGTTCTTTAAATAACTTCTTTTATGTATCTTAAGAGCTCCGTTTAGCGCATCGAAGAGTCTCGCAGCAATATCACACATAACAGGGTGAATAATTGCTTATAGTTCATGGGCTATCTGCATAGCAGAAGAGACGCAGCCAGGAATTCATCTTTACTTTGAGCTGCGTTCTTTACGTATTACTGATCATTGACGTTAACCTGTTCAGTGAACATGCTCGTTTGTGAATGTTCTTTTATCAGCGTCAAAAATGCACCCGAGCGTGACAACTTTGACTCGTAGGAAAGCACGCGGCGAGTTACTCAGTTCCAAAAAGAAATGAAGTTCTTAATCTTCGGCAAAAGACGTTTCTTTATTAGGGATAGCAGCCGTTTGAATAAATGTTAACGGATAGAAATGCCACAAACTACCACACACCAAGGTTTACTTTCTCTACTTCTTACATGTTGTAGCCAGAGGAAATATTGCATTCCACCTAAAAATTCGATGACGAGATGTCACCAAAATGCAATTTTTGAGACTTCTTAAGCGAAAAGAATATGATTTGCGTGCTCACGTGACTTTCTCTACTCACTTGTATAAAATATTCTTCAAGCACTTCTCGGTCTACTTCATGTTAGTCGAAACAGACATTTGTAGAAGTGGTTTTACTGTATGCTTCCTTGGTAAGTACAACGAGAAGAGAATACAGTGGGTGTAAGCGGTCACAGTGTGTTGGGTTTGACATTCCGATCTCTTTGCATATCCAGGACATAAACATACGAATGACTTCCCATTTGCAAAAATAATAAGTATTTGAAAACTCAGATAAGAAATATGTCGGAAATGGTTCACTCCGCTAAAAAAAGTATTTGACATACAATAGAGCCTTGATTATCCGAGGTAAAGTGGACCGATAGTACATCGGATAATCGAGAACTCGGATAAAATGGATATTGTCAAAAATCGAGAGGGGAACGTATGGCAAACTGGTGAAATGAATGAAAACCTGATCAAAGATGTCAAGAAAAGGTATCTGCTCTATTATCAAATAGAAAAATGACCTACATACAAATAAAAATACAAAATGGCCACAATCCATAGACACAGTATGTACAGCCGGCTCCAAATGTTCTCCGGGTTACATGCTCCTAGCCGCGGGGGGGGGGGGGGGGTAGCCAGGATGGCTCATCTGTTAGTTATGCCAGGTGGTATCAAAGGTCGACTTGCCAGCTCATACCTGTCTATAAGGGTGAGGGGCATAATGTGCAAGTCCAAAAAGAATATCATTCCAACGTTTCTCTTACTGTTGGTCGTAAGAAAGTAATCTCAATGTAAAGAAAACAAAAATTTGGCATTAGAGGCGTCATGTCACTCTATAGTGAAATTAAATTTAAAACGTTTAAATAATTTTAATATACCACGTGTTTTTAGGGCTGTTCATGGAGACACAGGCATGCGCGCTGTAAAATTTGCAAATTGTTCTTATTCAGCGAATATGAAATCGTGTATTTGATCGGAAATTTCACATCGAAGTTTAAAACAATGAATGGCTGTTTGTCGGAAACAGCAGGAGGAATATGTCATATGCATTATATTTGTTTAAGGAATTGTTTAAATATATTTCTTAAACGCCATTAATGCTACCACAAAAAACAGCGGCACTTGTTTAAATACTTGCAGAAAAGAATGCGCTGATTTTTTTTTTTGGATTGAATAAAATTAATTATTCAACGTCTTGTTCGCTCTCTGCTGACCACACATCAGAGGAAAACACACAAAAGTGAAGCCATCGATGGGTCGGGCGTACTAAGCGCAAGTAATTCATAAGAACGTTTTCGTCCCTTTCCCCTACATCCTCTTCGTCCATCGGAAAACATTTGGAGCCGGCTATACATGTTTCAGTTAGAAAAAAAAAAGTTATTTCTTCAAGAAGTCCATAAGTGTTTTCTGTTTAACGCAGCTGGCTCACTTCTTCGCCGCGCAATCGTCGTAGCAGTAGAAAGTTTGTTGAAGTTGTCTCTGACTGTTGCTCTAGGTACTCGATGATCTTTCCTATCGCTTCGCATTCTTCACAATGGCTGATTTTCTAATTCTCCATTTCAATGTCTTCATTGTCATTTTCATTTTCTTCAACCTCTACATTCACTGCCTCTGCTATCATCTCAATAGTCACTGTGTTGATCCACTTGGCTACATCGTTTTCAGTGATTGTTTCATCTGCCAGTCTTTGAGCTTTGAGCAGTCTTCTTGATTTTCCGTGACGTTAAATAATTTGGCGAGGTATACTTCGTAAAACGGGCCCTCGGTTAACCCGGAACTCGGTTAATCGGGGCTCGTATAACCGCGGCTCCACTGTATATTGTGTGTTGTAACGAGAGCTAGTAAATGTTCTTGTGTAGCAAAATTTTGTGTATCTCTTACCGTTTACCAGAATGAGGAGAACTGAGAACATTCCCAGAAAATTCAAGTTAACAATTTCATTTGTAATGAAGATATCTTAAACACGTGATATTTTAATGAAAATCATTACAGCCATTTTAGAGAAAATCGCTTTGAAAACTTCTCTACATAAAATTTAGTTTGGGTTGGGAGATCTAGATCTCCGCCTGGCTTCCTTGAAAGATGCCTAAACTTAAATACCAAGTTCGATACGTTTTGGAGTCTTGGGGGGGTCTCAAAACAAAATTTTATTGAAATCTTTCTGTCGAATTTTTGGGAAGAATGCAATACTTCCTGTACTTTTGTAGGTAAGTAGTAGAGAAAATGAAAAAAATACTTTTGCATGGACTAAAAGTGTAATGTTTTGTGATAATCACGGTAATATATTATACTACATAATATATTTTACTATATCATATCTATACCATATTTTATATCGTATCGGATACCTTTTGCCAAGAATATGTGCTCTACATTTCGAGCTCACCACTCGAGAGAGCTTTTTGAATGTGGGTTCCCGCGAGACCACATCGATTATTCGTTACCGCGCTTAGTCATTTTTGTAGCCCCGTTTTTCTTGAAAGAGGAGACATGGGTCGTTCAAAATCACGAACAGAACAAATAGCCCATTCCATATTATTTTGATAATGATGGTTAATTCGTAGTCGTGCCTATCTAGTTTCAAATTTCTTGGATAACTGGCAGTTTTGAACTCACAATGCACTGTTAGATTTTGGTTCCTAACATTAAGGCAGAATGTCTTTCCAGCGGCTGACGAGGTAATTTACGACGTTAGGTTGCTATTAACGACAACATTGTAACAAGAGGAATGTTTTTAGTTGGGAGCATGTCGTGTGAGATAGTGGTGGTGATGGTGGTGGTGCTTATAAACTAAGGAGAGCTTGTCACCACACTCCGTTAATCTTCTCTAATGCTTTCTCAGCTGTCTTCCACTTTTTTTTCGCTTAGCTTTCGATGTAATTCACTTTCCAAGGCACAGTCCTTTGTAAAGTTTAAACTAGATAGCTCGATTACGTTCAGCTTTGTTCTGGAACAGAAAAGAGAGGAGAGAACCTGTGAGGACGGATGCAGATTACGATTTAATTACCAAAACCCCGTTTCTTATAACCTTGCCCCACTGACGTGTATTCTTCCGCATTGTATTTCCTTCCCCTTTTCCATGACTGGCTATGAGTGCATTCGAATTATGTCAAACAAGCCTGTGCAATGTAAGGATAGGCATCATAAGATGCCGTGATCATGGTAGATACATGTGATTTCGTCCGTCGTGATACATGTCGCGCACTGGGACCTACAGAGATCTATTGATGCTACCACCCCCCGAAGGAAGAGATGAAATTAAGGGACCACGAGAGGTTACAAGCAATAGGTAGGCCATGTATATATACACACAGGCTGGAAGGGAAGTCATTACATTCCTTCTAATATGTGCTTCATAGAAGCATTACAAACAAAAAAGCCGAATGCCATTTTGTTCTTTGATCAGTCGATTTCGAAAAAATAAATAGTTTATCCAAGTTGCATGCGTAATTCCACAAGAATGTGCAAAGATAACAGTTTGTTAATTGTAAGATGCGTAGAGTAACTTATTTCTGACATAAATTCGGTAGTAATTTTGGGACATCACTCAGGGTTTCGAAATAATTAATCACTTAAGGGACACTGGGAGTGAAATTTTGGTCAAAATTGTCAAAAAGTCGATTTTTTTTTTTTTTTTTTTTTTTTTTTTTTTTTTTTTTTTTTTTTTTTTTTTTTTTTTTTTTTTTTTTTACCTTAAAATGTTCCTGGAACACCTGTGCATTTGGATCAGCTAGCATTTTTCATATCCTCCACTCCATGTGGTCATTACGGCCCTTTCAAATAGTGCTCTTCCCTTAAAGTACACAGAATGTTCCTATATAAAAGCCTGTTTTTCTCAAAACTACATTTTTTGCATATTCCAAAAGAAGGTCGCGCCTGAGTTTTGCTTCAAATTCAATGAAAATTTCCAAAAGTATTCACAAATAGCAGCTAAACAAAAGTATGTTTCAATATTAATGTTATCATTAACATGAATTGCAAAAACTTTTTTTTTTGTATGAAAAAAATCAATAAATTTTAAGATTAAATTTTCTTTGTTATTAAAAAAATATGTACAGCATAATCAGCAAACGTATTTGAAATATCTCTTCATACAATTGTTACCCATGTTTTGGAGTACCAGTTCTGCCAATATAAATGAATTTTGAAAAGCCAATAGACGCGAGCTACATTTTGAAAATGTGCCTATTAAATTCATAAAATAATTTATATACCATAAACGAATTATCTAATTTTAATGAAATTTGGTGTACCTCCTATTCTCATATAAATACAAACACGGTAAAAAATTTAGAAAAATCTATCCAGAAATGTGGAACTTTCAAATTTCACTCCCAGTGTCCCTTAAAAGACCTAAAGGAATACTCTAAGCTGCCATTTCAGAGATGACTTAAGTCGACAACTTTGCTTTGAGGTTGGTCAGGGAATTGACCTGGTTTGTGGATGCTAACAGCTTTCGCTTTCGGTAATGTTTTAGGAGCTAACGCTTGTGATTGGCCTACACTGTCACAGTAAACACGGAAGGACAAGGCAGGGTATGAGTTTGTTTTCAAAACGCACCGTTACGCTGTTTGTTTATGTATGGAGCTAGGGAAAATGACCACCCACACAATCTGCAGTGTTGCCAGGTTGTTTTCATAAAACTAAAATATCTCCATAGGAACTGGTCGGAGACAAAAACGTATGATACAAAATGTGTTCCAAATACCGAGATCTACCACTGGTTTAAATTAATGTAATGACTTCCCTTCCATCCGGTATATTATATATAATTTGTTAACGACGCTGTCAATTGCCAGGATCATATGGGTGCCTCGGGTGAGTCGGAATTTCGTCCTGCAGGAGTTCTCTTATATGCCAGTAAATCTACTGATGTGGACCGTGTTTGAACTCGCGACCTTCGAATCAGTAAGCCAGCGCCTAACCAACGGAGTCACCTGACCGATGTGTATATACCTCTGTTCATTTACATTACTAATCGTTTGAAAAACACATACATTGATGCCCATCACTGTGATGTGGGTAACATCTCTGCCTCACATTCAATAAGTCCCAAGTTCGAATCTTGGTTGGGGGAGTTACCTGAATAAGGTATTTTTTCGGTGGATTTGCCTTATCCTGAGAAGACGAAAGTAGGGGAACCAAGTTATAGGGACTCCGAACCCATTTGAGCATCATTTCGATCGTTTCATTCATTCACCTTCTGATATGACTTACCGGGTTAGAGGACGTAGTCACCAGGAAGTATTTGATTAAACTCTGAACTTCGATATTGAGATTTGAGATTTATTGATATTTAGATAATTCGATATTGAGATTTCACCGAAAATGCATATACCAGAAGCTAAATAAAACGAATTGGACAAAGTTTGTACCCGCCTACCCACCCTTTTCTCTGTCTATGAGCAGCATAACTCAGGAAGGAGAAGTTTGAGTACCAATGTTCGTGTTGAAGTTCAGTTGTATTGGATTTCAAGAGTCCCCCCCCCCCTCCCTTCCTGAAACTACCCATGGAAAATTATTTCCGTTATTTATTTTCTCAGAATAGCTCGTAATAATTTAAATACAGCATACTATATGTATGTCGCTGCGAACAGCCTGTGAAGCCCTCTTCATTCCAAAGAATTTTGTGTAACTATTAAACCCTAAGGAGATTGGTAAAAATGTACATCTTGTTAAAACACACAACTGCGGAAAGTGTTATTTTTCATTAATTAACGTTTGCTATTGGTTTAACTTCTGAAATACTTTTTGCCTTTTTGAAGTGGTAACTTGCCATTCGTTCAATGTGGAGTTTCAGTGCCAGTTTCGAATATCTTTTATCTCAGTCCAGTAAAACTGTTCACTTCCACCTAATATTTCGTAAAACTGTCAGTGTAGTAAGTTTGTTAAGCTGGAAGTATTTATGGCAAAGGGAAAATACGATTATTTTTAAATAGATTTAAATAGATTGAGATAGATTAAATAATTTCTCAGTTTGTAATTGTTAGCGTTGTGTATATTATTCGTGTATAGTAATAAAAAGCAAGAAGGAAAGATATAAATTAAGATAGTTGATGTGAAGGTTATTAAATTTTGAGCTATAAATTGAATTGTTTGGCGATCCGGTTTTTAAAGGTTTTACTTTCGTTCCAGCCTTATCCTCCTTGTACCTACAACGAAATGTGTAATGAAACCATTTCTGCAAATGTTTATATCAACACAGAAGAATAAGGATTCGCAAGTATAGCTCCGGAAGTGTGGATACAGAAAGTCATGTGACGTAACAAATCACCTCATTTTGGTAGCTTTCCTGTGCCGCAAATAAACGGCAGTGTTTTGAAAAACAAATCTGATTTGTTACAATCACACGACTATCTTCTATCGCCTATTAATTGGCAACAAATTACTTTAACAAAGTTTATTTTCCTATCTACTTATTTTAATAAAGATAAACTTTTCCGAAAACAGCTGCATTACACATTTCGTTATAGATACCCGTACAAAGGGAAAATCCGCAGTAAAATGTTTTAGAGCTGGACGCTATACACTGGCCTTAAAATTCTATACTCTTATCCATGACATCACGAGACATAACTGGAAATAGACAGGACTTCAAAAGAATTGCTTGAGTGCTGAACATTGCTAATGGATAGAGGAGAGGGTGGTACTATGGGACAGTCTTCTTTACTTGTCCGAAAATACTAAAATACATGGCAATTTTTGTAACTTATTTTTGAGATCATACCAGAAACAATTTCCCCTCATGATCTGCAATGGAGGGCCCAAATGACCTCGTTGTCGACGGGCCCTTAAACTCCACTCACTCACTCACTCACTCACTCCTCATTCACTCAGTGCAGAATGACAAATTACATTATATTAACATCAATTTTTGAAGAAAAAAGTTGTAGCGCTTTTGACAATCTTTAAATTTGGGTGTTATACGGCAGAGAGTAATAGAGTAATGCACCATCAGCCATAAGAAGTGTAATATATGCTTGTATTATCAAACTCATAAGAAAGTTGAACACAAGAAATTGAATTTTAAGAGAGAGATATTTTTATCCAACAAATGAGATAGTTAAAATTGTTTTCTCAGTCTTTTAAATGGAATTAAAAATGCTTAGACTTACAAGAACTTCTAAAGACCACGAAACTTTTAAGCACAAACGTCACAAATGAAACTGACACGCACACAAATATAACAGCCCAAGTGCGTCCATCTGCCACAATTCTCACACTTGATCCAGAGTTCCCCAGGTCTCGAGTCCTTGAACTCACTATCACAAAAAGTGCATTCGGTATTTTCTTCAGGCGTGTAATCATTAGCTGGGGTTGCTAAAGCCGATTCACTTGAAGAGATGGAGACAGTGTCATCTGAATCCGAAGATTCTTTTCTGAATGCGAATCTTCTTTTGGCTTCAAAGCTCGTATTCTTTATTTTGAACCATTTCTTGCATATTTTGAGTGAGATGAACCTTCACTTGTTAATGGCTGGACTTCATCTCAAACTGTAGGAAAATTATTACTTTTAGAGGCACAAGTAAAAGGGTTTTGTCGTCCTGGGAATTCTCACCTCAGTTCTGCTTGTCCTTATTACCACAATTCGCTTTACAGCAAACTACCATAAATGTCCCTCTTATACATTAACTAACTGGGTATGTGTAATAAATATTTAAAGATACATTGATAGACTAACAAACGTGAAAAATAAATCGTTTCACCCTGCCTGGATTTCACGCAAAAGCACCTGAAATGTTCCTCTCAACAATGACCTCTCGCAACCACAGTTCTCAGCCTACTGACTAGTCACATTACCTGCAGGTTTACAGAGGAGTGGTCTAGCAGTGTCACCATGAGATGTCCTATTTTCCAACCGCGTCCCATAATACTCCCTTTTCCTCTATATCGGAAATACCTGATTACACAATAAAGACTACTCGAAATGAAGTGTGAGTTTTATAGATATCTACATTTTTGTGTGGGCACCAGGGCAGCTCACTGATTTCGTTTGCAGCTCTTGTGTTGAGTCCGTTTTTGATTGCCGGCTCTGGAGTGACGATTTTAAGTTGGCCCTCTCCAAGCTTTCAACTCAACTACTACCTAGCTTACGTGAAGCATCCCCAAGACCTAAGGTGGTTCATGCAGGACTATTCCTTCCGAATAAAGAGGACTTCGCAAGCTATTCCCACGTTTTATTTGTCACGTAACTATTGCTAATATACAGCATTTAAATAAAAATCGTTAGCCATTATTTTCGGAAAATCAAATGTTTCCAAAAATATTACACATAAAGGTTAGTTTCAAGTAGGAGTATTTTCTTGATCGTTTTTGCATTTTTGGACGGTACTCAACTTAAATACCAAGTTTGGTATTTATCCGACATTTCGATTTTGAGCCCCCCCAGGGGCCTACTTCGGCAGGTACGGGTTAGGCGCACTCGGGGTCTCGAGCCGCTCATCGTCATTTCACCCCTACATGCCCATCAACTGTGCCATGTGCAGCGTTTTTATGTTGCTCTTATTTATCACCCTCTTCCTCTTCTAGGTTTATTATAACTATTAGTTTGTAAGGTCTTAGGTTTATAACTCCTGTCTCACCAGCAGGGATCTTTCGTATCTTCGTGGTACTGTCCCACGGTTTTCAGTGCGGTCCCCGACGGGAGGTCTCAGGTGCGAAGGTTTGGCGGACCCTTCGCACTGCCTCATGAGTTGTGTAGCCTTAGGTGCGGAGCCTATCCATACCGTCATGTATACCCACGTTAATTCTCCGACGGCCGTGTTCCGTCGGGTTAGTGCCACCGGCCGGACGTGTTACCGGTGACGGAACCCTGGTGTAATCAACCACAAGTCCCCTGAATCACGTTGACTCCGTCGAGGCAGCGTGGCCTAGAATGGGGAGCCACAGGAGCTTATTCCTGTGGTAGGAGCATAAAGTCGGGGTCTGCGTGATGAGCGGTTTATCCATGTGGACAAGCAGTGTATGTTGGAGGGTAGTCCCTATGAGGTACGCTTTGAGATCAGTCATGGAGTGGTCTCCATGGCGGCATAGACAATGGAGATTTTGGTGTCTTTTATCCTTTGACCCCCGAATGGCAGGCTGACGCCAACGGTTCCGGATGGGGGTCCAATTCAAAATGCATCCGCGCAATACATCTTCATTTGAACCTTTTTTGGTATTGACTTTGGCATGCGACGGGAAAACGATAAAGGACTTTAGCCCCTTTTATATAAAACGGAAAGTAGACCGAATATGTGGCCCGGTTAAGAACGTGACGAGAGTTCGAGACGGTACGCTGTTGATCGAAACCAACACGGGAGACCAGATCCAGAAACTGCTAAAAGCACGTTTGTTTGGATCCTACCCAATTCGGGTAGCCCCACACAAATCGCTCAACACATGTAGGGGAGTTGTCACCACCTCCAGTCTGGACAATCTGTCGAACGAGGAGATTACCAGCTGCCTCTCCGATCTGCGTGTTTGTCGAGCCTACCGCCTTACTCGAAAGCAGGATGGCAAGGAGTTAGCTTTGCGTAAAGTTTTTCTGACGTTCAGAGGTACTAAATTGCCCGAGTACATCTTTTGTGGCTACGAACGTGCCGCCGCACGCCAGTATATGCCGAAGCCCATGCGTTGTTTTAGGTGCCAACGGTTCGGCCATACTAAGACCTTGTTTGATAATCCTGCTATATGTGAGCGTTGGGGTTTACCAGCCCATGAGGACACGACATGTAGACGGGATCCTCTCTGTGTTAACTGTGGAGGGAACCATCCATCCAGCTCGCGCCAGTGTGCGAAGTTTCTGGATGAGAAGTGTATGCAGTAATTGCTCGTGAAAGAACACCTCACGTTTCCGGAGCCTTGTCGTCGCTTTGAACAGCTGAAACCTGCTACCACCACAGGTTATGCCTTAGCTGCCCGACGCGCTCCTGCCAACAGAATAGAGATTCAGCATGTTCCTGTATCAGATGCTTCCACACAGACTGACCTACCAGCGGGTACCCCTTCACTGTCTCGTGCCACACCTGCACCGGCTACTACATCTACAGCCGTGGAGATACCAGCTCACAAGCCGTAGTCAGCCATTGTTCTAGGCCTACTGGTCACGCCAGCAGTCGCACATCGTCCATGAAGTCCCGCTCCCGTTCCGCGAGCCGACGGGGATGTTCAGACTCCCGAACATCGGAGAAGTCCCCAGAGGATGGCGAAATTCACCTACCCCGTCCGAAGTCGGTTAAGGTAAAGATGAAGACCAATCACTAATCTCTTCTTTACCATGGAAATAATCCAGTGGACTGTTAACGGGTTCCGGAGACGTGTTCCGGACATATAGAATCTCGTTTCTCAAAGCTCTCCAGCAGTCTGCCTACAAGAAACGCATTTGTAACCCAACCACGCATTACATCTTCGTGGTTTTTCTGCATTTGGACATGACTCTGCAGCTGATAGGCGAGCAAGCGGTGGTGTTGCTATTCTGGAGGCGCATAATATCTCTGCCACCAGTGTGCCACTTAACACCGCTGCAAGCTGTAGCGGTCCTTGTACAGCTGAAGGGCCTCTGTTTCTCTATTTGCAATGTCTATCTTCCACCGGTCAGTGTCGTACACGAGAACGCTCTTCGGGCTCTCTTGGCACAGATTCCGCCACCGCTCATCTTTCTTGGCGATCTGAATGCCAATCACTCTCACTGGGGCTCCGACACGGACGATGCTCGTGGGTCACTTGTAGCAGACGTTTGCGGTGCTTGACGTTTCTTTTAGCAGCCGTCACTAGTACCTCTACTTGATTGCTCAGTACTCTCCGACTTATTTGGCAGTGATCATTGTCCCATTAAAATACACCTATCCGGCCACCATTCTGTTCCTACACGCTTTCCTCACTGGATTATTTCCAAGGCTGACGGGAGAAATTTCGTTTCCTCGTTCACCTTACCGAAGATGTTTTTACCACCATTGATGACATGGTGGACTATTTTACTTGCTCTATCCTTCCCGCAGCGGATTCCAGCATTCCTCTTGGTTCATCTACACCACGTCACGTTCCTGTGCGTTGGTGGTCCGCGGAATGCCGTTTGGTTATTAAAGCACGCAAGCGTGCTTTGGGTATTTTTATATTACATCCTACAGAGGCGAACTTTGTCGCTTTTAAGCGTGCTCGTGCTAGTGCGCGACTTATACTTCGAGACGCCTTTCTCGTCGAAGTTCGGCGCAAAAGTTGTGGACTACTGTTCGGCGTATATACGGCAAGTATCGCCGGATGATCATCCCCGGTCTTGTCGTACAGAGCTCGCGTTACACCAGCTAACAGAACATCGCCGATGCCCTTGGCGATTCTTTCACCTCTACTAACCAAACCCAAAGCTACGATACAGCGTTTTTAGCTATCAAGGAATCTGTGGAGCGGATAGTTCTTAGTTTTAACAGTGCCCAGGGTGAACCATACAACGCACCTTTTACCGAAGCGGAGCTGGCGCATTCTTTGTCCCTAGCAAAGAATTGTTCTCCTGGTCCTGATGACATCCACCGCCAAATGCTGCTTCATCTGCCACCTGCGGCTCTTTCCTTCCTGCTGAGCATCTCTAACCGCATCAGGCTTCAGCAGGTTTTTTCTTCTTCCTGGCGAGAGGATATTGTCATCCCTATCCCTCGACCCGGAAAAGACCGCACGCTTCCCTCTAGCTACCGCCCTATTTGCCTGACGAGTTTCGTCTGCAAGACCTTGGAACGGATGATTAACACTCGCTTAGTGTGGTGGCTGGAGACGAATAACCTGCTGAGCAATGTTCAGTGCGCTTTTCGTTGCCATCGCTCCAGTGACGACCGTATGACACGCATGGAGGCCTACATACAGAATGCGTGTCTCCTGAAGCAGATGTCGTGGATGTCTTTTTTGATCTGGAGAAGGCCTGCGACACTACTTGGTGCTATAGCATCCTCCGTACTCTGCACGGTTATGGTTTGCGCGGTCACTTGGCCGGTTTTTTTTTATTTATTTATTTTTTTTTATTAACTTTTTACTCATTCGCCGTTTTCGTGTCCATATAGGCAACACGCTCTCCCAAGAGAAGATCCAGGAGAATAGTGTACCCCAAGGGTCGATCCTCAGTGTCACGCTTGTACAGCGTATCCAGGATGCCCTCCATGTTTTACACGCTTCTGGCGTTGACGTGGTGTGTGCATGGATTTCTGGTTCCATTGCCAGGGAATGAAATAGCAGATTTGGCAGCAAAGACGGCAACTAGAGAACCCAGTATTGCCATCTCACGTGTTACTTCGGAAGACTTTAGGCTTGAAGTGCGGAGAGCGGTGCTGTCGTCCTGGCACGAAGAGTGGTCAGCCCTCCGTGGTAATAAGCTTAGAGAAGTGAAAGAACTTCCGATAAACTGGGTAACTTCCTGTCGCACATCTCGCCGCGAGGAGGTTAGTTTGACTCGATTAAGAATAGGGCACTGCAATTTTTCGCATGGTTACCTATTTAAAAGGGACCCTGCCCCTCTATGTCCGCTGTGTGACAACCTTTTGTCAGTTCGCCACGAGTGTTGCTCTCTAGCGCACCTTCGGTATTCTCTGCAGCTGCCTGCCAGACTTGCAGAGGTCTTATCGGACGACAAAACAGCGGTTGATAGTTTTTAAGTTTTTAGCGGAGTGCAATATGAATGTGATGATTTAAATTTTTAGTTATCTCTTTATGCTTTTTGACATATTTATCATCTTGTTTCATATCTGGCTATTGCCACTGTTTTTTACTTTTTGTGTACATTTTTCTTGTTGCTAGTATTTTTATTTTTGAGTAAAATTTATATCTGGCTATTGCCAGAATCTTTTAAGGGCGCTGATGACCTAGAAGTTGAGCGCCCTTAAACCCACCCACAAACCCACCCATAAACCGCACGCTTTTTACCGTTGTCATTAATGGCATCACTAGTGTTGTTCGTAGTGGCATCCCGATGTCGCTGTATGTTGACGACTTTGCGATGCACTATCGATCCTATATTTTGGAGCACATCGAGCGTCAACTGCAGCTGACCATAACATCCATCGCCGAGTGGGCATTTCGCACCGGCTTTCGGTTCTGACCTACGAAAACGCAGTGTCTCCACTTCCACCGACTGCGTGGCGTACACCCTCCTCCTGATCTTCATTTGCGTGACACACGTCTTTTGTTCCACACCTTAATTTCTTGGGCCTAGACCTCGACAGCAATCTCACATGGGAGCACCATATTCGCCATCTTCGTGCTTCCTGCGATCGTTCCTTTCGGGTACTCAGGGTTTTATCTGGGGCATCTTGGGGCGGCGATGGCGCCGTCATTTTGAGGTTGTATCGCTCACTGGTCTGGCCCAAATTAGACTACGACTGTTTTATATATGGCGCGGCGTCTGCCTCTAAACTCAACTTTTTAGACACAATACATCACACTGGTATCCGTCTCGCTACTGGGGCATTCCGCACCAGCAGAGTGGATTGTCTGTATGCTGATTCTGGTGAACCTCCGTTGTGTGTCCGACGCTCGTTAATTTCTTCCTACGTGGCAGGGTTGGCCGTTCATCCATGTCATCCTTCGTTTGCACCCGTATTGCGTCCAGACCTCGCGCACTGTTATATGCGGAATAAAACTTGGCCACTGTTCTTCCTGGCAGCTCCAGCGTGCACGCTATGACCCGGAGCTGTCGGGCTGTACGAAGTTAGCTACCCCTCATTCGGTGTTTCGCCAACTTTTCAGCGAGGTTCTGGGCTGATACTGGACTTATACTCCGGTATTTACCGATGGCTCCCAGATGGGTTGTACGACGGGTTCCGCTTTTACATACAACGGTGACGCTCACACGTTCCGCCTTCCAGACGCCAGTTCCGTTTATACCGCCGAGCTGTTTGCCATATTTTGGATCCCAGACCATGTGGGTATTCCGGGTAACGAGGCGGCGGATCCGACTGCGAGTCTGCATGTCCCCTGCCGGAGTATTCCCCTATATAGATGTGCTGAACTACTTTCGTCGCCATCTATGTTCTCTCTGGCAGAAATCTTGGGAAGCGTTATCTGGCACTCAGTAATGGACAATTAAGGACACTGTAAAACACTGGCAGACTAGTTGCAGGGATTCCAGGCGGGAAGAAGTGGTTTTAACCCGCCTGAGGATAGGCAACAGCCGAGCCACACATGGACATATTTTGCGTGGTGATTTGGAGCCTGTCTGTGCGACGTGCAATTATCCAATCTCCTTCGCACATGTTCTTATGATTGTCCACGATAGGCTCGTGAGCGCTAGTCCGTTGGCCTGGGCCTTACACTGCTCAGTCTTAAGCAACGAAACAGCAGCTGTCAATACAGGGCTGCGGTTTTGTTCCACAGTTGATTTTAGTTAGCAAGTGTAAGGTTATTTTATTTCGGAAGTTTTAGGGTCTTACTTTTTAGTTTTCAAGGTTTTAATTCTTCCGTTTTAAGTGTTTTAACTTTAAGCAATATTAAGTTTCACTTTTTTTTAGTTTTTTAAATGGAAAGTTTTTAATAGTTGAGGTGAGCTATTTTTATCTATTTTAATTTTCAGTTTTTAGCCTTTTAGGGGTGACACTTTAAGTTCTGATCTTCAATGGTTTTATCTTTGGACTGGGGGCCCTAATGACCAAGTTGTCGACGGGCCCTTAAACACGACACACTCACTCACTCGGTTTTGAGTCATAATGTTCACACACGCACACCACACACACGGGCCTTTCTCTAAAATGCGACCCGACAGGGATTTTTCGCGGACTACCACCTTTCCAGGGGGAAGGGATGCCGCGAAGTGAGACCTTAGGCTTGTCCGCATTCGCCGGAAGGTATCGCGCTACCTGCCAAACCTGAAAGATGACAAGGGAGGGAAGTGAAAAATTAAGGTAAAGAAATCCATCGAGATGAGAATCCACCCCCAACATTCGCCTAGTGACAAGGGTAACCACGGAAAAGCCCAAGTCAGAGTGGTCGGTCGACGGGGATTGAACCCGAATGCGAGTCGCACACATTGCCGCGGCGCCACCTCGCTCGGTGAATCTAGCATGTACGTTGTAGAGAAAGTAGTCGAAATCCACCCCTTGTCAGAAGCAGTGAAAGCGAGGATTTTTAGTAGTTATAATACTCTTGATTCAAACATTTCTGTTCTGGAACTTCATTGTTTGAACAGAGGCTTGGATTAAAGTGGGCTCAAAGTCACATCCAATATATAACGATTTGCGGTTGAAAATCTACGTTGACCGATCATGAAGCCATGGGAGATGAGGTGGAAGTCGATATCAGTTTGTTTCATAGGGATGCGATCGCCATGTCAAATTTCTCTTTTCATCAGCTAAACATGGGAAGACCTACAGTTGCCTTAATTTGCATACGCAGGAACAAAATATGCATTAGCATATAAATCGTGGTTTCTGCCGTTGAGCTGTGTATATTCTGCATGCTGGTGTAGAACATCTGCAGCTCTCGATTTATTGGAAGCCGTTCTGTATTGTATTGCATTGCCTAGCCCTTAAGAGCCCGGGTGCTTAGGAGCTAAGTATACTCATAGCTTCTGAACAGGTCGCTAGGGTTTAACACAGAGAATGGGCCCGGGCTTACAGAATAAACAATTTGTCGCTGGAACCTTTAACTTTAGCTGCTGACCTTATTGCAATGGCTAAGATTATCATTTCTGTAATTCCCGTGCAAATCCTGTGTATAAAATCTGATGTGTTGCACTCACACTTTCCCTACTGTTGTACCAAATATTCTTACAGACCCTTATTCCTCCATCTTCTTCGTGTTAGTCGATAAAATTGTTGTGTAAATTATGTTATCCCTGATTTTCGTGTAGGTGCAAGGGGAATATGGGAATACAGTAGACTTAGAGCGATAGTCAAATGTTCTACAACTTTAAAATCCCGTTCTCTTTGCACGGCCTAAGGATAAAAACGTGAATAACGACATTCCATTTGAGAAAAGTAAGTGTGTAAAAACTCACACAACTAACGGGGAGTATCTCCGAAATGGTTCACTCTACAAAAATGCATTTAGATATAACTTGTGTATTTTAACGAGATCTACATTTTTTGTATATAAGATTTGATCCATCTCTTACGGTTTACCGGTTATGCAGAAGTCATCAAGAGTAAATAGGACTACATAGGCTATAGCCAGAAAATTCAAAATATACATTTTATTTGCCATAAAATATTTTAAACATACGGCATTTTTATCAAACGCGTTTGAGCCATACAACTATACGTAGTAGAGAGAGTAATAAAAATACTTCAATATCACTCAATTTCTAACTGGACGTGATAAATGTACTACTTATTCTGAAACATTGAAGATCAAGAGAGCAGAAGATTACTTAGGTGCATACGTTTAAAGCTAACTAACACTAGAACATTTTTTTTTTTTTATCATTGTGCACTCTTTGAAACGAAAAGATTTTACTTAAGACTATGTTTCAGATGGTAACCTAATTTACAATGCTCCATTATTTACGTTATACCATAAGAAATGTTTAAATGAATTTCTCAAATTTGTTCCTATATCTATATACCTATTTCATATTTTAATTTTACTTTTAATCTAGGGCTGACAGATAATCTAATGGCGGCTGGCAGGAAGAAATGGTCAACACAAAATCCGTTCAGAGGCTTGCCACGCCTTGCGTTGTTGTATTGTTAAACGCGCTTTGAAATAAGGCTGTAAAGCCGGTGATATAAATATCATTTGCACTCTCAAAATGTATTTGTAAAGCAGGAATGAGAGGAGTAGTGATCAGCTACCAGCCGCCATTAAATTTTGTGTATGTATAATCCTAATATGCTGTGTAAAATAGGGTTTCTTGTAGTTTGTATAATAATAGTAATAATAATAATAATAATAATAATAATAATAATAATAATAATAATAATAATAATAATAATAATAATAATAATAATAATGAAGAAGAAGAATAATAAAGATGAATAATAAAGATGAATAATAATAATAATAATAATAATAATAATAATAATAATAATAATAATAATAATAATAATTATTATTATTATTATTATTATTATTATTATTATTATTATTATTATTATTATTATTATTATTATTATTATTATTATTATTATTATTATTATTATTATTATTATTATTATTATTATTATTATTATTAATAATACTTTCCAGTTCGGAAAAAGTATTTGAAAATTCAAATCAATAACAGGAAATGTGTCCTCTAATGAGATCTCAATTTTTTCGAAGTAATATTTTATCTATATTCCATGTTTTACCAGTAATAAAAGTTATTCACAATACTTCACAGTATATTCCCAGAAACTCGAGATAAGCTTTCTTGTCATGCACATCTCAACATGTGGCATTTTAGTCAGAACCGTTAGAGCCGTTTTTGAGAAAATAGAAAATAACGAAAAAAATCTACTTAACAGGTAGTTTGGGGTAGGGAGCTTTCTTAAAAATTGTCGTGAAACGTCCTTTGAAGAAGGACCTAAGTGCTAAGTTTGGTGTTTAATCGACTTTTCGTTTTTTGGTTAAGCTAGACACACAGGCACGCACGCGCACGCACCTTTTTTTTAAAAAAAGAAATTATTACGGGGTCCTCAAAACAAGTATTTCCAGTGTAACCTCGGTATGGAATATTTTGGTGGAATGCAATGCTTCTACTTCCTATTGGTAAGGTAGTAGAGAAAGTAAAAATATAATCTTGGGAAACGCCGGAACCTGTAAACTATAATATTGTTTGCCCTCTCTGCATATTAAAAATGATCCCGTAGCTCATTCGGTAGCACCCGTCTGCTGTGCGTGGAGTCCGGGTTCGATTCCCGGCTAGGGAGCGACAATTTTTCTCTACCCAAAATTATTTCCTGTTCTCCCCAGAACATGGAAGTAGGTATGAATGAGAGTGCGAATACATGTGGTTTAATAAACACTTGTTAATTTTGTTGCTAGGGTTGTTTAAAGTAGAGGTGAGCGATTTCTGGAGTCATTGTATTTCGCGAACCGGAGATGGAAATATGGCTCTACTACGCTTGGTTTCACATTCCTAAACACATTTGCTAGTGGCCTATAGCCCACAGAAACTTCATTGTTGTGCATTACATCTAGTATGGAAAATGCACCCACTAATCAGCAGTAGCGTCTTGTGTCACTTCAACAGTTGTTCGAAGTGCCCTCCGTTTGCATCAGTACACTTTTGGAGAGGGTAACAAAAAGTGTTGCACAAATTGTAGTGTTTTTACAGATATTGCTGCGGTAATACGATGTTGCATATCTTCTACTGTCGTTGCGGGTTCTTGATATACTTTCACTGCACCGCAAAGAAAGAAGTCTAATGGCGTCAAGTCGGGGGACCGAGCTGGTCATCCCACAGGATGTTCTCGTCCTATCCACTTGTTTGGAAACTTCGCATTCAGGAAACATGTGCATAGTGCGCGGGGCATCTATCATGCTGGAACCACATTGATACACGCGTTTCCAATCCCACATCCTACATGAGGAGGGGTAGATCGTGTTGAAGAAATGATGCATATCAATTTTTGCTTAATGTTTCCTGATAAAAATAGGGACTTAAAATACGGTTACCAATGATACCGCACCAAACATTGACACTCCACGGTCGTTAATGAGCAACTTGGCGAGTCCAATGGGGATTTTGCACGGACCAGTAGTGCATGTTCCACAGATTCACATGACCATGATTTGTAAATGAAGTTTCGTCAGTAAACAACGTATTACTTTATTACCTTGCAACTGCTGAAGTGCAAACGACAGAATACATTGTGGGATTGGAAGTCACTCCCATGCAGTTCTTGGTGGTGAGGTATGGAACGGATGAAACCTATGCCTGCTCACACTACTTGCGGCTTATTCCAGAACCTCGTGCAATCTGTCGTACACTCACCTACAGCAGCCAGAACGGCAGTCGCTTTGTGGGACCCCAGTTTCCTGTTTCGTGCAGATGTTGGCAATAGTACGAGGCGAAGGACTCCCGTCGATCTGGGTTGCGTTCAGCGCACAGTGCCACAGCTGGGGTTGCATTTCTGACATTCGCCGTAAATTAAAATAATATATAGTTTTTCTTCATTAATGAAGGCCGGCATAATGACTAGATGACGGCAAATGTAACAGGGTTTAATGTGTCAATATGTAAAGCACTACCCGAAAAGTGCGTGAATTACGTTACAGCATGATAGTACCGGAGACACTAGTACTCGTACACTGAAGCTAGAACGTGCCGAGGTGATACAGCAGGCTACAGGTCAGTGCAAGCAACCCCTGCTCTGACCACAATACTGCATGCGTTGCATGCCTTTGCCATCTAAAAGTCACGTATTTCAGAATGTATGAGGTTTATAAATGTGAAACCAAGCGCGTTATCACTAATTGTAGCTCTAGTTTTCATTTCGCTAGGATAAATCTACATGTTCCATTTAAAAAAAAAATGTAACTTTGTGTTGCAGATGTTAGTTTGCTTTTATGGATTGTGCATACCTTCTCATTGTGCGAGTCCCTGTCATAGGCACATCGCTGACGAATTGGATGTTTCAGGTTTTGTTTCATTTCGGAGATATTTGAGGTCGCAGAGTTGGGTAGGACACCTGTATAAGCGCCTTTTTGTAAATGTTATGAAAAGGCCCGCAAGAGCGCCGTGACGTAGCCTAACAAGCGCGGCAAGGTAAGCAAAGAGTAATCAAGTTGATTGCTCATGCCGTGATGCTTCCGCTTTGCTTGGTTGCCTACCGCGCCGGGCGTGGCTCATGATCAAGACGTCACGCATTCTGTTTCTCCGGCATGCGAGATTAATGCTGCACATACAAACCTTTAGATTGACCAAGCAAACATTCCGCACTCCTTTATTTACAGCGAGGTTTTCGAACACTTTCACCTACAGTTCTTGCAAGAGTTCCGTTTTTATTCATGAACAACATTTTTACATCCCCAAGACAGAGTGATAACAACAGCACACAGTTTTCACTGGAGATAAAAATCTGATGTGCAGGAGTCACAGGACTTTCCCTACCAAGCGTGATTTCTTTTGATATATTTGCTAATATTAGAAACCGAGAAAACGTGTTTGCGAGTGTAAGAGAGAGGGGGAAGGGAAGATCGAAAACTAGTAAACAGATTTTAACAGTTATGTCACCAACAAAAAATATTGTTCTTGACGGACATAGGCTGTAATATACCTAATAATATGAATTTCTTAATGATAAGGAGACCAAATTATATTTTAAAGGATGGGTACTAGAATATGAACATGTTGGAGTAATCCGATACTATGAAGGAGGCTTTGACATTTCCTTAAAAATGCAATGGAGTAGAAATTTTATTGTTGTTACTGCACAGAGAATCAGTGTAAATACGAGTATAAACAAAGAGACGCGGCTATCCCATCCCAAGCAATATACACGATGTTACGGGATTCAACGGACAAACTTTAGGGAGTTACAGAGGAGTGCTAGGCGGCCACTTTCATTTAGGACACTTGGTTGTTAGCAAAAGATCAAAGTCAATAACGAGCCAATATGCCATTGATGAAACCGACAGGTGTTGTCAAGGTCCACGCCGTAGATTTTCTGTGAAAACGTCGGGGTAAAATCATTAATATGTACTTTAATTATCAATTTCTTTATTACAATACAGAGTAGTATCTGTACAGAATAAATAAATCGTAATGCATTTTTCCCCCCTCCATTTTCTCTTCGATGGTGCCGTAGCTCTCGTATTCGCTCGACACTGGACTTTCTAGGTTCTTTAATTTCCTTTTGATGTAAGCTTTCCTCTGATTTGTGTTTTCTATAATTCCGCGCATATTTACGATTCATATGAGCCGACATCTTTAACTTTTTTTGCAATTTTCAATTTTATACCGATGTTTGCGTATATTTCGGCGAATATTTTTGTTGAATGCTAGTACTGCTTCTCAAGCTCTTAACAATGACACCCGAATCAACGTCCTAACAAAACGCGTTCTCACACTACACTAATTTATAATTTTGCACAACGCTAATTCACAATAATCACGCGCAGGCTCTTACACTAGCTCGATGACCTCACGGGCAAAACGAAAGCTGCACCACAAACACGTACATATATGTTCTATCCATTGTGGCCTCATCGGTTATCGTATTATTAGTCTCGTAGTTATGAGCGATTGAAATCTGACGGTTATTTTGTAACACAAGGAAGCTTGGCCTGCTGCCACTGTACTTGACGCGCGAATACACCTTTTCACGTCAAAACTTCTGAGTTGCTGTCACTTGCAGGTAATCGTAGCCATCCTATATTCAAACACTTTTTATGTGTATCTCTCTAATATGAACTTAAACTTTTGAAATGAACGCGAGAAATTAGAACTGGATTCATCCAAACGTACGCCTATCACTTGTTTGGGGAATAAAAATGTAACAGATGGGGCTCGAACCCAGCACCAACAGATCGACAGCCGAGCACGCTAATGACTGCATTATTATTATTACAGCTGTCGTTTGTCAAACATTTTTCATGAAAAAGCAATAATTTTCATAAGTGTTTACGATTTTCACGCTCGTGGAAGAGACTTTTAGAGTGGAAGTCAGTATCTACCGGGCTGGTGTTGTGTTTATTTATTTGCATTGATCAGTACGACTATTGAAACGAAAAAGCATAACGCAACTTCTAAGTCTGTCGTCCAAGACCGTATATGGCCTATATCAAGGTATTCCTCCTATGTCTACCATTGTTTCTGTAACATTCTATATATCGGGCGAAAGGGTATACACATCATCATAGGTGGTTCTATGTGCAAAGATGTATGAACATTTCTCATGCCGCTCTAAGTTTTGAGTTCTTATTGGAGCAGGGAGTGGGAGGCTCTGCGCATGTTTTGTGATATCCTAATCCAAATACAGACGCGTCTTATTGAAATAAATAACCGAACCGCAATTAATTTTTTTTTTTTTTTTTTTTTTTTTTTTTTTTTTTTTTTGTTAATCTTGGCTTTGTTCCTTAAGTTCCTAATTTCATTCAAATCTACAGTGTTTCTTTACAAACCGTAATTTTAGCGAGAGTTAATTGTTAGCACCTACAAAAGAATTTCACTAAGTCCTTGCAAAGCAGATTGCAAATAATTCTATTGCTTTTAACCAAGTTTTTAGTTATTAGTACATTAAAGTTGATTTGTTAAACATAATCCATATTATTATTTAGGAAACATAAGCACCCTTTCCTTATAGGTGGCGACGTTAGTTTAAACTTTCATGCTCTCAAAAGACTAGCCAAAGCTAAATAAAATACAGCAACCCCAAAACAATTGCATCCATGGCCTTCGAACATGTGGCAAACTGAACTACAATATACACCTGGCGAACAATTCCATACATGGACACTAACTAAAGGGCTCGAATGAGGCAAAGATACAAAAATAATGAAGTACAGCAATACGCAAATTAAACCTAAACTATGCACGAGAACTTGGAACTTCCAGAAATTCTACAACTTCGCGAAATTTCATAACACCTGAAGCCAGATGGACAGGTCGACTTCGAGGAACCGGCTTCTCGACCAGAGAATACTACTTGCGAAGTGGTATTAGAAGGAAGAACATCGAGATCTTCAAAATAAGTACACATCTAAAAGATAAAGTTGTATGTTGATAAATTACATGAAATTAAGTAGAACCAGATTAGAATAGTAGACTAGTATATGTTCCTTAGTAGTGGTATACTTGTAGGAAATAAGAAAGAAATGGATATAGTAGAAGCGAATATGAATAATGGTACAGAAAACATGATCAGGCTAATGCAGGACCAATAATTGGGAGCTAGGAATATCTGAGCCTAATACAATAATTGAGTCAAATGAGACCGCAAATCACTGAAAGTAAAAAAGATTGTAGATAAAATTAGTAGTGCACAGAAGGCAATGTTAGGGGAAGAAATAGGCAAAATTAATAGTCAACAAAAACCATGTTACAAAAAAATCAGGAAAGTAAAGATATGCTTAAGGAAGAAGATGAAAACATAGGCAACATTAGTAATGATGCAAAACGAATTTTGAAAAGACACGGGCAGTTTGCTACTGAAATAAAGCTAGAACTCAGTCAGCACCCGAGTTGAATAACAAAATAGATGACATCAAGATAGAGCAACTAAAATTTCAGTCTGAAAGAGTGATAGAAATTGAAACTATGTTTAGATCAGAAATAATTCAAAGAAAAGTGTAATTAAATTACTGCTATCACAAACCAAGAACTAAAACAACTGAAATCAAACTGTGAAACTTTCAATGCAACACTGGTTAAGGAAATAGTCGATATTAGTGAAAACATAGCGGAAATAACTGACATGTGCGCAACAAGAATTGGCTACAAAAATTGCAGATAACCAAAACAGAATAGAGGAAAACGAGAAACAAATTAAAGAAGTTAATGAGAAAATTGGTTTGAGTAATGAAAAATATAAGAAAGTACAAGAGGTTGTGGACGCTTTTCAGAGTCACCAAGTGGAAAGAAATATGTCTAGTGATGTGGAAAATAAGAATGTAAATGGGTATGACCAAGATGTCGATAGTAATTATGGATCTACCATAACTTACAGTAATTACCATGAAAATATGTACACACACCAACACATTTCCACCTGACAACGCAGGATATCCCAAGCACTTAATCTCTGAGATAGTTGCCGCATGGCGAAGTGGGGAATACGAAACTATTTTAAAGAGAAATCGAGGAATATTTCAAGATTAAACCGATATCATACGAACTTTGAATACATATAATTCGAAGAGCCTAAGGGGGAAACCAGCCGAATGGCTACAAATGATTGTCGACTGATGAAGCGTGTAACACATTTAGAGATTTGTTTCCGAACAGATACTGGGCACAATCAGTACACAACCAAATTAGGATTGAACTGGCTACGAGTAAATATGCCGAAGGAAACCTTACCATGAGAGGCTATGAGAGTAGTTAACAAAACTAGAATCTCATGTCTCCCTTTGAACGATAAGGAAGTGATTGCCACAGTACCTAGTTATATTCTTCCCGGAGCACATCCGAAATAATTTAATAGTGGTAAAACCCATTGAATTCTCCGATGTCTTGGAGCTACTAACCGCTTTCCAGAGCAAATGTAGGAATAGTGACAATTGCAATAATAGTAATAATAATATAAATGATAACAGGCGTGAAAATGGCAAAATAAATCACAACCAAAGAAACAAGAAGCAAATAACAATACGAAACATAATCGAGGACATCAACATGAGCCGTTACCAAAATTCCCAGAGGGGAACAGAGGCATGTATGCCTAGAAGTAGCCTGACAAATACCAACAGCGTATGAATGCGTTAGAGATACGATGCCCAGGTCGGATGGCATGCGAAATAATCGATTTCAATCTTCACCTAATAATACGTGAGAAAGGAATCCACAAGTAAATTATATGACCTTCCAGAACCATGGAACATATCGCAATAACAAAATGCATCGAGGGTGAAGGACACGGATACGGTTTCGTGGCATACGAAGAATAGGTTACGCTTGCAAGGCAAGAGTCTCCTGTGCATTCAGCAAATGAGAACCAGCTGTTTTGATGAGCAATGACGCTCTTCTACCAATAAGATCTCGAACCAATATATCTCGACTCCTGATCATTACCTCGCATTTGGAGGACATAGAATACGCACTAAAATATATGAACGTAATATGATCGCGACTTTTGAAAATGTATATTTGTAAGGTCAGAAATCAGTTTTTAGGTTATATTATCTCGCAGGAAAGGATGAAAGCTAACCCAGAAAGAATCAAATAGATTTAAAACTTACCATCACCCAAGAATCAAACAATTAAAGAGATTGCTAGGAATGTTGCAATACGAATATGCTGACAAAATAGCACCATTGAGAGAGCTGTTGAAAAAGGATAACAAATGGAATTGTATGCCAGAACACCAAGATAATCTAGAAAAACAAAAGCATACGTAGCAATCTTGTCGTCCGTTACATGCTAACCTGTGGTTCCCGAAATTGTAGGCTCACACCCGGCGGAGGGCGATGGATTTTTTTTCGGGCGTAAAAATCCTTAGCATGTCGTCTTTCGGAAAGAAAATAAAGTCGGTGGTCCCATGTGGTAGATAGAACCGTAAAAGAACCTCAAGCCTGATAAGGAGGCCTCTGAGTAAAATTAAGCGGTCTTTTAGGCTCAATGTAGAATGGGACGGTGATAACCATATCAGCTAAAAGGGCGTCCATTAATAAAAGCTCAGTTTCAATTTTTGCAGCAATCTTAACCCAGGGCAATGGAAACGAAAAGTATGTAATGAGCACATCATCAACATTTCTCACCAAAGTGAAATCCAACTGCTGTATTACAGAACTTGAAATCTCAGCCATATACTTTGCATTACAAAAATTTAGATTAATATACACAGACCATATCAGTTTTAACATTCATAAAAACATGTAAGCTCAGAATCTCAAAAAATTACATTACATACACAAAATCACACCATACGACATGGAAAAACGTCATATTAAGAATATGCTACCAAGAATGCACATGAACCACAAATTCCAGAAATGCTCACTAATCCCTACAACAATGAAAATCGTGCAGATAAATTTTCAAAGAAATAAAGAATGTAGGCAACTTATGAAAAATATAAGTAGACTGCAACAGCACATCCAACCGATCGAAATGTCCCAGTCCTTTCACAGAATTCACGCCATACGAGCTGATAGTAGGCGAAAAGCCACCAACATTCGTACAACACGTACCAGAGACTACCAGCGGGAGAACCCTTAAGTTCTGAAGAAAAATGCAAAATTGCACACAATAAATCAAAGAGAGCAGAAGAAAGGAAAAGTAAAGTGAAACGAAGGAAACCAGATATATTACTTTAGTTTCAGTGGATTTCAGAACTTGTAATTCGGGTTAAATTACAATATCATTATACACGGTTCAAGAAAGTTGCTCAGTTGCTTCACATTGAAAATGTTTCGTTAGTTTTTATTTTCTCAAAATCATTAAGCGATTTTGACTTAAATGCCTTAAGTTTAAGATTTTTGTATGACAAAAGTGTATCTTAAATTTTCTGGGAACGACCCAAAAGTCCTCTTTATTCTAAATTGTTTGTGTAATAGGCAAATGATAAAGGATAAAGAGACAGAAACCTTACACAGACACACACACACACACACACACACACACACACACACACACACACACACACACACACACACACACACACACACACACACCACACACCACACACCACACACCACACACACCACACACACCACACACACCACACACACCACACACACCACACACACCACACACACCACACACACCACACACACCACACACACCACACACACCACACACCACACACCACACACCACACACCACACACCACACACCACACACCACACACACACACACCACACACACACACCACACACACACACACCACACACACACACACCACACACACACCACACACACACACACACCACACACACACACCACACACACACCACACACAATACGTACGACAAAGCTTGCAGTTTGTTATATAATGTTTATGATAACTATTTTGGAGATTTACTTTGTGGTTGTTTTGGAAGTATTCTTACTACACCTTCTTCCAATGGAAGAATGGTGGTCATGTAAAGAGCTTTCAAGAGGTTTCAAGTCCATCACAGTGACCCTTCTTAAAAATGTTTACCTACCGCATGCTTATACTTACAACGAAATGTGTAATCCAAGTTTGTTAAATTAACAAGAAGCAGATAGAAGAATAAGTTGTAGAAGAGGTAGTAGAGAAATTCATGTGAATGAAACACATCCGTTGTGTTTGTGTGCTGTAGTAAAATAAAAATCTTTTTTTTCCAGCAGCAGTGGCTATTTACAAAACAATTTTATGTAACTCTTGAATTGGGGAGCCAGCATTAAATCACCATTAAATATATCACAAACAGAGATTAAAAGCTGATTCATAAAACTACGGCTGATAAAAGCCTGCGTTTGTACGCTTTATTTGTTATCTAAAGTTGTTATGTAAGATCTGGTCAACTCTGCGTTTTTGCCTTGGCCCAGAAGAACAAAAAAATTGCCAAATAAGTAAACATAGATATTAGACTCGTGAAGCAGCAAAGTTTAATACTCACGTTTTAGCACTACTATTTAGTGATGGCATGTGTTGCGTGACATTAAAGAATACCTACGTCGCGGAAAATATACAATGGGCTTGCGACCCTGAAACAAAATTCATTGCCGCGAGTACATCGTATTGATGTATTAATTGAAGAACAGTACTAGAGCTGTTTCCTAATGATGTAATCTAAATGGGTTCTCTGCATGCAAATGTGGTTTTTGTCTTTGATCATGCACGCGATACGTGCCAACTTTGTAAAAGCACATGAAGAAAAATACACATAGAAGCGCTGATTCTAGTTCTTACGAGAGGGGAATAAAAGGAGTCAAAAATTCGAAAAGAAGTGTTTGCAAGGGAACTCGAGCACGATGTACGCCAACAGTGTAGAAGGCACTGCAGGTTTCTTTTTACCAAAACATTAAAATTATTGATATATAATTATATTACTCTTGCTTTTAATGTTTAATGGCACAATATTATCAAAGTTGGAGATACAGGCTTCGAGACTATCAAGGACCTGACCTTGTAGAAATAAGTACTTATTAAATACCGCTGTGTATCAAAATCCTTTATTAAGCGTGATTAACACAGAAATTAGCAATTATATATTTGAACAAAATATAAAATACAGAATTAGTCAGCAAACAATTTCAGTTTAAAGCGTTACTTTAAACAAAATCCTTTAAACTCCTTTACTGTGCCAGCAGTTTATTTAGTGCGTTAAACATTTAAAACCTAATCCGTTACAATAAATGAATACATAAATACCTTAAAACTAAAGCATTTGGAAAACCAGGGGTTCTCGCACCAGCTTTCCATTATAGTATTCCATGCATAAATCGCAAGCAAATGTCTTAAGAAAATGTCTTCTAAGGGTAAAACTGCATGTTGTGAGAACGTTAAGCAATCAGAACACGCGAATGCCATCGCAGTGTCACACCAAGCACTCCACGTCTTCTACCTGATATCTACATCCTTGCTCGTCTTAGCCACATTAGCTCATTATCGTCTTTCATCTATAACATGAAAGCTATTGCAGTTGGAAAATTAATTACTTTAACAATTTTGCCTCTGATTCTTCTGAGGAACACGATCATCTGGGCCAGTTGTCTGCAGATGCTGCGTTTGTGATGTAAAAACCAGTTCCAAGGAAGTGACAGAACAGAGCGAGCGGTAGAGGCACGGTGGCAGATACGATAGTGCCATAGTAAAGGCGGGTCGTGACGTGGATATTGAAGTTCGTGTATTGGTTGTGACTAAAGCCACAATTCTTAGTTACCTTACCGTGTGCATGGGGATGTTCCGTTCAGTGCTGATGGCTGGCCTTTCGGTCTGGGCGAACACACTCACGGCATAACTGACACTCCTACACACGATGCGGTACTACAAATTGTGGCTTTAATTATTACGCAGATACTACCAGAATTTAGAAGTGAAAGACCATCAGCTCCCACATTCTCCAAAATTGTTCACAGTATGCCACCCAATTACCGTTAAGAATGATTATACCAGGTGAGTCAGCCGCGCCTTATATTTTTGGAAGGTAGGCCACCCATCTAACGGCATGTGCGCCTTAGTCCAGTTTTGCGCTTACTAAAATGTATTGCTTGACGTTCTTAAAGAGAGGAATGCGCAAAATTGAGAGCAACAGTGTTTTAAGGGACAGAACGTACTCCTCGCTAAAGTACACCTCAAAAACATACGACTCGTTTACTGAGAGCGAATTCCGGTTTCCGGCCGATTTTACAAACTTTTTATTAGAGTATACATAGCAACGTAATTCAGTAAACGCCTCGGAAAAAATGGACCTATCATATGAGTACACTAACAACGTCAGCTAAAAAGAAAATGGTGGATTCTTGTACTTAGGGCAGGGGTTGGCTGCCAAAAATTATGAAAAATTTAGAGACACCTTATCCATCATGGACCCGTACAGTAAAAACGGACATATTATTAAACAACAGTTTATTTACATTTTTGCGTGAACTACGCCTCGTGTATCTCAATTAATATGCATAACAGCTTTTGCCATTTAAGTAATAATATTAAAACGCCCATTAAATGACTAAAAGTGTCTTAAAAGGCTAAATCAAGCATGAAAACTTGCGAGGTGGCAATGTCATAGCGCCAGGCATACAAGTCCTACTATTGCACGCAGTACGTGCTTTCAGTCAAGTCTCGAAATAGCTGAATAGGATTGTGACGTGTACTCTCCGTTAACGCCCAATGACACAGGTTCGAGTCTCAGAATTGTAAGTATATTTTTTTTTATGTTCATCAAAACTTGGAAACCGAATTCACAATAATCTAATTATAAAGTCCCTGAGGGTTTAGGACATTATAATTTAAATCCTTTTTGGTTGTCTGCATTTTGTAATTGAACAGGTGTAATGACTTCTGCGCCATTGGACTGGCATGATGTATTGTGTTGTGAATGCCGACCCCTGCGTTCTCCACACGTATGCTGTCGCGCGATATTTTGTGCCAGTCTTTCATTATGTATTCGACAGACGAGCACGCAAATATGCTTTTGATCTACGGAGAAGCAAGAACAAATACACCAGCGGCTCAGCATCTATATCGGGAGAGATATCCGAATAGACGACAACCAACAGCACACATCTTCCGGAATGTTGAAAGCCGTCTGCGTGTAACAGCGTCACTTGCAAGAATGCCTCCTCATAGACACGCACCAGCAACATTGGGTGTTAATGAAGAAGCAGTTTCGAACGCCGCCCAGGACAATCCGCATACTAGTACACGGTCAGTTGCTCAGGAGGTGAACATCAGCCAATCTTCTGTAGTGCGAATACTGAACACTAATCAGTTCCATCCTTATCGTTTGCACCTACACCAAGCACTTAACGGGAGAGATTTCGAAGCTCGAATAACCTTTTGTGAATGGTTGCTGGAGCGAGTAGCAAGTGATGTGGGTTTCGCATCCAGGGTACTGTTTTCTGACGAATCAAGATTCCACAACAATGGAACTGAAAATCGTCACAATATAGGCTATAGGAGTGTTGATAATCCTCATTGGGTAAGGGAGGCAGCATTCCCAGAGCAGTGGGTTGTAAATGTCTGGTGTGGAATCTTGGGAGACCACCTTGTTGGACCATTATTCTTCAAAGGGGCGTCTAACAGGAGCACGCTTCCTGGAATTCCTCCGTAGCTCACTCCTTATTACTAGGGAATATGCCACTGCAGGAGTGAATGGCGATGTGGTTTCAACACAACGCGCTTCTCCGTACCGGTCGAGGATCGTCTGCAATCATTTGAATGCTGCACATCCTGGTCATTGGATAGGAAGACAAGGACCAGTCCCCTGACCTGCCAGATCACCTGATCTGACACCCCTTGACTTCTTTCTCTGGGATTATTTAAAAGAACGCATTTATGCAGAGGAGCTGGGCAATCTAGAAACCCTTCGTCAGCGCATTACAGTGGCTTGTAGAAATTTTCAACCCGCCATGCTAGACCAAGTCAGGGGCTCCATCCAACAGCATGCCCAGGCATGCATTACCCAAGAAGGCCATCAGTTCGAGCACTTGCTTCGTTAGAGGAGTCGTGTTCCAGGAATAGAAAAAGGGTCATTCCAGCGCCGCAAAACATATCACTATGAAACATTTTTAATAGCACTATAATTCATTGTCTGCAAAATTGAGTTTAACTTCCATGTTAAACTCTGACAATGTAATTTCCTTGCTTTCTGTGTTCAAATATGTATAAATGATCCTTATTTCAATTGCACCTACCTATAGGTGTGTTTAAACAACTACATAATTGTAGTTCACCATTCAAGAAACATAAAACATAAATAAAACAATAAAAATGAATATAATAACAGTTTTCAGAATAATAATTCGTAAATTGTGAGGATTGCAGGGAAAAAAAAATTAGTACATGCAGGTGATTCGAACCACCTTCACAGCAGACAGATTACTTCGGAGTCTTGCGCTCGTTCCAACTGAGCTACCTGATAGCATGTGAGGTTAACATTCCGTTCAAGATGTAATATTCGCTGGTTCCAGTGAACATTTGCAGAAATGCAAACGTCAGCTGTCTAATTACGAATATATTAAAAGGCGATGTGATAACATCTATATTAGTACTAATTTCATCGAGTGTTTAACATCCATGTTAAATACGCGGGTAGAACCTAGTAATGGGGTCGATGTTTTCATGATGAACTATAAAATGCGGATTGCATAAAACTCGAGAATAAGGGGCAGCTGACTCACCTGGTATACAAATATTGGAAGAGCTAAGTGAAGAATTTGATAACCCGATTTCGAGATATAAATCTCCAGTCCGATATCTAGGCATACGCAACATCATTTTAGTGGATATTGAGAGTACTGTCATTGTAATTAGAAATAACTTACTTGCAAAATGATATTGGCATGAAAGGCGACTTTCAAAACAAAAAATGATTTGTGTTCCTTTTATAGAAATGTCCCTCAATAAGGTTCCGTCTGTTGGACAAGTTTGCTACCAGGATCCTGAGCATATTTGGAGCTACTTATGTGAACAATTCTTTTCCTATAAGAAGACATGTAAATCATAACATAGACACCAACTTTCTGACCTGAACGTTCTTCGCTTGTGTTAGCCATATTATGGCTCAAATTAGAGACGGAGAAAAGAAGGAAGTAGTTGGAGAAAGTTTCGAGCTTGGACAGGGTAGTTTTACAAGGTAAATTGTGTGTACAGAGTATACACACATGTATGTACTCGGTGCATAATGCAAACCAAAATGTATGAAAATGAGTATTGCGTAGAAGAATTAGAGAGGGAGGGGGAGGGAGAGGGTTACACATGTTATTAATCACACAAATATCTTAAATTTGTATACAGTATTTTAATAAAAATCGATAGCCATTTTTAAGTAGATAAAAATTTATCTGGTGTTACATTCACAGAAATTCTCTGTCCACTATAATTTATTTTTATACTTAGCTTCCAGGTGAATCTCAATGTAAGCATTTCGTGTGAAAACTCGATATTGAATTCTTGGGCGGAATACAGTATTTCCTGTACCTCCTATAAATAGGTTGCAGAGAAAGTAAAAATACAGTATGAACAAGTCTTTACCAAATATTGTAGATCAGTGTTATCAACAATGCCCATAAATAAATGTTGAAAAATCGAGGCTCTGGCATAGAAGCTCTCGAATAAATGAGATGTGGTTTTTATACATGACTTTCTTTTTTTTAGAATTTCGATTTGAACCATAAGTGGTAATAAATTTTGATAATTACTTGCTAGTGCAGGACGATGCATTTTTCTCTAGATTCTAAATCACAACATCCTTCTAAAATAAGTGGTCTCAAAGATATCTAACTAAGCAATATATCAAAGACACTAAATTATAAAGTGTGGGGGCAAAAGATATTTATGATCGAATAAAACTAATAACCTATCTGCCAAATAAACCACTCAAGGGCAAATGCTGCCGACATAAAGTAGTAATTCTCTACAGCACCATTTGTCATTTTATCTGCCGTTTAACAATCGATGTCATCTAATAATATACATATTTTAGCTATCAATTATTCAAGCATTAAGTCAATAGCTTACTGTAGCAGAATTGCTTTTGGGAGTTACATGTAGTTTGCTTTATTTGGAAATTGTTGAATAAACGAGAAATTATCTTTGCAGGTCATCATATTTGTAGCAAATACACCCAGTGCACGCATTTCATTCACTTATCCGGTTTCATAATCGCCACGCGAATACTTTCCCCATCATCCTATCATTACATCACGTCGCCCATAGCAATATTTCCCCCTACCACCGCCATAACTTTTCGATTTGTGGCCTGGGACCTTGCGGAAGTGGAGGGGGCCGGATGGGTAGTGGAGAAATAGCGCGTGGCATCAACAGCCTCATCGTCTTTCACATACAAAGACGGGAAATGGGGAATTCCTCAAGCAATACTGGTTGTATTTGACCTCTCTCTTCGTAGATGAAATGCCTGCCAATATTTTGGATTGTAAACCTAAGTATACTGTATCTACCGTACCAGTATGTTTACTTAAGTATACTGAGGAAATGCATTTTAATAATGTAAATGTGTTCACATTCCGAGTTTTTCCTATTCTGTACGTGTCTTTTTTTCTTCTCGTATCGTATTCAGAGGCTTCTCTTTGCAAAATGTAGAAAATATACAAATAATACGCCGCATGAAGGTAGTGGACAAGGAATAGCCCCTTATTCTCTAATGACATGACATCTTGAGGAGGGTTGCAGTTAGATGGTGTCAATGGTTTGGGGAGTCATTGGTCACGTGTCAACGTTGCCGATGTTTTTATTCAACTCAGCCATACAGAACATAAGCATATTTCTTCTTCCTCCTCTTATGGTTTAGGCCGTTGACTTGTTCCGGCCTCACTCCCATTTTAGCCTAGGTCTTCCTATCGACCTCCTCCCTTTTGGTTTATAATCTAACACCTTTCTTCATAGCCTGCTTATATCCATTTTGCTAAGATGGTCTTTTCCCTTCTGTTTATTTTATTATTTCTTCTGTTGCGCGAATCCTTAAAATCTCTTATTTCATGCAGTTAGTCTACCTAATTTTATGACGCTGTTGACTCTCAAAAGGCTCTTTCCTGCTCCTAGAATATAACTCGTATATTTCTGTTTTAACACTCAACTTCCTGTAGGTTGCGTTTCCTTTCTTGTACTATTTAAAATTCATATATAGAGTGATTTATATAGAACTGACATTTCTTTATTTAATCATTCGGCTGAAAATTCACTTAATAAGCAGTTTTAACATGAAATTAAGCAGAATGTTTGGGCGTTTTGATTCCCTGTGATGAGATGCACACATGTTTATTCTTTATTCCTTATTTTTGTCTATTTGGCAGGCAGTTGTTTTCGATATTTTGTTATAGTCAACGAAAAAGGAGTACATTAAATTAGCGGCCCCTCCTTGTGAAGCAATACTGGATTACAGCTACTCGAAGGGCAAACTAGAGAGAATTTGGTGTTCCGCAAAGAACGCAATACTAGGTGAGATACAACTGCATCTGTGGTGAGTGAAAAAGATAAACGTAGTTCATCTAGCCTATTGTTGACGTAAGGAAACGACCGGAGAGGTCACCCCGAAAGTGCAGGCCTAAAACTATAGCCAACAGTACAATAAAAATAAGGAATAAAGAATGAACATCTGCACATATCGTTATACGAAATTGAAACTCTCGAGCCCCTTAATTTAACGTTAAAACTGCTCATTAAGTGAATATCCAGTCGAATAATTAAAGAAAGGTATCGGTTTTATGTAGCTCAGTCGATAGTTCCACATGTGTTTTGATACTTACGTATCTTATGTATATCACTGTCATATCTAAAGCTCGCTCACAACCAAGGTAATTAAGTTTTGCACATGTTACGCTGTAGGTATTTACAGCGGTTACGACGCGGATGCCACACTGGTGTACTGGAAACTGGATAACTTGACAACACACAGTGGGGTATGTGCATCCAAAAGCTGGCTAAAATTCAAAATTTTAAACTAAATTCTGGCATAAATGAAACGCTCTGTATGATAGCTAAATACATAAGACATATTTATATATTTCTCCACATAAACAGATAAGTGCATAGTCTGGATTCGGAACTCCTGACGCTGCAGTCCGACATTTATTTACTCTCTTTTCAGTTAAATAATTTGTGGGGTGAATAAAAGTGTTGCAAAGCTAATGGTTCTTGTGCATAATGGATTATTGTCAGGCAGGTATGTACTAACTAATCAGCCATTTTCTTCTTTAAAATTTCTCTATAACAAATCATTTTAAGCGCCTAGAGCAATATTCACTTGAGACGAGAACTTCAATGTATTTATGACTAATTATAAATTTAGAATGTAATCTAAGACCCATATGTTTAAGTATAGTTTGTATATCTAGATAACTTAAAACTTGTAAATTTCAGTTGCCTAGTGAAAATATTGTGTAGAACCTGGGTGCCTTTCTGCGTGAGAGACACAAACAGGGGGACAAACACCTATAAAGTTAATTTTTTTTCAGTATTACGCTAAAGTTCGAAACTTAAACTTCGGGGTGCGTCCTGTATTTTTGTTGATGGTATTGAAAAGAGTAGCTGTTATATAAAAACCATTGAAACTAGCCGCACCTTTGTGCCCCTTTTCCTTTTTAATACATGGCATTTTAACTGTTGCGAAAGGTTTCTATTTCTAGTTACGGTTATAATAAATATCATTGCTATTGTAACTTTTTAGTGTGGGTGTGAAGTAAAGTAGACAGGTGTAGTCGAGATAAAGAAACACTTTTATTTCCGTAAACAGTAACTTGTACACTCGTTGCAACAGCAAGAAAGTCTTTTCCGATTCTCCAACAGCACGACTCCGAATTCGTAACACAAAGAACTATTCTCCGTCGGCACAACGCTTCACATCATCTGTCCGTCTCCGTCGGCACGACTACTCAACCTTCACATACGTCTGACTGACTCTTCTCACACTTTACCGCTATTTATATCTCCCAGGCACTATTCTGGAAGCTTCAGGAACGTTCACTTATTGCGGCGAGATGCAAAGCAGAGAAGATTCTCGAAGTGTCTATCCTTTTCTCTCTTTCGGCAAGCGCCCCAACAATGCGGCCATACTCTGTCTCTTTCCTTCGGCTCCTTTGCGGTAGTGCCGACAATAATGCGATGGGTGGCACTGCTGTTGTCGGCAATTGAGCGCGGTGACACTATCTTCCTGAATAGAAATTTTCTTTTCACTTCATTTTAGGATCATCTGAAAACACCTTCATGAAACGCAAGTGCAGTGATAATGCCATTAAGAAAGAATTGGATTATGTGGAGAAGTTGCTAATAAAAAGGGGAAGTTTTGTGGGAGATAACCGTAAAGATTTCAAACACATGTTTTCATACATTAAATCACAGATAAAAGTTAGATTGCCAGCTGCTCCAGAAACCGAAAGTACATTCTTGATAAACAATAGTAGTTGGCTTCAAGGTACCCTGGACATGGCTAGTGCAATTTCATCTTACCATGCATCCAGACCGTTTAAGGCGTTCATCTAGTAAGCGTCCGAAACAAAAGCCGAAGGACTCCAGACCTTCGTACTGAAGTGAATCCTGAAATACTAAACTGTGCTACCCAAAACAAATTGCGAGCTGCAGGAAAAGTAGATGCTGCCAGAGTGATGAAGGATTTTACAAAACACACTCTAGGAGGCACTAAATACAGAAAGGCATATTGTACCAGTCTGAAACAGAAACTGAAGAAGGAAATACCACTAATGGAAGCTTTGTCAATATTTGTCGAAGCCGGTCTCTTAAGATGGCAATATAATATTATAAGAACAAGTGACAAGTCAGTGCTTTTTTTTGCAGATATTTTCTGAAGGAAAAAAGTTACTCTTCCAGAGTCTTATATCGTAACTTCTTGTGCAGAAATCGACTTGCAATATTTGTTAAATCACACTGCTGTGCGATTAATGTTCTATTTATGAGATGCAATCTAAGATATTACTGATGAAAGAAATTCTCTGCAGATGATCTGCAAATGGGGTTGCCATGGATCACAACAAACTCAGTTTAGTTTGAAAACAAGGCAGACTCGATACAAACATATTTCAAAGCTCACTATCCTTTACAAGTAATTTCTCTTAGGGAGACCACAAGGATTGTGTGGCAAAACCCTGTAACTTCTTCATCACGGTATTGCAGGCCAATCAAAATCAGATTTGTAGAAACTGTAGACATCACAAACGCAGAAATTAGGTACAACTATTGAAAGTAAGATAGACAAAGTATTACAAGAAACTAAAGTTACGCTAGGAAGTTTTAACTGCCTTGATTCTCTTCGGACGAGCATGAGGCATACATCACGGAGAAAATCTAAACTGTTTCTTAAGGAAACCTTGGACATGATTTTTCCTATTCAAACTTGCACATCTACAAGTGGCTATAGCGGTTGGGTTACCAGCAGTGACGACTACTATTCAGACGAAGGCATGGGAATGGTTTCCTCTCAGTAGGGGACTACTGTGTGTGAAATTTTGTACATCAATCTGAGAAGTATTTACTGTCAGTTAGTACATACAGTAATTGCATTTGCGTTTGCAATAATGAAATTAGAACATCGCAGTGAAATAGAAGGCCTTGAAACATCGTTCTAATAGGTATATTAATGTTTTCCAAAACTCTTCAGTATTTATCTAATTTACTTGTCTGTTATATCTGTTGCATTTAAACCCGTATATTCTGAAGAAAGTAATTATGGCCTACAATTTGGTAAAAATACCTTACTGTGCAACGTAAGGGAAGAACGAAGGGCTTTTTGAAAATGTAGTGCCCCTTACGAAGAAGCGGTATATCGTTTGTACCTTTGAATTTTCCGCGAAGTATGTACAATATCTAAACTGTGCCAGCTGGCGACCTCTATAAGCTTTTCTACTACCAACCTTTAGGTATTATAAAAGCTTTTTCTCAGAAAGGCTTGTTTTTAGTTTCCTATAGTAGATTAAGTATAGTACCTGAAGTACACGCTTGGAATCCACAAAAAAAAAAAAAAAAAAAAAAAAAAAAAAAGATATGCAACTGTTTATTTCTTGTCTGTCTCTGAGCAATTGTCAATTGTCATAAGAAGCTAAAGTTGGATAGGCACCAAACTTAATACTTCAGTCATTGTTTAAGTATATCAGGCGGAGATTTTGAAGATGTTGGTAAAATACTTGTTTGATACATAGTACAACATTAAATGTGTATCTTACGTTTTCTGTACAGCAGTCCTCTTCATGCTGTACGATTTTGCATAACTGGGAAATTATTGGACAGAAACTTATTACAGAAAAGTTCACAATTTGGTTTTTTCGTAACGCTAGCTGTTTTCGAAATATTTCAGGCTGCATTTACACTTATCCAGAATAAGCACCTAATCTGGCGAACATGCTGAAACATTGACATTCTTGGTAGGGTAGGTATTTATCCGACATTTCGTTTTGAGTTGTATTCTCTCTCCCTGTCTGTCGCTGTCACTCACTTTCTCTCTCACTCTCACATCCACACCAACTCTTTTTTCCTGAAAATGCGGTAGTGGGTAGAGAATCGTGTCAATGTAACATAACAGATTTTTTGTTAAAATTGCTAGAAGATTGTATGCCTACCTAATTTATATTGAACTTTGAATTGCTATCTAATTTGGTATAATGCTGGTGAATGTTGTTACTCAATATGTTGCATTTTGCCTTATTTAATGTCCCGCTGGATGTGTTATTGCTACTCCAGCAATCTGCAGGCAGGTCTAGTTTTAGCTAATTATAGATTCCCAATGAGGCTTAAGTGTTGCGCGATTCAATAATGTATGTGAACTTAACTATTCAATTGAGCAAACAATTACGATAAAAGGAAGCAAACAATGGCGCTCAATCATGGAGATTTTGGTTTCATGCAAATATCTGGTGTAAATCTTGTTGACAAGCAAAAATACTAGTAAGGGTTTGTGTTTTCATTCTTAGCGTTCGGAATGCTTAATGTAGTCGGTTGTGCGGTTAATGGACTCGTTGAATGTTTTATGAGCGCCGCCAAATTAAACCCACTTGTGGAGTATCAGCTGCGAGTTCAAGCATATGTGGCCTTCTATGTCATAATACGCTGGTTGTGAATGTTGGTAGTGTAGTCACCCGTATCCAGAAAACATGCAAGAAATATTTGTTGTCACGCTGGATATAATACTGCATGTACTCTGACATGTATAAAATGTGGCCCATTTCCCCAGATCGTTTAGTGTTTTTTTTCCCCCTCTCTATATTAGTTTCCACCTTCAGGTAACTTCACGCAGCAGGTTTGTTTCTGTGTGACTGGTCTGAAAAACAATTGAGAGACCCAAAATAAACCAATGAACGATGTTATCGATGTGAAATGAAGGATGAGCCTGTATGAGAGTTTCGCTACGGTTGGCACTCAAGGAAAAGCTAAACTAATACAACATACTCGTAATTGGGCCTAAAGGAGGAAGGGGTGAAGAATTAGTTGCGTGTGTCGTTAAACGGAACGATAGCTACAGTTATTCAAGAGCTTTTATCAGCGACATGGAGCTAAAGCTTAAGATACTGCGGCAATCAAACGGCATTAAGAAAACCGACATGAAGGTAGTGTAGCATGAAAATACAGGGCTTGAGTGTATTGCGGCAACAAAAAATCGTATGCTGCACTACATGCCTTTCTCTATCCTTGTACAGCCATGGAAAAAATGATTGAGCGCATTAGGAGAGCAGAATATTTTTAAGTCTCAGGTTGTGTTGCAGCGCGGTTTACACAATTCCTTATTTCCACCATGCAGCTGAGTTTATTGAAAGCCGCTGTTCCATATATTAACGTCTGTCGGACACACAAATAGGCTGCCTTGAGTCACCACTCGCATTTGTATGCATGCCTGCAAATACAAATGCAAGAGGTGATTCAAGATACAGCCTATTTGTGTGTCCGACAGACGATAACATACGGAAAGAGACAATCATTTAGCCAGCTGCTTGTTGGAAACATCGACCTGTGTAAACCGCTCTGCAAGACGACATACACTAAGAAATATTCTGCTCTTCTAATGCGCCCAAACTTTTTCCATGGCTGTACTAACTATTCTTACAAACTCTTATTCCCCTATCTTCGTGTTATTCGAGGTAAACATTTACAGAAATTATCTTATTGCTAATTTTCTTGTAGGTGCAAGGGGAATATTGGAATACAGTAGACTTTGAGTGATAGCCAAATCGTTTAAAGCCTGTCGCTATGTAAAGGTTTAAAATTCCGTTCTCTTTGCACGACCAAGACATAAAAAGTGAATGAGGACCTTCCATTGAAAAGTATTAAGTATTGCAAAACTCACACAAATAACAAGATATGTCTACGAAATGATTCACTCCATAAAAAAAGAAGAAGCATTTGGACATAACTTGTGTGTTTTAACGAGAACTACATTTTTTGCATAGTAAGATTTGGTCTATGTCTTGCGGTTTACCAGTTATGCAGAAGTGATCAACAGTAAATAGCACTACTTGGGCTATAGCCAGAAAATTCGTCATAAAAGTATCTTACATGGCATTTAATCAAAATCATTAGCCATTTTTGACAAAATCAAAATTTTCGAAAAATTTTCCATGTAAAGGGTAGTTTGGGTGGAGGAATTTTCTTCAAAATCTTAATGTCGCATCCTTAAACGAGATTAGACTTGGATACCAATTTTGGTTTTTAAATAATTGTTTTTGAGTTACGCTGTTCAGTGACACACACACACACACACACACACACACACACACACACACACACACACACACACACACACACGGACTTTTTTCTAAAAATGTTTTTTTGTTCAAGGGGCTCAAAACATGTATTTCCGGTGAAATCTCGACATTGAATTTTTGGGTCGAATACAGTACTTCCTCTACTTACTATACGTACTAGAGAAAGTAAAAATGTGTGTTTCACTCACATGACTGTGTCTACAGTTGTGCATACTATTCTTACAAACCGTTATTCTTCGATCTACTTCATGTTAGTGGAGATAAATATTTGTAGAATTATCTTATTGCTAATTTTCTTGTAGGCACAAGGGGAACATGAAAATGCAGTAAGCTTCAAAGTTTAAGTGAAAGTCACATCTTTTAAGAGCACAGCTGGTCGCTATGTGATACGTTTGAAATTCCATTCTCTTTGTATGGTCAAGAGGTAAAAAGGAATAACGATTTGTCATTTGAGTATTGGAAAATCCAAAGAACAAAGAGTACTGTATCTCCGAAATCTCAGGATGTTGATTAATGCTGGCTAAAGAAACATTCCCATTCGCTATCCAGCTAGCATGCTACCCGTCAGACTACGCGTCGTTATTTGAGAATGAAGAAGAAAAGTAATTGTTACCTATTGAAACACTGATGTACTTGGAAGTGCTTGTTGTCTTTGGAGAAGCGCTTTGCTTCATCACAGCTACCTTGCAGAAACATTCTTGGTTATGCAGTAAGTGAGTTGCAAGCAAGCGTGCATCCGGTTCATTGGGCGGGTTTCAGATAGGAAAAAAAGGCGTACAACTATATAAATTTTATAACAAGCGTCGTGGGTGTTTCGAGCCTCTTTTTTTTAGTGCAAGCAGGTAACAGGTAGGAGGATAATGTCAGTTGTTTTACGTAACTCACCTCCAAGGACGTCTCTGTCCTGTGTCTTTGCATCGCACGGGCGTTTTACTGCACACGATTTTTATAAGCAATGAAGTATTTCTGAGGCGTACAAACAGAAATCTTCACTGGCGTGATTTTTCATTAGGAGACTACTTTGTGGTTTCAGAAGCCCGCGGCTGATTATGTATCGATATAATCGGTTATATTGATTCGTCTCCTTTTGAAGTATTTTAAAATTTTAAAAGCATTCTATCAAAAGGCTGTGTTATTAAAAAAAAAAAAATGGGAGCGATTGCAAGTCACGAGTGGTTTTGTCTAAGGAATAACACGATCTCGCATTAGATTTCGTTTGATTTTTTGGCGAATGATACATGAACAAAAACTAAAAATGACAAAACTCTGATGTGTCGCACTCACATGACTTTCTCTACTCTTGCACAAGCTATTGTTACAAACGTTTATTCCTCTCTCTGTTTCAATGTTAGTCGAAATAAACATTTGTAGAAATTATTGCTAATTTTCCTGTAGGTGCAAGGGGTATACAGAAGGCTTTAAGCGATAGTCAAATGTTTTGAGAGCGGTTGCTATACATATGATGACATGAAATTCCGTTCGCTTTGCATGACCAAGAGAAAGTTAAAAAAATTAACCACCTCCCATTTGAGAACGGTCTATAAGTACTGCAAAATTCTGACAAATAACAGGAATATCTCCGAAATGGTTCAGTTCACAAAAAGGATCATTAGACATAAATTGCACGTTTTAACGAGATCTACATAGTATTCTTTTATAGTAGGATTTCGTCTATCTCTTGCGGTTTACCAGTTATGCAAAAGTCATGAAGAGTAAACATGACTACGTAGGCTATAGCCGGAAAATTCAAAATATGCATTTCATTTGTCATAAAAACATCTTAAACATATGGAATTTTAATCAAAATCGTTCGCCATTTTTGAGAAAATCATTTTCGAAAAATGTTCCATGTAATGGGTAGTTCAGGGTGGAGACATTCACTGCCTTCACAAGTTCTTGTCGCTGGACCACACCCCCCCCCCCCCCCATGTGATTGTAACTGTACCAATAGATACCAATGCTGCCACAGGAAGCATGTTTCATTGTAAATTTCAACACTGAAACGGGCAACTGAACTTGTATTGGCAACACTAACCGTCTTAGACAATCAGCGGGAAGCCGTTCATTGTCGGGACCATGAGCTGAACAGTCAACGAAATTCGTACGTGAGAACTGGAAATGGAGTAAGATAAAGTTAAGCAAGAATTGATTCCAAATACTTCATTTTACAGAATCGAGGAATAGCTTTAAGTAAAATACGTCTTAAGCCAATGCATCTGTGAACATCCAAAAATATATCGTTTTGTTCTTGTTTTTAAGCAGATCTTACAAAGCTGTAGCATTAACTCTTTTTGGCTTGTCAGATAATAACAAAGGCGATAGCGAATGAAGGGGACTTCACAACATAAGACACGACATCAGGATAGGGATAATAGCAATATACACTTATACACTATATACACTTGACTCAAAAAAATTGAAAACTGGCCTATTTCATAACTTGAGACTTGCATTAATAACTAATTATATCTGGTCCCCTGATAATGCAATCCTTCCACCCATAAGCAACACTTTTTCAGACTAGGCATTAAATAGGAAAGTTATTTTTGTTCAAGAATTTACAAAGTTAGTGTTTTTTACTCGGTTAAACAGTGAAACTTCTGATGCTTAAAAAGTTATCCTTAAGTACAATGTCAGTACTATAAAGCCCTTTATAGTCACGTCGACTGGAGGCTAGAAGAGTACAAGTCCGCTATGCAACACGCGATAGAGCTGCCTTTGGAAAACTTGGTGTGACGCAGTTCTGGAAGTTTCGAGAAAAGGTACCGCGAATTGTCGCATGTATGGAAATGCATAGTAAAATAGTCGCGAGTTGTTGCGGTTAAGCGTTTTGAGGTAGTTTTGGGCAAGTAAGCGCAGTAGCAACCGTAATAGTATATTGTGGTATAAGGACGGCGAGTTTTACTGGACCTAGGAGAAATTTGAAAAGACAAGACGCCTACTCTTGTTTATCTCGCGGAACGCGTATTAAGATTCAGCGACTCTCTGTAAAATACCTTCGATCGTCATTACAACGAAAGTTGGATTGATTCCAATGCTTCATTCTTTTAAATTATAAAGTATGCAATAAAATAAGAGGAAAATTATTGAGATGGTAAAAATCAACAATTAGGTTTGATTATATTTTATATCTGTATTAATCAAGATATTGAGTTGGGTATGAAAATACTAGCGGCCTAGACCTTAAAAGTACGTAATATAGGAGGGTAAGTTAAGTTGGTGGATGTGAATACGAGATAATTCATATACCTGCAATGCCAACATAACCGTAAAGGCCATGAAATCGTACTATCTCCCAAAAATGAAAATTGTGTTTTCTGTATTCGTTTTTATTGAGGCCAGCTTTTATCCTTGTAATTATGGGACCGAAAGAGTGATTAAAGGTAACTTGACTTGAGTTTTTGTTACAATATGCTCAATGTAAATGCAAGAAAATTAGTAAATACGATTGATAAATTACGATAAATCGTAAAAGCACAAAGACAAGAAAACTATAAAATAATTATGTAAAATAAAAAATTTCCCTAATATAGAAAATGGGATAAAATGACTATTTACCCAATGAAGATGCATTTTCATAATCTGGGATAGAATCTATGTGCCCTTAGGGATACCTATGATGCAACAATTAAATTGTGACATTTCATCAGAACCCGGGCCCTGTTTAGAATTTATAAAGCTCATTGAATTTCGGGTAATTTATTTTGTGGATTTAATGCTTCTCTTTCTCAACCTTCGTTTTTAATCATCACACCTCACACTGTGACACCGTTATCTGCAAAAATATGGTTTGCCCCCTCGAAGACGAAACTAGTTAAGCAGGACCTAATATTTATGAAAATAACCACTCTCAGGGTGTCGAAGGTGTTGACCTCCCGACATCTTCACAGTAGGCATACAAAATGTCACCTTTGATGTCATGAGATGTTACTGTAAGAACGAGTTTTGGTTTTCTGTTGCTTCATGCCGCTGCCGTTGGGCAAAACAGGCTTCCTTTCGTCACAATGGATCATTTTCCTTCTCTATTGAGATAAAACTTACGTTGTTAGAAACTGGTCCTTGTGGTGGTTTTATAAAGCGGCTAAGGTTTGAACATAAATCTTTAAGGGTACAACAGTAACTGCACATAAACGTAAAATCCATTTATTTCCTGCAAAATATACTTCAAAATTTACTCGAATGCGTTTGAGCGCAATAAATCTAGTAATCCATACCATCTATTTCCTCTTATTTTGCAGAGAAGTGTCAATGCGGTAGAAATTATTCAAAATAATTACTTTCAGTACCTGTTCTGTTGCGTAAAGAAGTTTTTGTATCGAACCCAAAAACCCTATATGAGAGTTCGTAAAAAATCTGGCTCTTTCTACCTGGTATCACTTATTTCATATAGCTTCTGCAGCTTATTATTTATTTCTCTATGTTCATACTTCAGCTTATCTATCTACTCCATGTTAACCCAGATAAAACGTGGCAGAAATTGTTTTATTATGCATTTTGCTGAGAGTACATAGGAAATAAAAGAGAACTGAATCGATAGTCAGAAGTTTTAAAACGGAATCACTATAGGATGGCCTAGAAATTCCGTACTGTTTGTGTGCAACACGAGAAACAACTGAATTGCGATAACACTACAAGAAATGACAGTGCAAAATTGAAACTCGTGACAAACGTATATCTCGGAAATAGTTAATACCACAAAAAAAGTTACTTTAAATATATTGTACGTAATATTTTTCGTGCAGTAGGAGATTGTCTATCTCTTGTGGCTTACCAGATATACAAAATTATACAAAGCTCCCTCCGGATGAAGAGAGCCTCGTAGGCTATTCCCAAAAAATTAAATATTGTAGGTTTATTTTGTTAGTCATGTATATATCTTAAACATATATTTTAATAACAATGGTCAGAACCGTCTTTTGTGACCTTGCTACAAACTTCCAGAGATGATGTAGGATGGTGGATAGTTTACTTTGAGATAAGAATCCTGGTCCGAAAACTTCCCCATTGCCAATTAATACAGCAAATCCGTTTTGGGATTATTCATTAACATGGAATAACGATAATAAGTGTAGTGTCCCAGTGAGGGCCCCTTGCTAGGGTTAGGGTAGAGACTGTAACGGTCATTAAGGCATATATAACCAGGCGTTTAATAATGGCTTAAAGAGCGGAAGCAGCAACCCTCTCTATGGGGTTTATACAGGTGGAAGGTACTGCTTCAGCCTTTAACCTGGCTGATAGCTGCAGGTGTAAGAAATATAAAATGCCAAGTTCCGTTTCGATAGGTTTAATCGTTTTGTAAACATTTCATTTTTTCGGCAATGTAAATGGCAACGCTGTGCTATCCACACGCATACCAGCGGCCCGTGTTGGACTCGACCAGCGTGTGCTTCCAGGCCATTATTGCCTCAGCTGTGAGCAAAATACCTGACTGGCGTATGTCTCGTGGCTAGCACTGCCTCAGTTGTAAACAAAACACCTGACTTGCGTGTGCCTCGTGGCAAGCACTGCCTCAGTTGTAAACAAAACACCTGACTGGCGTGTGCCTCGTGGCAAACAGTCTCAGTTGTAAGCAAAACACCTGACTAGCGTGTGCCTCGTGGCAAACACTACCTCAGTTGTAAACAAAACGCTTGACTGGTGTGTACTTCGATGTAAACAAAACACCTGACTGGCGTGTGCCTCGTGGCTAGCACTGCCTCAGTTGTAAACAAAACATCTGACTGGCGTATGTCTCGTGGCAAACACTGCCTCAGTTGTAAACAAAACACCTACTAGCGTGTGCCTAGTGGCAAACTGCCTCAGTTATAAACAAAACACCTGACTGGCGTGTACCTCATGGCAAGCACTGCCTCAGTTGTAAACAAAACGCCTGACTGGCGTGTACTTCGATGTAAACAAAACACTCGTCCCTTGCGGTACGCTTGAGCGGGTCACTATCTTGGGAGATTGACATGAATCTAAATGTTAAGCTGGAAAGGTCCGAATGTAACTGAAATGATGCATTCATTCAAGTAAGAATGAAGATTCAGTTTTCCTTAGTTAAGGAAATAGAAAAATGAACAATCGGAATCGCGTATTTTATGGTTTAAACAATGCTGATATAAAAGGATGCAAATTTTTCTAATAATGGACATTCTTCTTTTTCTTCTTATTACTATTCGTTGCGAGCTAGAACAGTAGTAGTTTCTTTTAATACACAAATAAGCAAAGGTATTCCTCTTTATTTTCCTAAAACAATTGCGCTCTTCTGTATATTACTGGGCTGAAGTTAAACTAATGATCTCTTCATAAATTACACCCGTAGTCACGAAGGCGCCTAAATAACAAGAAAAGCAAAATGAAATTGTTCTCTGCAGTAAATATGACAGTGATACTATTTTTGAAAGAAAGTGTATATAATATGGAGTTTCTCTATAGGTACATATGACAAACCAAATTCGTATCTAATACGGGACTGAAGCACGGTTATTGTACTCTAAAAGATAATGCTACGTTTACAAGTACTGTTTAACAAAGAACACAATTACCACTCACCATTTTGAAATAAATTCCATTATCGAGTATAAATACATTTATAAGCACTTTACAACAAGAAATACTGAAAATGTATATCATTTATGCCGATTATGTGGTGTTTATTTAGGTTTTATTATTACTTAATGTTCTTAGCATTCAGTTGCATTTCAGTTCACAAGAGACGATATTGTTTTTGTTTTGTTTTTTGCTTCTTTTTTTCTTTCCATTTTTTAAGCTTATTTCGCTAGATAAGGGAGTGGGAGTGGGAAAATTTGCCTTTATTTACCTGATCTCATTGTTACGTTTTTATTTCATTTTGTCTTTTATTTTTGTATCTACTTCTGTATCTTTTATTCTTAAGGGGAATATCCGTCTGAAATTGATAGTACCATGTCTAAGTACTCCCTTGATGCGAACGGGTTCATGATCGCAAGGTAAATTCTTTCGTACTGCAGACAATTGTACTTTAACCCTTCCGCCGACCTTCACACCAACGTCAAGCGATACTTCCTCTAACCCCGCAAGTAACCGAATTTGTTGTGACAACAGGCGACGTGTACGTTTCGAGTGACCCACGACGTTGCCATATTTCGCGTAGAAATTAAACTTTGTACGACACCTTAACGTTAAATTGTGGCTAAATTCATTCGAATTAAGATAAAGCATTACAGCATTGTTCACACAATGTTTGCGTGACAGTGAAATAAATCATTTATGTCCATTCGTCAAGAAGCTATATGGCTCCAAATGTTTGACACAAATTATTTTTTTTTTTTTCGGTGAAACGGTCTTTTATTGACAATAATTGTATTGAACATATTTGTTACTGATGTAGAATCCCTGGTTAACGTCTGGCCGAAGCAGTACCTTCCACTCTGTATGCAGAGGAGCTAGGTTATAAGATCTAAGAAGGCAGCCCCTTCATTAACCTTAACTTGCGCAGCGCTCGTACGCCGCTAGGGGAAATTTGAGTTCCTGACAATCTTCAGAGGACACGCTGGACTGATATACCCAAGACGATTACAGCAAAGTACGAGTAATGAAGAAATACGGAAGGATTTAAAAGCATTTAAATTAAATGATGAAATACATGAAAATAAACAAAAATGGTACTCTTACATCATCAGAATAGAAGAAAATACACTACCAAGATTACTCTAAACTACCAACCAAGAGACCGAAGAAGTGTAGGAAGACCAATTACCAGATGGACTGACAACGTTGTCCTTGAAGTTAGAACTAGCCAAATGGCCTAAATCCTGTAGTTGAAGACGTATAGTGTTGTTATGAGTTATTTTTTATAAAAGGTGTTGAAAATTACGCCCCTCATTGTCGATGCAGGCCAGACAACGTCGCAGGAGGTTTCCGTCGCAACCGATCGAATACTCCTGGGGTCAAACGAACGATATCTCGGGCAGCTTGAACTTTTTAAACACGTCCCCCGCAATCTCTACAGGTGTCTCGTAGACCAGCGAGTTCAGTGCCTCTACAAGTAAAAATCAAGTGGGGACAGAAAAGTCCGTCCTCTTTTTATCCGTAGTTTTGGGAAGGCCGCATTAAGGTCACTGCACCACGTTCGAAGTGAGAAAGGGCCCCGTAATGTTGGAGTCACAATATGTTGATGGAGAAGTGGGACGTGCTCTAAAATCTCTGGGAGTACGTCTTTCACAGTTACGGTGCACATCGGACCAGTTAAGCCAATTTGCACAAGTCATGAACCTGTTATGTAAAATTTAAAATACCTAGGTATACGTTCACAGCAAATCTGTGTTACTTATATCTCACAGCAGTAACTTAAAACCTTTTATCGGTCCCCTGTGAAAGAACTCATCGCGGAAAGGCACATTCACCGGAAAGCGAAGCCTAACCGGAGTGCGTTTCAGTAACCATGGTAGGAGTGTAGCTGCTCCTGCCGTAGCATCCGCTAAACAAAATTCGGTCCCGCGATACCCATTTCTGGTACGAGTGCTCGAATACGCACACGGTCAAGCACAGCTTCTACGTAGGGTGATATTCTGTTCGTCTTGCTCCTTGGTGATGGAGTTGCGGTTTCAGTTGCCCTGTTTCCCTGTTTCCTTGGAACAGTCTTGGAAACATGGTGTGACATGGATGTTCCCTTCGTAGATACTTAGCCTGTGATAATCGTTCTGCTTCCCGATCGTAGCCATTTGCTTGTCCTTAAAACATACACTGTATCCGCCAGTTCCACATCCGTGTTCCTCTCCTAAGTAGACCCACGCTGCAACATGTAAACACAATCTGCAGTCTAACCCAGCGATGTACAACCTTTGCGAAACAGAAGAGTTTGGACCTACCTCTTTCCAGGATACGTGGACTTCGCCTCTCTTTAACCCCCAGCTGTGCATTGTGTTGCAGTGACGGGTTGGTTACATGTACCTACGTTGCGTTTGATTTACGAAAACACTTTCAAATCGTATGCGATAAACATCTTTTCATTATTGCCTTCTTTGGTACTGCTTACGTCAGCGGTGGGCAAACCCCAACACATTAGATTATGCAGCCTGCTTGACACAGAGCACGCGCTTGGGGTAGGAGACGTGAAATCAGCGCTATTCCAAGACAAGGCTACGATTACAGCCGTAATCACAACACACATTCTGCCCATGGTGGCTTACGTTTAAAAAGTCCATGAATATTTGGCGACAAGGTCGAAGTGCATATCTTTAGAAGATACACCAAGTGATCGCGCGTAGCCTATTGCGATACAGACTTTTAGTATAGCTCAATTTGGAGAAACTCTGTTCGCAAGTATATGTAGAGCTATACTCACTATGCTTGCAAATGCTTATTTCTCCATCTACTTCGTTTTAATCGACATAAACATTTTCAGAAAGTGACCTATTGGTAATTTTCATGTAGGTGCAAGGGGAATATGGGAATACAGAAGGCTTTAAGCGATAGTGAAACGTTTAAGAGCTGATTGCTATGCGATGAATTGCAAGGCCATGAGATAAAAAAAAAAACGAATACCATATTCCTGTTTGATGAAAAGTGTAAGCACTGGCGAATTCAAACAAATGAGAAAAATGTCTCGGAAAAGGTTCACTCAAAGGAAAAACGAAGTATTTGGCATAACTTGTGTGTTTTAACGAGATCCACATTTTTTATTTACTACGCTTTTGTATGTCTCTTACTGTTCACCATTTTTACAAAAACCATTCAGAATGAAGAGGTCTTCTGAGGACATTCCCAGAAAATTCAAGGTATGAACCTAGAAACGATCATGGAATCGCCTGTTTGTGTCTGTCACTGGACACTGACTCATTGTCTCTCCGATTGGAGGAGTGGAGTCGGAAATAGGCGCTCATTAAGTAATGTTCTCCAAAGAGAGAAGATTGGACATCCCTGGTCTAATCACTCGTACTTCAAGACGAATTAGGTTGTAATGCACGTAATGCCACTTCTTGAGTCGGTGGAATTAACTTTTTCGATCCCTCGCATGTACGCCAAAACCTACAAATTACAGACAACAGTTTCTTGTGCTCAAACCATGTTTTTTTTTTCCCCCTTAGCAAATACATACGAGTTGTTTTCTCAATTTTTGCATTGCTCAACTTTTTCTATGAGTGGCATCTTCAGGTTTATCTACCTAAAATACCAGTTTACTCAAAAATGCTTGAAGTTAACTAAATAAAATTTTAGGATGCATATTTCGCACATGCAGGCGTTAAATTATCGTATTCGGATTATCACCTGCCCATTCTTTTGTTTTGCACAACTATCACTAGGTCATTCTTTTGTTTAGTCAGACTCGCCAACTGTATCCCATAAATCTTTGAAAAAGAATCTATTACACATTACAATCGATTAACATTCAAGATAACACTCCATTTCAATTTGGGAACTGTGTTTTTAACAATTGTTATTTTAATAATTAATGTATTTCTTCAGAAGAAAGATTATTTGTTAATTTTAAGAATAAAGTGAGATTTATTTCACACTATAAACTGTTTTTTTTTTTTTTTTTTTTTTTTTTTTTTTTTTAGTATAACAAGAGAAGATAGAAATAGTACTTTTAATTATCGGTTTTCATTTTCCTCAGTTGGCAGTGCTGAGTAAGTCGAACTACACTAATTGAAATAAATATATTTTTGGTTATTTTTAATAGAATTTAACATTTTTTGGTCAAATCTTTGCGATATAGTATTTAAATTCATGTTTTATGTATGAAATAGTCCAGATAGATATCATTGGACGGTCTGACGTCTTAAGTTATTACCTGTGATAAAAACACTCAAGTATTATTTCGAATCACCTTTGCTGTTAATATTTTAAAAGCAATTCTTGATAAATTTTAATCAAAGGATGGTATAGTTGAGAGAAAATGTTATTTTCCTTAATAAACAAACTTACTGTATAAAAGTACGTTTGTGAACTCAGAAGGCATGTTTACTTTCTGTAAAAGTTTCAGTCGGACATCTTAAATGGTTTCTGAGATGCTGGGTCATTGCTTTAGCAGATTTAGCATTGGTGGAATAGGTTTTTAATCTTCCGTTAAGGCGCTTTCTTTGGCCGTCACATACAACATAAGCTTGAACCGTACTCATCTTAAACTACAGTTGGTCTTGTGCCGTATGCGGTGCACTTGCTCAGGACCAGTTCTTAGGTGACTGTATCGATTAAAGAGAAGTGGGTTGGTTGGCTGGCCTGGAAGTACAGTTGGAGGAGTCCGCTGATCGAGATGAAATGCAGTTGCTTCTGTGCATTTGGGACATCCTTTTCTTGTTTTGCTGCTTCTCGTCAGAGATGTCATGTAGCACCGTTAAATCCCCTGAGCGGTTGCAGACATACGGCAAATAAGGTCTCCTTTGCTGTCACTGGGCTCAAAGCAAGCTAATTTTTACGTGATAAGTACATAATCTCCTTTAGTGGGATAAAATTGGCATTTATTTGGGTAGAAACAGAATTCTGAAATTGTAGACGCTTGTATTACGGTAAATGCTAATTAATGTTTAATCCTTGCACAAATGTCACTCATACCTTACGTTTTCTCCGTAAATCTCTTCAAAGAATTTATATCTTTGACATTTGGCATGATGCATAACTAAAATATCGGTGGCAGCATCTTAACGCAGAGCTGCTAGCGTTCAGCCCTCTGAACCTGGAGGTACCGTGTTCGATTCACGACTTGGCGGGGGATTTTTCTTTAACTAGAATCATTCCCTGTACTCAGCAGAGTCTGCAAGTATGTATGTGGTAAAGAGCGCTTCTTGCATCAAAGCCCCCATATCCCTATAGAAGTTACAGGGAGCGATACAAACGCAACAAAAAGGCAGTAATCTAACATTTAGTTTCATGAAATGTATGTAAACATGTTTTGATATTAAGAAACCATGTTGTAGTTTCTGGACGGCAAGTGTAGTAACCAAGTACCATCACAATTTAAGGGTGAACATTGTTCAGAAAAAGATTTCCGGTTGATGATGTCTATTTATCAGACAACGACAAATACCAACAAATCACTAGGTGTATTTGTTAAAATTGCCTGTTACAGATGTTTTAAATTACCTTGAGATATTAACGTGAGAAATGGAAGGCGTGTTTTGAATTTTTTGTGATTGTGCAATTCTTTCGTTTTGGAGTTCTATAGCATTTTATGTAACTGGGGGACCATGAGAGGTAGATAAAAGCTGTACAGACAAAAAATGAAGAGGTGTTTAAAATATACGATTATGTAAAATAATCATTTTTGTACAGCTAGACATTTCTGAAATATTCGACATTCTTCGTTGAATAACTTTGTATTTTAAGCAATAAACTTCAAGTAACGATGTTATATTTCTTCTATGCCAATACAAAGCGAATGTGATACTAAGAAAGGCATAAGTATGTGTGGAAAAGACGTGACACGTATGTGCTACAAAATTTGTATTGACGCTATTTCTGCCAACATTTATCAGGATTAACAGAAGACGATAACAAAACAATGTTTTATAGGAGTAATGTAAGTACCTAGACTTATGTATGAAAACAGATAACAGTGAACAAAGTAATGTGATTGCAACATATTTTCGTTCTTTTCATTTTTATTGCCTTAACGAAAGAAATATATTCCACTCAAAACTAAAATAGTTCGCTTATGCCCCTGGATCCCCAGAGAATAAAACAGCATGTTTTAGAATGTGCATTCGTAGCGGTATCTTCTTTCTCAGTTACCCCTCGTCTCCCGTCTTCTCTCTCCAATTCTCTCTCCAATCCTCTCCACTTCTCTTTCCCTTCCTCTCTCTCCACTTCTCTCTCTTCCTCTCTTCCCTCCTCTCTCTCCACTTCTCTCCCCTCCTCTCTCCCTTCCTCTCTCTCCACTTCTCTCTTCCTCTCTCTCTTCCCTCCTCTCTCTTCGCTCCTCTCTCCCTTCATCTCTTTCTTCCTCTCTGTCCTTCTCTTCCCCTCATCCCCTACCTCCACCCCTTTCCCCCTCCTCTTTACCTTCCTCTCCCTTCTCTTTCCCCTCCAGTCTCCTATATTTCCATCTACCCTCTTTCCCATCTATCCCTTCCCCTCCCCTCTGTGCCCCTCTCTCCCCTCCCCTCTCCTCTCCGCTCTCCCCTCTCCCCTCCTCTATCACCTCTCCTATCTGCCTCATTTCTTTCCCTCCTCTCTCCCCTCCTTTGTCTCTCTCTGAATTTAACTAACAACTGTAAACAAAACTATTGAAATACTAATTTATTGATCATTTTTCGAAGTTAACGCTTTACTTCGACGACTTTCGTTATTTTATATTTTCAAAAAAAACTTCAAATAATTTTGACTGAAATATCACAATTGACGGCAGAGAAGTGGAAAGCAGAGTATATAGCTGGCACATTTGTTAAATTTCTCTTATAAAGTGTCATTTAACTGAAGTCAGAAATATTACCTATAATATCACTGCAAGAAGAATGTAAATCTCGTTCAAATTAATAATCAATTTCGAAATGTTCACATTTATGCGAGAACATGTTCCAGATTTTTAGGAGCATACCTGAAAAATTAAACTATTCTCTCTCCAGTTTTGGGGGATTTTCTTTAGTCAGGATTATTCCCCATCCTCTCATCTAGACTCATCCTGAGTCTAGAGGTATGAATGAGGGTGTGAATGTGCCTGTGAATTTAATGTAGTGACAAAAATACCATTGCAAAGATTAACGCCACTGCAAGCGTGTGAACACCATTGCTGTTAACCAATTGTTGTAAAGATAAAAAGCCACCGATATGACCTTAGATGTTAAAGGCGGCATATGACTGGAACATAACTATCTTAATTACTGAATTGAAACCCTCCTCAAGCACGTATTTAAATTTAACACGCTTGACCTTTTTAGGGGGGAAGGTTCATTTCTATAGCTCCCTTTAACTGCTATGGTTATATCTGGAACTTTGAAACATCAGTTAGTGCTTTTACTGCAAGTTTTTGTCGTTTTTAACTTACTTTCACACGCACATTCCTTCGCTGACCACTCGACCACGGTGATAATCTCGGGCTTGACTTAAAATAAATAGAAAAATAGCAGCTTTCTTTGAACAATCCACGTACTACTATGGGATGGTAATGAACAGAAAAAGTCTCATGACTATTACACATAACGAGTTTATTAATTGCGTCGTGAAACATTTTCACTGTAACTCATTTATTTCCTATTAATAAATAGCGATTATTAGCTGTCATTTAATAATGTGAAACGTGATCTAAGAGTATTTGGTTCACCGCTCTTTTGCTGGATAACCTCAAGCAATCTAGCCTGTATTATCTCGTTTCAGTTGCCTTTTCGGTCACTTATTTTGTATATACATATTACATAATGTGTTTTTGGAATTATCGAAATATTCCACTTCTCGTTATCTGTTGATTCATTTTTGGCCTTCTTTCTGTTCATTCTTAAAGTCCTACATGATACCCTTAACTGCTTTTTCTACTCATTGAACTTTCGCAGATGTTCCATGCTCGCATAAATAGTTATTCTGTCCACTTTGCGATAAACACTGTGAAAATTTAACGCTAGAAGTGATTCGAAATAATGCTATGTGGACTTAGTGGCAACAAGGCTCCATGCAACATATGTCATGATCTCAAGTAGGAAGGTCTGATATGTTATAATCACGCGGATTTTTTCTTTCACTACGGTTTATTTTCATAAATTTTCAATAAATTATTCTTAAAAATCTTTTTGTTTCTATTCCTTGTTAATTGTGATAAATGTTTTCCCATACGCTTTGTAGTAGCTACATAAAAGCATGACATACACGAAGACAGTCAAGTGCCTATTCTCTTTCTCACATACACAATTTGCAGTATGTGTGAACCCGTTCTACGAGTTTTATTATCTCGATCAGTATCTAGTGAGTATTGTATTCCATCCAAAAATTCTACGTCAGTATTTTACCGGAAATGCATGCTTTGACGAACCATGAATCCATAAAAAACATTTTTAGGACAATATGTTTGGTGGGTGGGCGGGTGGGTGTGTATGAGGGTGTGTGTGGGGCTGCGGGGGGGGGGTGGATATGGCTTTTTTAAGTAAATTACTAACATCATGCTCCATTCTATACAGAATCCTACGTGCTAGGAAAGTACATATCACACAGTAATACATAATATATAATTACATATAGAATTTAAAAATTTACAAATGTCTTACATGATTTTCCGCTAGTTCATGTGTGGGTGGGTGGGTGGGTGGGTGGGGGTGTGGGTGCGTGCGTGGTGAGACAGAGAGTGGGAGGGATGGAGGGAGGGAGAGACAGAGGGAAAGGTATAACTCAAAAGTAAAATGTCGGATGAATACAATGTGTAGTACATTCAAGCTTCATCATTTGTTAAAAATCGACGCATAAAGCTGGTATATTTCGCTGAAAATGAGTCAAACTTTACTGAGACATTTATTTTGGCTTTTGTTTCGGAGTTTGCAGCTTCAGCCACCTTGCTGATGTTTTTACGTCGACTTCCTCAAAATGTGCAATAAATGTTCCCCTTAAATGCCAGCTCCGGAGACATTCATTTGGCGATCCTACAGAACCGTGTCATAGACTTCATTGATAATTTCTGTTGGTCTTCATTGCGTACATCTTCCAAGCTTCCATGGCCGCAGTTAAACTCTGTGGTTCCCTCGAAAATCGTTGAAGATGGCACGGAGTCCCCTGGAATCAAGACTGTCATATCTGTGTGAGTTTCCGTAGCATTCATACCTTATCTCACAATACTTCGTAATCGTCCGATGTTCGATATTTGTCGTCTTTTCCGTACACACAGCTCCTTACTGCAATCTCTGCTATTGCACAAATGTCTGTCCGAAAGATAGTTCTTTTATGTACTTTTGGTCCTTCCGAGAACATGCCCCTCGTATTTCAAGGACCTTCGCAGGTTCTCTTTAATACATTTTTATCTATTTTTCATGGTTTCTTATGTAAACAAAATGATGCAAATTTCAGTGGAAATGAGGATATCACAGGCTATTCAGAGAAAGTTGAAGCTGTACATATATTTTCCATGTCAGCGTATCAAACGATTGCATTTTGATGAAAATGGTTAGAGTAATTCTTGATAAAATGCAAAATAAGGACATTTTTTCCAAGTAAAGACCAGTTTGGCTTAGGAGGAATTTCATGAAAATGTTCTTGCTGCATGCCGGCATACGCTCACGCTCTCTCTCACACTCTCTCTCTCACTCTCTCTCTGTCGCTCTCTCTTTGCCTCTGTGTCATTCTCTCTCTCACTACATTTTCATGCGATGCATTTTTGGAGTTGAGGATGTCTCAAAATGCTACTTTTGCGATGATGCCTCGATATTAAATTTTGGGTGGAATACAATTACTTCCTCTATCAAATAGAGAAAATAACTAAGGATGTGTATCTAAGAACGTCATAACTGTGGCTGACAACAAAACAATACTTATTTCATCGAGCTACTTGTAGAAAAAAAAATAAAAAATAAAATAAAAAATCTGATGTGTTGCACTCCCATGACTTTCTCTACTCTTGTACTAACCATTCCTACAAACTCTTATTCCTATATCTTCTTTCTTGTTAGTTAAGATAAACTTTTGTACAAATTACCTTATTGCTTATTTCCTTGTAGGTGCAAGGGGAATATTAGAATACAATAGGCTTTGTGCGATAGTCAAATCTTTTAAAGCTTTGAGATTCCGTTCTCTTTGCACACTTAAAATATAAAAAAATGAACAACGATGTTCCGTTTCACGAAAGTTTTGAAGTTTTCCGAAACTCACACACATAACGGGGAATATCTCCGAAATGGTTCATCCTCCAAGAAAATTTATTGAGACATAAATTGTATATTTTAGCAAGATCTACATTTTTTGTATATTATGATTTTGTGTATCTCCAACGGTTTACCAGTTATTGCAAAAGCTGTCCAGAGTAAATACGACTACAGGGGCTATAGCCAGAAAATTCAAGATATACATTTCATTTGTCATAAAAATATCTCAAACATGACATTTTAATCAAAATCGTTAGAGCCATTTTCAAGAAAATAAAAATTTTCGAAAAATGTTCCATGTAAAGGGTAGTTTAAGGTGGGGCTATTTTCTTCAAAATCTTCGTATCGCATCCTAGAAAGACATTAAACTTAAATACCAGCTTTGGTTTTTAATCGACTTTTCGTTTGTGAGTTATGCTGTCCACAGACACAGACCTTTTTCTAAAAATGCTTTTTTTAAATTCAGAGGGTCTCAAAACATACATTTCCGGTGAAATCTCGACATCGAATTTTTGGGTGGAATACAATACTTCCCCTACTTACCAGTAGAGAAAGTAAAAATTCAGACCTGTCGCGACGGGACATCCTGTCTTTGTTGGCAGATCCCGGATTACTGCCCATAAAATCAAACCTGTCCTAAATAGATGGCAGGAGTAGCCACACCATTTTTGTTTGCTAGAATATGTTAGCGTCAATTTATGGCAGGCTTTTGGTTCGCGATCAATTTAGAAGAAAAGGGCGGGGCCGGGGGGGGGGGGGCGGGCGATCCCTTCGTTTTAGACTGTCCAATTACGAAGCTCTAGTGAATATAACTCATCTTTACACATCGATATTGGATCATTAATAAAAGATGGTGCTGGCATCAGTGAATCTCTAAACCGGCTTCTACCCTTACCAAATATTTGTGTATTAAATCACTTTTCATTATACTTACGTTCCATTTAAAGCTTCCATTTTCGAAACCAGTAGATGATACTCTATAAAAATAGGAATTACTTTCGGAAATCTGTAAGTGAATTCAAAATATATATCCCATACAGTCACCGTAAAATAATTGTCATCAAATCTACCCTGCCGAGCTCTGGGTGTAATCTGTCCGATAATCCGGAGGACCCGAGGATCAATTCTATTTTAAGGGGATAGATGAGGATTTTCCCTTGTAGGTACTCCAAACAGTATGTCGGCCAACATGGGCATAATTCCTGAAACGTTTGCGGACATATCTTGTTTTCTCCGCCATCTACTTCAAACCACCGCTCCCTTCATCCAGTGCAGTATTTTACAACAGTTTGCACTACGAATGTGAAAGATTTCCAGTAAGCATTAGAGGAACATCATAGCTGGCGAATAAGCTTTAAAATGAACGCTGGTGTTCACATTGATTGCAGGAGCGTCATGGGGGAGGGGGGGGGGTCAGATGGATTACCCCCACTTAATTTCCGAGATATAATTAGGCTCCTGATTGTAGTTGCCCTACCGAAAGAAAAGTTACAAAATATTTCATATTTAAGAAATAAAAGATTTTTAGGCCTTATGTATCGTTAGGAATTCAGGTGAAAATTCCGGAAACTTTTTCAATCATGTCACCCCAATCCAAGTAGAAATTGAACTGGCGCTCCTGATTGATTGTAAAGCTAAATTCACATGCACGTTCCATTTGCCTATCGATTAAAGGGAAGTATTTCGAAAATTGGTTGCTATGTAGTTAAATATGAGTTTTGAAAAATAAATGATACATTAGAAAATCTTATATACCTAACAGCAGTTCTGCGCCGAGCTGCTGGCAGGAATGGTGCTAAGTTGTTGAGGAAGATTAAACATATTAAAAATATTGACTTGTAGAAGTTTCACTTTTTTTCCCTAAGTGATTCGTAGTTCACTATCAAAGTATTGCTTCGGTTAAGCCAAGACTTTAAGAATTAATAAGATAAAGCCGTTCGTTTCGAAGGATTTGCAGCGTTCTCCCTTAGGCATTAGGCGGCTGTCACGGACAATACGTAGGATTTTATCTGAGGTAATTCGACGAGAGGTTACGAATTTATCAATAGATTTGCGAGTGCGAATTTACCGATGAACTCGTGAGCTCAATTGGAATTTATTATGACTGTTTCGTGAAGAAAATATATATAGGTATAATAATAAATTGATGTGATACTTGAATTGTTTAAAATCAAATCATCATTGTGTCAATTTTCAGACCACGGTATACCTGTTAAATGAATAGACAGCTGGCTACTAATCAATGCTACCAACGGTGGAAATCAGAAATTAATTAATCTCAAAATTAAGATAAGCTAAAATGGAATACAAATCAAAAGTTATTTTTAGGAACATCATTTACTTGGAAATTGGCACCATTTGAATGTGGGTTGATTAAAAACAATATTTTCGAAGTTCAAAGTTGAAGAAATCTGCTGATTTTTGGTAATGGAACCTGAAGTGGATTGGTCTAAGTACATACTAATGATGTTACGTTTCAGAACAAGCTGACGTTTTATTAGATAAGCCCAGATGCTTGCAAGTATAATATAAGATAAACAAGCGAGATTGGTCGATATCCGAAGTATTGCTAAATGTTATTGATTAATATCAACTATGTGGCGAAGGAATGAAATGGTCATATTACTCCTCAAGACTTGGCCTGAACCATAAAATGCTGTAACAGTGAGCAACAATGTCCCCATAGCTTATGCTCTACTGTTTCGCAGTGTTTACCAACTTGGTAATGTTTGGTGCTCAAAGAAAACCTACATCATACTTTGTAGTACTTAAACAGCAATTATTGCCTTCTGTTGCGGTCGTCCACTTCTGTTTGTGCTTCATTATCTAGCTTGGAATTTCTCCTTCAGACGCTCCTTTCAGAGGTTTTAACGAACAACAATCTGAAGTTATTTTCCTCTATGTAAATATTCCTCTCTCTTTACTATAATATTTAGTCGTTATGATACAATGATTTTCGGCAATTTTAATTTTTGCAGCTTCTGTTGTTTGCATATTCTGCAACGTTAAAGGAGAATAGTCGTATGTTTGTAGCTCATGCGATCCTTCTTTATTTATCTAATGTAGGTAGAGAAGTAATAGATACAATCTATTCAAAACTTCAGCATATTAGATTTCATCGCAATTACACGTTTTCGGTTCCTCTGAATCAAAAAAAAAAAGTTTTTACAAAAACGTCCGCACGGTCTGTAATGCTTATATTGCTAATCTTAAATGTCTAAATTTAGATATACTTTGCTCCAAGGTGGCGTAAGATCCAAGAATAACATTTTTAGAATTTATTTTTCATTTCCACAAGTGACTGAAAATATTTGGAATTTTTTAATACTAGTATTAAAACCATTATGATATCTATATTTTATTGAACTTTTCGTGTGTATTTTTAAAGATATTCTATGAGCAAAGAGCTTTTCTAGCTTGTATAGAATACAAGTGTAAACAATCCAAGTTCATAGCGTTCTGAATTGCTGAGAAATGTGCAACAAAATATACCAAAATACGAGTACTTTTGAGGAAAATGTTGAACAAGATTAGGTTCACCAGCTATGTCTGAAAGCAAACTAACACAGGCACTAATGATTCAGTGATGTTAGAAACGCCTTGAAAATTTCTACATGTAGATAAAAAATATCATCGCAAACATAAGGTTGAATAAGCAAAAAGAGGTCTAACCATGCAAAGTAGGTTTGTTAATAAAAAATATTTATCGAATGAATATATAACTGAGTTTAATTAGGCAATTTCTCAGTCTAAAACATTAAACAGCTAATGTTTAAAAGATGAAATATACATAATTAAGCTAAAATTATTCATTGCTGAATCTATTTATAAGCAATAGCAAACGATGCAAGAAACGTTCTTTGATTTAAATGAAAAAAAGTTTATCTTTCAACCTTGATGTTATTTAAATACGTTTAAGTAATTCTTCTTTTGAAAACTAAATTTTGTTTATGATTAAATTTGTGAAGAAAGGATAACTATCTTTTAAACGTGTAAATTTCTCTAATCCTTTGTACTTAATAAGCCAGAACAAATGTCGAAATGGAGTTTATGAAAAATTAGTTTACTAAAGGGTAAAGTTCTGGTATTTAAAATTCCCTCTCCAAATATGTGACTCGCCAAATGTCTAGAAAACTACCTCCATAGTGTAGGGGTTGCCTGTCTACCTCACAACCTAGAGTTCCCTACGTAAGATTTTACTTTATCCTCATAAGACGAGGGTAACAAAGCTTTGACTCATTTTTAGCTGCCTTCGACCGATCATGTATGACTTATTCAGTTAAAGGAACCATTTGCCCACACAAGATATCTGTGAAACACAATATGATAATTATTATGAGAACATCACAAAACTATAGTTCTTAACAAAAATTCGTAATATTCATCCATCCTCTCGTACATTTGTAGCAAAATCGATGAACAAATTCGTGTTTCTATATACCATGCCTTATCAAAATGCGACATGTGTGCTATAGTCACAAATTTGTGTAAGTTCTTCAATTTATGGTTGAGGATATTGTTTGCTTTATGTCCAACACCGGACGTGATCAAACAAGCGCTGACCGAACCTGCCGAAGTTGCCCAAGAATAGTAGAGCAGGTAACGTCGATAGTTGCAGAACCATTCACTACCAACCTCTCGATGGACAGGAAATGCATCAGCAGGGACTAAATCGGCTATGCTGGCCACGTGGTTCACATGAACAAATGCAGTATTGGAAAGAAATACTGTAGCGGCCGCATCCTGGAAGATCGGGATAATCGACGTGGTCGGCAATGAAGTACGGATGACAGTGTGTTGGCTTTTTCAACGTTGGCAACAAAACCTAGGGTGATTGTGGGAGCAATATCGCAACTGATGTCGAAACTTCGAAACAAATTTTTGTGGGGCGTAAAATAAAGAAGAGTCCAAGTATTAGGCTCTGTGACATCGGTTTACCCCAGTCAGAAAAAACAGGGAACACAACTTTGAACATGTCAACACAAAAAAGGCCAAGCATGCCCCACCCAAGAAGTGGATTCAGTTGCATGGTGCACGCCCCCCTCTCCCAACCTCATCCTCCTTCCTCCTCCCTAGGAGAAAGGAGGAAGGAGGAGGTGGAGGAGAAGGGATGACGTGTTGCCCACCAGCTGAGTTGTTCAGTTTGTTTGGTCGCTTTGTGTGGAGCACATGTCTGGCTAGGGCTAAGTGGTGCATCCTTGTTGCTGTGTGTACATGTGCGTGTGCTAGTGTGGTTCCAACATTAACAACACAAAGGATCGCGGCAGATTTGCACAACGTGAGTAGCCATTTCTCTTTATCAGCTGACATTGTTGAGTGTCCCCATACTTCAGCATACACATATCCTCATTCCCACGAGCATTTCTTCATCCTCCTCTATGAGATTGATTTACGTGTCGCTTTCTTGCGAGGTGCACTTCAAAAGCCATTCTAAAACTTGTGCGCAGCGTCTTGCTTCACTGTAGCGGAGCGTCTAAAATGCATTTCGCTAAGATAATATAGGATTCACAGCATTTCCCTTTCCGATATTTTGTAGACATTTTACGAAATAATTCTGCAGGCTCCCGACATAAAACACTCTTTACCTCGATTTCAAACAAAAGACATCCAAAATATTCGCTTAGCATTCATTAACATTATTTAACACAACTTGTTTTCCCGTAATTAAATTACACATTACGTATGTTTCTTCCTTACGCCAGCTTGCAATTTTTCGTTTTGCAAGCCTTCTCGCTTGTATAAGATTTTACCGTTATGTTATGTACTTTGTCAACCTATGAGTTCCACTAAGGTTTTATTTACTTTTAAGGGTAGCTTTTGTATATTTTCTTCTTAATTTGTGAAGATATCAAAGAGCTTCTAATTAAACCTGCCATTTTGAGTGCTTGCCAGTGGACCTGAGATGGTTTAAGAAGTTTAAATTCATGGCAATAAATGTAAAATTGAATGTGTAGTTACAGCTTTCAGTGAGTTGTAGATATGTGATTAAAATCCATCTAGTACTTAAGAAAGATTTAAATTTTGATAGCAGTTGGGAAATCGAAACCCCATTTCTCACATGACAAACACAAGTGAAAACCGTTATACCACATAGCAACTGCTTTACATTGGGTCCATATAGGTATACTTAAACAAGTTTATGGTCATTGTACAGCATTTCACTATGGTTGTAATCCGCTGGCTATAAAAAGAGCGTATTTTATTTTCTTCCACCAGTTTGTAGTCAAAACATGTGTATTTCATCATATTTCTGTACCAGTTGAAAAATCTTTAGCGTCGGTTCGGAAATATTCAAATGCAATCTCGGTCCGAAAGGCTCTATCTTAACTACCCTTAATTTTGTACTGATATTTCAACCAACATTGAAATGTGGTGACAAATTTCGTCCAAACTCTGGTATGTATATAAAATTTCAGTTCCGAGGAGCGTGCCTAGGAATAACATAGAAGTTACGTAGGAGGCACACCAACCAAGCTATTCTTAATTTTTAACTGACTGCAATACAATCAGAAATATGTTCACAAATAGTTTTCAAATTGTGCGTATGTATTGTAAAGTCCGTAATTGCAACAGTTGGCAAGTTGTTCGTGTATACGGAGAAACAGACAATGGCTTATATGTACCTGATGTTTGCTTAGTAAGTTAACATGTATGTTGGTATGTTTAGTTTATGTTTAGACGTTTACCTATTGAATTTTCTGGGTATAGCCCTTGAAGTCTTCTTCATACGGAAGGAATTTTAAACCATAAGACATGGAGAAAAGCTTACTACAAAAAAGTAATCTCTTTAAAACACACAATGTGCTTCAAATAATTTTTGTATGGCTTTCGTCATATCCGAGATAACCGTTATTATTGGTTTGAATTTGTTAGTACTTCTGTAATATCTAATGTGCTGCCGCTATTCCATTGTTCTCGGATATCATGGAAAGAGTATGAAATTTCAAGGCCAGCATTAGGAGTATCGGACTATCGGTTCTGCTGTCTGTGTCTCCCTTGTACCACCAAATGAAACAGTTTTTATTTATGGACGCTCTTTAACGGCTGTGGTCTCAGCGTCTCAGTCTATATTGGCGTAAAAGACTGCTTAATTTTGCTCAGAAGCCTCTTTATCAGGCTTGAGGTTATCATACGTGCCGACCAACGAGTTTACTTCCCTTCCGAAGGAAGCCATGTTAAGGATTTTTACGCCCGAAAAAATCCATCGCCGTCCGCTGGGATTGAACCCGCGACCTTGGGAAACAGATGCTAGCACAACGATGTCCAACGTTTGTGAAAGAGGGGACTTTTGGTTTTCCCCCTTCCACTAAACGCGGACTTTGCCTCTCCTTAACCCTCAGCGGTACATTGTGTCGCAGTGGTGGGTTTATTACATCTACGTTGCGTTTGATTTACAAAAGCACTTTCAAATCATATGCGATACATATCTGTTCATTAGTGACTTACCTTTAAGAAGTCTATCAATATTTGGCGACAACGTCGAAGTGCATAGCTTTAGAAGATACACTAAGTGTAACCTATTGCAATATAGACTTAGTTCAATTTGGAGAAACTTTTCGCAAATATGTGTAGAAATATACTCATTCTTGTACACGCTATTCTTGAAAATGCGTTCCACCTCATTTTAATGGACATAAGCATTTTCTGAAAGTATCGTATTGCTAATTTTCTTCTACATGCAAGGGGAATATAGCAATAGTGAAATGTTTCAAGACCTGATTGCTATGCGATGCTTTTGAAATTCCGTTCTTTTTGCAAGACCAAGAGATGAAAAAGAAATAACATATTCCGATTTGAAAAAAAGTATAAGTGTTGGGAAATTAAGAAAGAATATCTCGAAAATAGTTCACTCAAAAGAAAATCGAAGTATTTGGCATAAATTGTGTGTTTTAACCAGATCCACATTTTTATTTAGTAAGCTGAAGAGGTCTTCTGAGGACATTCCCAGAAACGAGTTTAGTTTCTTAAGTGCAGCATATGTTTGAGAGTTTGGAAAACTAAGTTGTTCTGTTTATCGCAATGCGGGGTCCGTGAAACAGCTGCAACGCCACTGCATTTCTTACAGGTGGTTGCAATGGTTCGCTGCAGATCCGTGCTGATATTCGGTAAGACAAAAACAGGCAACATGCCGTGAAAAACAGAAGCATAGAGGTTCTTTATTGCGAGTTTGTAACGGTGGTTTCTCGGCTGCTTGGTGTCATTGTTGATTATTAGAAGATGCCTTTGTATTTTGCTGGTCATAAAGCAAGTATTCAATTCTCAACCTCTCTTTTTACGTTCTCTACTACGTATAATAAAGTAGAGGAAGTATTGTATTCCACCCAAAAATTCGATGTCGAGATTTCACCGGAAATATATGTTTTGAGGCCCCCTGAATCCAAAAACAAAAACCAAATTTTTAAAAAAATATCTGTGTGTGTATCTGTGTCTGTCTGTGTGTCTGTCTGTGTGTCTGTGGGCAGCATAACTCAAAAACGAAAAGTTGGTTAAAAACCAAAGTTGGTATTCAAGTTTAATGTTCTTCAAGGATGCGACACGAAGAATTTGAAGAAAATTTCTCCACTCTAAGCTACCCTTAACATGTGAAATTTTTCGAAAATTTAATTTTTACTTTCTCTACTGGTAAGTAGGGGAAGTATTGTATTCCACCCAAAAATTCGATGTCGAGATTTCACCGGAAATATATGTTTTGAGACCCCCTGAATAAAAAAAAAAAGCATTTTTAGAAAAAAGGTCTGTGTGCGTGCGTGTGTGTGTGTGTGTCTGTCTGTCTGTCTGTCTGTCTGTGGACAACTAACTCAAAAACGTAAATTTGGTTAAAAACCAAAGTTGATATTTAAGTTTAATGTCTTTCAAGAATGCTACACGACGATTTTGAAGAAAATAGCACTACCCTAAACTACCCTTTACATGGAACATTTTTCGAAAATTTTGATTTTCTTGAAAATGGCTATAACGATTTTGATTAAAATGTCACATGTTTGACATATTTTTATGACATGAAATGTATATCTGGAATTTTCTGGCTATAGCCCATGTAGTCCTATTTACTCTGGATGACTTTTGAATAGCTCATAAACCCTAAGGCCTAAGAGATAGACCAAATCTTACTATATAAAATGTATAACTTGCTAAAATATACATTTTTTTTTTTTGTAGAGTGAACTATTACGGAGATATGCCTCGTTATTTGTGAGTTTTGAAGAACGTATACTTCTGTCAAATGGAACATCGTTATTCATTTTTTATGTGTTTACGTTCAAAGAGAACGGAATTTGAAAGCTTTAAAAGATTTTACTATCACTCAAAGCCTACTGTGTTCCCATATTCTCTGTGTCTACAAGAAGATAAACAATAAAATAATTTCTGCAAATGTTTATCTCAACTAACACGAAGAAGATACAGGAATAAGAGTTTGTAAGTATGGTTAGTACAAGAGCAAGTCATTTGAGTGCAACGTCAGATTTTTAATACCTAAATCGCTTTTTGTGGTATGCAGTTTTTGTTGCATTTTTGAGAACACGTGATATAAAACCAATATCTATGGTAGGCGCAATATTTAAACGCGGCTAATAGTTGACTATTACTGCTCTTTTTCCTATTGTACAAATACATTTTGTGGGCACAAATAATATTTATATTACCGGCTGTGCAGCCTGACTTCACAGGATACTGCAAGGCGTGGCAAGCCTCTGACTGGATTTTGTATTGAGCCAGCCGCCATTAAATTTTGCGTCAGCTATAGTTGGGTGCTCCTGCTATTTGTTAGAATTCAAACATTTTTCTTTTAATACTCAGCTCGACTTTTTCTTCCGCTACCCATAGAGGAAATATTGCATTTCACGGAACTTTCTGACTGGAACCAAGTAAATCCAATTGCACACCATTATACTTACTGCTCCTCAAGTAAGTGGTCCAATACCGTTCTATTATGCAATCTGACGACCGAAGTACCATCTAGATGCTTTGCGTCATGCAGCAACTAATTTTGTTATTGTTTTACTGCATCTTTTTGTAATATTAGGAACAATGTTGCTCCCAGTAGATACATTTCGCGTCTGTTTGTTTTATGTTGACATACATGTAGTGCTTTAAAAATCATTGATCCCTAGTTCCTGTTGGGTTTACGCAGTGCAGCATTTTTCTTTAGAACACAATACGTGTGATGTGGCAAGTGTAAATATACATATAGAATTCATTGTAGCTCGTCTTCCGTCTTTTGCGATTTAACCCATTAATAAGAATACGAAAAGCAGTTACAGTTAATATTACTGCATAGACACCTGTTCTTGTACAAACAAGAAAGAAAACTTACCCATATTGAATATAAAGCTCACTGAAGAAAATTCGTAATCTCAACGAAAAAATCTAATAAAACATTGCAAATATATCTAAACATAACAAAGTTTCCCATCTATTTACGAGTGTAAATAATTTACCGCCTAGGTAAAATGTGATGTGCCTATGCGGAAATAAACTATTTATTAGCCAAATAAATATTAGTGTCATTCAGAGTTTCGTTTATTTTCGTCTCTTCTGCAAATTACTCTTGCTATAGCTTACCTTTCTATGTCTTGCATGTTATCGGTATGGCTTGTTTAATTTTTCGTTATAGGTACAAGGGGGATACAGGCGGCTGAAACGATAGTCAAATCTGTAAAAAAATCTGCCTTTTAAACTCCATACTCTTTGCATAACATCACCAAAACAAAGGGATCGTGATTTAGCACTTCAAAAATGTATAAGGTATCTTGCCCGCCATTGCACGGGTGCATTCTGTAAATAAAGGTTTGAAATACGGAAGGGATGGTATTTGAAATTCATAATTAGCCTATAAATAACACTCGTATCTAAAGCGCAAGTTCTACACAAGGCTTCGAAAATATGAGTAGGGGTAGTTGTTGGTAATTGTAAGTTATCTTACAATTCTCGCCAAAACTATGGTGGAAGTGCACAGAGTTGTTCTCTGATTGACCAAGCAGTATAGTTTTGTTTATAAGCTGTTGAAAATATATTGTGCATTTTGTATTACTAGATTGTTCAAACAATTCAGATTTCTACGTAAGGAATTAAGAGTTGAAAATATGGTAGTGATAGTTCTTGATATTTGCAGGATAGTTTATAATTTTCGTTGCGTCCTAGGATACAAAATTTTGTCTTGCATTTAGAGGAACGAAGGTTTTGTTTTCGTTTTTGAAGTTATATGTTAACTTATCATTTTTGATAGATTCTAAAACTCAAGTATACCAAGTTTTTCAAAATCATACAAAAAAATCTGGTGTGTTGCACTCACATGACTTTCTCTACTCTTGTACCGATTATTCCTACAAACGCCTATTCCTGTACTTCGTGTTAATGGAGATTAACATTAGCAAAAATTATCTTACTGCTAATTTTCTAATAGGTGCAAAGGGACTACAGTAGGCTTGAAGTACCTGTCGCTATGTAATGGATTTGACATTTCATTCTCTTTGCATGCCCGGAACATAAAGTTAAAATACTTCCCCTACTTACGAGTAGAGAAAGTAAAAACCAGTGACTTTGCATTTGGGGGAAATAGAAGTATTGGAAAATTCAGACATACAGCAAGAAATATCTCGCCAAAAAGTGTCTTAATGTGATCCACATTTTTTGTGTTGTAAGATTTTGTTTGTCTTACGATTTACCAGTTCTACAAAAATCATCCAGAATGAAGAAGTCTGCCGAGGACATTCCTAGAAAATCGAATATATAATTTAATTTGTCGTGGAAGTATCTTAAAACATATTGCGTTTTAATCTAAAGTGTTGGAACCATTTTTGAGAAAATCAAAAATGGGATGGGGCATTTTCTTGAAAATTCACATGTCGTGCCCTTGGAAGGTGCTGAACTTGAATACCAAGTTTGGTATTTATCCGAATTTTCCTTTTTAGTTATGCTGTTCACACACACACACACACACACACACACACACACACACACACACACACACACACACACACACACACACACACACACAGACAGACTTTTTCTGAAAATGTGTTTATTATTATTATTATTATTATTATTATTATTATTATTATTATTATTATTATTATTATTATTATTATTATTATTATTATTCAGGGGGTAACATGTATTTTCGGAGAAACCACTCTATCGAATTTTCGGGTGGAATACATTATCTCCCCTACTCACTACTCGTAATAGAGAAAGTAAAAATACTCCTTGATAGCAAAGTTCAGCAAGTGTAATACGAACACGATATACACCTCTCCCTCTCAAATTTAAAGTATTTTAAGCCTCCCCATTTTCTCCTCTGGACTCGTCCCTTGAGTGGTTTTTGAGGACCCCCCGGCACGCCTACCACCTAGGCGGCCCGGGTTCGATCCCAGGGACCCGCATGTGGTATTCGTGGTGGACGAAGCGGCGTCTGGGCGGGTTTTCTCCGGGTTCTCCGGTTTCCCCCGCCATCTCATTCCACCGGTGCTCCATCTTCATTCCATGTATCATCAGTGTCACCGCCTGTGGTGCCGTAGTAGTAAAAGCGGGCGTTAAACACTACAAACAAAACAACCCCCGGCACGCACACACACACAGGCACACACCCATTCACATGCACAAACACGCATACACACCAACACACACGCATATACACACTCACTCACACACCACTCACCCCATTTACACACCTCACACTCACTCACAGACACACATTCACTCACACACTCACTCATACTCACTCACACACACTCACTCATAAACTCACTCACACACTCACTCACACACTCACTCACACTCGCTCATACACACACTCACACACACTCAAACACTCTCACCCCACTCACACTCGCTCATACACCCACGCTCACACTCTCACACACTCACTCTCACACTCACTCACTCATACACACTCACTCATACACACACTCGCTCATACGCACACTCACTCAAACATACTCACTCACTCTCACATACTCACTCACTCTCACATACTCATTCACTCTCACACACTCATTCATACACTCATAAACTCACACTCACTCATACACACATTCACTCACCCACTCTCACACACACTCACACACTCTCTCATACACACACTCTCATACACACACTCACTCACACACACTCTCATACACACACTCACTCTCACACACACTCACTCTCACACACACACTCACACTCTCACACACACTCACTCACTCTCACACACACACTCACTCACTCTCACACACACACTCACTCACTCTCACATACTCACTCACTCATACACACACACTCATTCTCACACACACTCACTCTCACGCACACTCACTCACACACACTCACACACTCACTCACACACACTCACTCATACACACACTCACTCATGCACACACTCACTCATGCACACACTCACTCATACACACACTCACTCATACTCATAAACTCACACACTCGCTCATAAACTCACACACTCACTCTCTCATACACACTCTCATACACACTCACACTCTCATACACACTCTCATACACACTCACACACTCACTCTCACACACTCTCTCACACTCTCATACACACTCACTCTCACATACACTCACACACACCCTCAATCACACACTCACACACACACTCACTCACACACCCTCACTCAATCACACCCTCACTCAATCACACCCTCACTCACACACACCCTCACTCACACACACCCTCACTCACACACACCCTCACTCACTCAGACACTCACTCACTCAGACACTCACTCTCTCACACACACTAAACACTCACACTCACTCATACACACTCACTCATACACACTCACTCATATACACTCGCACACTCATAAACTCACTCACACTCGCTCACTCACACTCGCTCACTCAGACTCGCTCGCTCACTCATACTCGCTCACATTCAGTCACTCGCTCACACTCAGTCACTCGCTCACACTCAGTCACTCGCTCACACTGTCACTCGCTCACACTCAGTCACTCGCTCACACTCAGTCACTCGCTCACACTCAGTCGCTCGCTCACACTCAGTCGCTCGCCCACACTCAGTCGCTCGCTCACACTCAGTCGCTCTCACTCACTCGCACCCAGTCACTCGGTCACACTCAGTCACTCGGTCACACTCAGTCACTCGCTCAGTCACTCGCTCACACTCACTCGCTCACACTCACTCGCTCACTCACTCGCTCACACTCACTCGCTCACTCACTCGCTCACACTCACTCGCTCACACTCACTCGCTCACACTCACTCGCTCACTCTCACTCGCTCACACTCATACACTCACTCATACACACTCACTCATACACACTCACTCATACACACTCACTCATACACACTCACTCATACACACTCACTCATACACACTCACTCATACACACTCACTCACACACTCAGACACTTTCTCTCTGTAATATTAGTATACATTTCCTTTTGGAGTATGCTGTTTAGACACAGATCTTTTTAGTGTGTTCTTGGATTCAGGAAAACTCAGAATTTCAAGTGAATTCTCCATATAGATTTTTGATGTAGTACAATAATTCCTCTGCCGAGTGTAGCTAGATGAAGAAGAATAAACAGAGTTGAGTTCGTAACATTTTACCTACAGTCATTGCCTAGGGGTATTACTTCTGCATAATTTATTCTGCGATCATAATGCCCTGTTCCGATCCATTGTTACACAGTAACGTTACAGGTAACCAAGACACTAACTTGATCGTACTTATTAGTGCTCAGTGTAAACAAGATATAGGCTTGTGCAGCTATGGAATACCAAACCGTCACCAGCTAGAGCTGTGAGATTTAAGCGCCGATAAGCTACGAGTACTATCTCCTAATTGTAATCAATCATGCATTTCTAGTTTAAGAATTACTTTTTGAGCCGTTGAGCGTTTCATTTTTGTTTGGTTTTGTTTCATAAACTAAGTGTGGTCTAAAATTTGCATTTCAAATGCTTCATAATACAATTAACCAGCTACAAAAAACAATAGTCGTAGTTACAGAAACTGCAGGACGGACGATTGGAAGGGCTCTGTTGGAAAGGTTTCAGTAATTAGCTTAGCTGTGATGAATGTCTTCAAATAAAGCAGCAGCATTTGCCGATCCTCTCTCGAACTGTGTGGATTTACGGCACTTGTTAATGGTCTGTGGACAGAATTTACATTCCCTGAAATCGCTCTGTACTATTTTAACTACCTAACGTTATACGTGAACGCTGCGTTTGTGCGAGTACTGAAGTGCAATAGCAACAAACCGTAATATTTGTGGCGATGACGTGGGGAACTCGGTAAAAGATTTCATTATGCTTTAGATGTCATTTGAAATGGACGTTTGAAACAGTTCACTTGAACATTTCCACTTATAACGTTCATATTCGTTTATTCAAGGAAAAACAGTTTTAGGCGATAATGGCACGAAAATACTGGTTTAAATGAGGTAAATTCTCTTGTGTTCCATACTTTGCCAACGTCACCCTATTGTTTCGCAGAAATATTTGTTTCCAAACGAGGGGTTTGTTGCAAAAACAACTGCTTTGTCTAGGTAACCGCCTTTAACGCAGCCATTACGTTTAATGTTTGAATAGGAACTTACTAAGCTCAAAACTTCGACTGTGTGTGTGTGTGTGTGTGTGTGTGTGTGTGTGTGTGTGTGTGTGTGTGTGTGTGTGTGTGTGTGTGTGTGTCTGTGTGTGTCTGTGTGTGTAGTTCCTTAGACAACAGTGATGGCAGTGGGGTTATTCAGAATGTAGTATGAAAGAAAAAACTACCCATATTATTACTGTACAACATTAGCTTCTACTGTAGTGTTTTTCTTAAAAAACGGCGGCGCCGTGGCCGAACGGTTAGCACGCTCACCTACCACATAGGCGGCCCGGGTTCGATCCCAGGGACCCGCATGTGGTATTCGTGGTGGACGAAGCGGCGTCAGGGCGGGTTTTCTCCGGGTGCTCCTGATTCCCCCGCCATCTCATTCCACCGGTGCTCCATCTTCATTCCATGTGTCATCAGTGTCACCGCCTGCGGTGCCGTAGTAGTAAAAGTGGGTGTTAAACACTACAACAACTTTTTAAAAACGGTGTCCGAAGCCTTTTTAACAAAAAGAACCAATGTCGAGAGAGACTTTGTTTCAAAAACAACCGGTATAACATGGTCATGGTAGTTTGTGACACTGACGTTTGTAGTTATTGTTGCTGTTGCCACTATGAAGGAATTTCTCTTTGACTTGAGTATAGGTAGGTGTAATGAATGCTCTTCTGTGCCTCTGTGTTGAATTTGTGCTTTGTACACTTCAGGCCACAGTTCATGTATAGTTTGTTCGCACAAAGAGAAGAGTGAGATAAAATAATTAATCGTCTGTTTGGCTAAGGGACAGCAGTGCTGTTTTTTCTATATTGCACTGTTGACCATTTGCAAATATTGCACACTTTCGATTGGCCTAATGTGCTAAATAGAACAATCAGCTGTTATGCAGTTAGAGGGACATGTTGCATATCAGGCTGTCAGAATGCTTTCTTTGTTTACTTTCTAAATTCCTTTCGGAGTATGCTGATCGCACATATGACCTCTCCTAAGTGCGGACATCGGCATCTGGAATGAGTTTAACGTGTGGCTTAGTTTGGGTTTTCTTTTAATTTTGTTGGAAGATCTTCTAACCGTTGAGTTTATTTGGCTTGCGCATTGTACTATCGGAAATATACCATCCGGAGTCATACTTTGTTTTGGATTGTACCTCAAAGATGTATTTTATAAAATGTAAGTCTGGTAGAAAGAGGGCACATATTGGTTCCATTAATGCAGTGCCCGGAGATATTAATTTGTGTGTTTTGTTCAAATGTCAACTGAGTTGCATTTGGGAGAATATGTGACTTGTTTCGCGCACATTTTAAAGCTTATGTGTATATACTTTGACTATTTGGAATTTCAGAGTTTATTAATAATTGTTAAATGTTAACCGTTCACAATCGTATTTATCTCCCAAGAGCATTGCAAACCTGACCAGTAAATTAAAGCTTGGCCAGTCAAAAGGGAACAATTTAACACTTGCCACCATTTACAGTCTTTGATGTAAAGCTTTTGTGAAACCATATATGGAAAATGTAATGTTGGTTGTATTCGTGCATTAAAGCTTAGAAAACTACATGCATTGCCTAATATTTGGAGGGCACTCCGTTTTCCGAATTGTCCAGCCGATTCCTCGACATTAGGAACCGTACACCTTTAGTTGAGATATTTGCATCTTACGGAGAACGAAACATGAATGCATACAACCCCTACAACCCCGGTGCAGGGGTGTGCTTATTTTCTATTGGTGTGGGTGGGCTGTTTATACAGTAAGCTTAGCAATCCAATAGTCGTAGGAAACATGAGTTTTAACGCTCTATTCCGCCCTCCGATAACAGAAATTCAAGTTTATTCGCAATTAAATTCCTATGGTTTACTTTGTTCTCATATTTTTCTGCATATTATCTTAATTTCCTCAAAAGTACCGCAGTGGAGCAGCCATGTTCTTCCGGCAACCCCCCCATCTGGCCAAGTCTAGGTCCATTGTGCCTATTTAACCTCCGGTAGGAGGATATTGCGCCCTATTTTTCTGTAATAGCTGGGAAAACTTCACTCGCAGTTTATATGCTATCTTTTCTAATAACACCGAATTAGTTGGAGACAATGTAACTCCCAATTTACGTCGCCCCTGGCGATTGCATTGGAACTTCTACTGTCTGTCTTAACTAGGTAAACCCTGTCTCATGCAACTTGGCCCTGTATCTCTGAACTGTCACGTGTCGGTCTGGGTGATTCAGTTCGTTAGACGCTGGCCTACTGATCCCAAGTTCGTGGGTTCAATTCCGGCCCAGACCGCTGGTTTTTAAGTGTGCTTAAAGGCTACAGCCCTATGTTAGTAGATGGACTGGCATTCAAAACGAACTCCCGCGAGAACGCCGGGGCCACTGATATGATCCTAGTTATTGACAACTTGTTAACAAAGAAAATAAGTATTCAATTTTTCAACAGTCATGTGTACTAGTCACTTCTCATTAGCTGCTCTCGTGGAATAGTGTGCGATACAAAGGAACACGGAAGAATACATTTCCGAGGGCAAAGTTATAAGAAGCAGGTTTTAGTTTGCTGTCCGTTTGTATTTTACATGCTGCGTGTTGCGTATACTTTACTAGGGAAAGGAGAAATTCTTGCCACCATAGGTATAAAGCAGTATACCTATTTCTCCTTAGCCAATCTGTTACGCAGCTAGGCAGTTATAATGAGCTTAGTTCAAGCTGAATCTCTGTCAGCACCATTATAGATCAGGTAGCTCGATGTGAATTTCTGGGAGAGCTTTGTTTGCTCAGTAATCAGTTCAGTCAACAACATCCGTTTATGTTAGCGAACCAATTTACTCCTGCATACTGGGTAGATGCTGTAACTGTTCTTTTGCTTCCAAACATTTGTGTTATCTGCCGGAATTCCCAGTTCTCATAGATCTGTTATATGGTTACAACGTGATGCTGCCAAGGGTTTCATGATTTCACACGACTTCTCTATTGATCCATTTGATCTCTATAAAATCAAATGTTTTGTTTTTCTTTCAATAAAGGTGTCTTTTAGCAGATATATTCTATACTAGAAATGAGTAATGCCATGGTCCCCACAGCACTTATGTATCTGATGAAGCACACGCTCATTTGAGTAATTAGTTTTCTTCGGCAGTCGATGTTAATTTTAAATGTATCTACTCGTATATATCAGAAGCAGTGAAAACTTTCATAACTATATAACGAGGAGGTTTAGGTTTTTAAAAATATTTTCTGTTCCGGAGTCGGTGTCATAATTATTCGTGTATGCTTTGTTATGGAATGCCACATAATTTACTTATTGGGAAACTAGCTGGCACAGGAATAGACAAACGAGTGGTTTTATGGGTCAAAGCGTTTTTGGATGGGAGAACACAGCAGGTAAAAGTAGGTAAAGAAATCTCCGAGAGAGGCACAGTGAGTTCGGGAGTACCCCAAGGCTCAGTACTGGGTCCGCTACTTTTTCTTATTTTTGTTAATGATATAAGTGCAAATATTAAATGTCAGCAAAACTGTTTGCAGACGATTGCATTATCTATAATAAAATTCGGAATGCCATAGATGAGTCTCTGCTTCAGGGTGATTTAAATGAAATTAGTAATTGGGCTGCTACAAATAAGATGACGATTAATGCTAAGAAAAGTAAGTCCATTGCATTTAGAAGATCTAAGAGGGAAATTCTTCATAACTATCACATGGGCGGAGAAAAAATTCTGCAGGTAGATAGCTGCAAGTATTTGGGAGTGTACCTGGCGAGTAGCGCTGGGTGGGACGACCAGGTAAATTCTACATCCAGGAAAGCGTGGAAAGCGTTACATTTCTTAATGAGGGTACTGAAAAAGGGGAGCGGAAGGTCCAGGGAAATTGCCTACAAATCTTTGGTGCGGCCGATTATGGAATATGGAGCAGTATGTTGGGACCCATATAGACTTAGTCAAATTGATTCGCTGGAAAGAATACAGAGAAGGGCTATAAAATTTATAAAACGAGGTAAATCTTTTGGGCCTAAAAAAGGGGAGGAGACTGAATGGGAGCCTCTAAAAGTCCGGCGTAAGAGGCAGAGGTTATGCGCATTATTTCAAGCATATCGTGGTTCAAATGCATGGGTGGGTATTAGTGAAAGATTGGACGACCCTACATATTACGGAAGAAAGGATAATTTGTATAAAGGTAGAAGGCACAGAACCGACGTAGGAAAGTTCTCCTTTGTCAATAGAACCATTGAGGAATGGAATGAATTACCTGTAGCAGTCTTTCAGGGCTGTCCTTTATCTGTGAAGAAATTTTCGAAAAATATCGTAAATCAAGTAAATGCTGTGTAATTTACTATAAAGTTTACGCACGTGTATTTTTGACATTTATTGAACTGATGGAGAATACTAATGCTAAATTTAAATTGGTTATACTGACAGGATAATTAATTAATGAGTGTTAATTAGTATTTAGTTCATTTCATCTATATTTTTATTATTGTTCTTTATTGTATTATGATTGTATTACTATTGTTTGTGCACTCTGTTTGAAACCTTAATTTGTACATTTAACTCTGCCACCGGGTAATACCCATTCGCAGAAAATATATACATACATACAGACAGACAGACAGACAGACAGACAGACAGACAGACAGACAGACACACACACATATATACAGAAGCACGAAGAAAAAGGAAAACAAATGTCAAAGTGCCAGAACCAACGAGATGGCTCAATGTTGTAATAACTAAAGACATGGTGACGTAACCTAATGTTGTAAAGAAACCATAAGTAAGAAAAAGGGAAATAGAAAGGTCGAAAATATTTAATACTTAGGGCATATACAGTAAAGCAAAAGCTATTGAACAAGCAAGTTTTATTTTCACGTGATAACAAATGAACAATACTGCGAAACGTTGGGAAAGAGTTGAGACTATTTTTAAATTATTTAATACATATTATATAAATTTCCATGGAATGTTCCAGTGCGAAAATATTTTAGTGCTTTCCTTGCATCAGCTGAGAAATTCGGAATTACATCTCACCGTCTCACAAATTTTAGCCCATCTGTTTAAAGGAATCTGGAAGGTCAAGGAATAGGAAGAAGGCTAAGAAAAGAAGACTGCAGGATGCATTCCAAATGTGTACGAGAACTAAACACGTGTTCCAACGTTTCACTCCCCATCTGTTTATCGTCAACTGTTCCCATCAAACTTCTGACTTGAGAGTGCACGTGTTCCACTGTTATCCTTGAGAAATTCTACTTGAGGCGCACTACCGTAAATGGTAATGTACTAAGAGGCGTTACATGAACAAGACTACATGATTTTATTAATGCAAAGTTATTTTCTGCATTAATACCTTCAGGAGTATAAACCGTCTTGTTACGTGACGTTTATGTTTCTCTTTTTCTATCCCAAGGCTCTTGTTTGTAATCTGAATCAAGGTGAGCAATTCTAAGCTATTTAATTATGAATGTAACTCTATCGATACGTCATTACTTTCTATCGTGGCACTTCGATGATTTCCTGGTTGGTACCATGTTTCCATATTCCCTAATGTATCGCCGGAAAAATTCTGTTCTTAATTTGTCAAAGTTACTGTAGAAAAAATCTGATGTTGCACTCACATGACTTTCTCTACTTTTGTACAAACTATTTATACAAATTCTTATTCCTATATCTTCTTCGTCTTAGTTGAGATAAACATTTGTACAAATTATCTTAATTGCTTATTTCCTTGTAGGTGCAAGGGGAAAGTTAGAATACAGAAGGCTTTGAGCGATAGTCACATCTTTTGAAGCTTTTAGATTCTCTTCTCTTTGCACACGTACCATATAAAAAAATGAACGATGATCCATTTCACGAAAGTTTTGAAGTTTTCCGAAACTCACACACACAACAAGGAATATCTCCGAAATGGTTAACCCTACAAGAAACTTCATTGAGACATAAGTTGCGTATTTTAGCAAGATCTTCATTTTTTGTCATGATTTGGTCTATCTCTAACGGTTTACTAGTTATGCAAAAGTGGTCCAGAGTAAATACGACTACAGGGGCTATAGCCTGAAAATTCAAGATATACATTTCATTTGCCATAAAAATATCTCAAACATATGACATTTTAATCAAAATCGTTACAGCCATTTTCAAGAAAATCAAAATTTTCGAAAAATTGTCCATGTAAAGGGTAGTTTAGGGTGGGGCTATTTTCTTCAAAATCTTCGTGTCGTATCCTTGAAAGACATTAAACTTAAATACCAACTTTGGTTTTTAACCGACTTTTCGTTTTTGAGTTATGCTGTCCACAGACTGGCACACGGACCTTTTTCTAAAAATGCTTTTTTTGGATACAGGGGGTCTCAAAACATGTTTCCGTTGAAATCTCGACATCAAATTTTTGGGTGAAATACAATACTTCCCCTACTTACCAGAAGAGAAAGTAAAAAAAGGAAGAAATAAAGAAAGATAAGGTAGAAATTCATTTACTTCTGAATTTATCTAACTTGATTCCGTTATATCAAAAAAGGCATAAATATGTTTTCTTATTGGTACAGTGGGTTATTAGGAGTAAACATAAAACACAAACTTTTTACAACCATCAGGTTATTTAAAGTACTCTTTCAGTATAAGATATCTAATTTGCCATTTCGGTTACAAATGTTAGAATTTAATGCTGCTATTTTCTGTATTACAGACTAGCGTATATCGACGGCATTATCATAGGTTACTAAATGGTAGGATGGTTTGTATTGATATTGTTGGCTTCTGTATAACATATGTTCTTAGAACTGCAGCAGAAAGCGGAGTAATGCCGGTATCCTGTCATTACGAAACGAGAAAGTTGGAAGGCAAGGGAATCTTTGAAGGAAGTCAGATTAAGGATTTGTCTATCCGGCATTCCACATTAGTTCATTATAATGGTGTATCGGTGTTGAGCTAAGTCGGCAGATGCAAGCGATACAATATTTGTGGATGTGCCAAGTGCTTAGCGACACTTTGTATGCGTCTGAACAGAAATGTTAGTCTTGTGGATATTACAGCCATAAACCTTTGTTGTAATTGGGGTCATTATATTGCAGCTATTTGCAGTCTTCTCTTGTTCTGTAGTTATCACAACGCATTTGCTGATAATTAACTGCAATGAATCTGTGAACTCTCCATAATTGGAATAACCTGTTATCCAAATTAAAGTGTCGACGCTAAAAAGCTACGCACGACTGCAGAAGTAAGGGCATGTTTTAAAAATGTAATAAACAGAAAAAAACTTTCTAGACATTAAACGTACAATGCGTCTGAGTTGTCCGTTTCTGTAACTGAAGGGCAGCTGACAACTTGTAGATAGTAAATTGTGTTTAGATTCAGTCGAATTCCATACGCTTTTGGAAGCAAAGAGCTTTGGATACTTTATGCAATGAAAATGCAGTGACCTTCCACAAAATTATCTATAAGTTAATTTCGATTGGATTAACTTGTTTTAGAAATGTGTAACTTGCAGTAATCTTGCTTGTGCAGCACGAGTTATTATCGACATTCCTTGAACGTTTTGAAGGATTTCTTAGATTTGGACGAGTCGCTAAGTTCTGTATAGTATCTTCCTGCTCTGGGACGCTTTCTCAGTTGTGTAATCTTATCACAAGCGCTGTTACCAAGGGAGGGAGTGAAGCTCTCAATTCCTCAATTTTTATTCACCCCTGGCTTTAGGGGAACGCTCTTTTTTGTTGTAATGTAATTGTCTTGGGCCTTGTAGATCTCAAATCCCCGGGGGAAGCCATCTTTTGTAAGAACTTAAAGAATCATCTCTTCTCCTGCTTGATTGGGTTAAGCGTCAAGATGAAACAACTGAAAAGTGGTTGCCAAATGAGAAGGACCGTTTGTGTTCATAGCATGTCCTTTCAGCATCGTGGTTGTTCAAGGTGTAGCGTCCAAGGCAGTAGTAATGCATTTGAGCTGATATCAGCGAGATGTGACTCGGAGTTGCAATCGGTTGTGTTAGTGAGCAACCAGTGTTTTTCATGAATTCGCATTCCAGCCCTGAGGCATTTTTGGACCGAAGAAGACCTAACAATCTGTTATGAATGTAAGCAAGGTAGGAACGTACTTGTATGAAAATACAGCGAAAATACGTACCTCCAAATAATATACTTTCATCTTCCAATTCTGCTATTTATAATTAGACTTAACAAAGTAGTTGACCGCCTCCGTAGCGCAGTTGGTAGCGCTCTCGCCTCTGGCGCGGAGGACCCGGGTTCGATCGCCGGTACCAGCATAGGGATTTGATCTCCTCTGGGAGATCTGACACGGGGTGCACTCAGCCTCGTTAGTCCCGGGGAACCAAAGGAGCTACTTTGTGAAAAAGTAGCGGCCCCAGGTCGTGATGATCGCATAACTGGCCGGGAGGGATCGGGACGCTGACCACGTACCACCCTCCATACTGCACCCCACCAATGACGCCTGTAGTGGGTCGAGGTGGGGGAAGCAGCGGCTGGGCGGTAAGACTTGGCTCTTCATGGGCTGTGGTGCCGGGGTTTGTTTAGACAAAATAGTTAATATACCAACATTCTAATATTTTTTGTTTTGACTAGCGGACCCGACAGATGCCCTGTTCAAACGTTATATGTCTAAAAATTATACAATTGTGTGAATAAACTAACATGTCACTGCGAAAGAAACAAAAATCAAAACATCGCTAACGCCGCGAATTTCGCTTCTCCTGTGGTTTTGATGTCATTGCGCATTCTCTATTGCGGGAAGATGGCCATGTTTGTTGTATTTACGTGATTATATTACTGTATAAGAAAATGTACTACAGAGGCTCTAGCACAATTTGCACAATGTGTATTTTCTAATTACACTTTAAAATCTTATTTCAATAAACAATAACATATGAAATTTGTAGATTAAGCTGATTGTAATATAATGCACGTATATACATAATTGGAATTCACGAAAAATCATGTAAAATACTTACCTCTATACTGCACCTTACACATTTGCACAATGCATATGTTTTAATTACACTTTAACGCCTTCCTTCAATAAATATTAATATATTACATTTGTACGTTAAGCTTATTGTTATAGGATGCAATTGTGTACATCATTGGATTGTAAAATGCTCACTTTAATACTGCACCTTACACATTTGCACAAACTATATTTGTTAATTACAGTTTTAATTACTTGTTCTCAATAAGCGCGCACTTCTAATATAATATTAACGCTCAGCTGTGACAAAAATTTCCTAGAATCCCATGGCAGCACCAAATACTGGAAATTCTACAATGCGATCGCAGCGCGATCCAATTGTGAAGCTAAACCATCCAAAGATCGACAACACATAAATTAAAAAGAGCATGTTCTATTGAGTCAAATTGTGAATCTAAACCATTCTCAAATAACGTTTATCACACACGCAAAAGTTCATAAAAATCGGTCCTGCCGTTTAGGAACAGTGCAGTCACATACACACGGACACAAGGTATGCAAGATCAAGCACGCAACAGTCCCCGTCCGCTTACATACCCTTACCAAAATAGGCTGAACGCATACATTTTTTATCTTGGGAGATGACATTAGGAAATTCAACTATCTTGAATTTGCTAAGCTCTGTTATGTCAAAATGCTGAAAGGTACTATTTATACCCTCAGTGTAGCGTGTTGCATGTGAATAACACAGCTTAAACGACTTTCCTATCGGAACTTCCAAATCATGACTTTCCTGTATATCAGCAAATATTATTTGTAAATAAATAACAAATAAAAGCACAATGAATGCTTATGCACCATAATGTCTTAGGAAATAAATTTAACTTTCAAATCCAGTCCAAATAAAATTGGATGTTATCTTAAGTTACAAGAGCTTTGGGATTGATATCTTAATTTAATGATAATTGTTTGGTAAAATCTCTTAGGTTACGTTCGTATTAAGATGAAATTTGTAATAAACTGAAAAGAAAAGAAAAGAAAAAGTATATTACTACAAAGGTTTCGTTTTCAAAGTTGTTCTTAGGGAACAACGCTCTTCCGTTTCGCTCCTTATATCATGTAGCATTCAGACACATGGTTGAAGTGATGTTTAAATGTTTTTGTAGTTATCATTTTTACTGTGGGATATGCAATCTTCTCATGGTTTTGAAGTACTCGTAGCTATCTTACTCACTAGATAACATTCAATTTAGGTTATTAGATTTAAACTGAAATGGTTTCTAAAATGTTCGCACTTTAACTAAGTTATTAGTAAAATTAAGTTTCAATCATTGTAAACAAAAGGTTAGTAAAATTTTGCTCTTATATTGTATTAGGGACAAGCAGTAGAGACAGTTTTAACTTTTCAACACCAAGCAAATGGTATCTTAGGTTCGCAGTCCATATATCATAGTATTTCCTTTGTACTATCAGGCTTTTTTTTTTTTTTTTTCTCGGAAGGCTCTCGAGAACGTATCTCCGCAGCGCACCAAAAGTTGCAGGGAAACAAAAGAAATGAAACATTCAGATTTTCCTTACATGACAACAAATTCCTTTCTGTGGAGTGGGTGAACTTCCGCCCGGAACAGTGCTGATTGCTCTCGGCAACAGCTTGGAAGAGGCAAAACTCATCTGCAGTTATCATAATGCATAGAAGCTCTGCACCGCCTTCAGAAATCATCTTCTACCTCAAATCCCTTCACGGGTATGCTATTGTTCCTTTGCACAGCAGTGACAGTCAAGTCGAGGAATGAGCAGTGGCGTAGCTTGCAATGGAAATAGGATTACTTCCCTCTCTTGAGTTAACCTTTGTCTTTGAGATATTTGGCATTTCGTTTCTAGTGAAATTTTCTCAATCGTACTGATATACATAGGTATGTTTTAGCTACTACCTTATAGGCTTTTAAAATCTCCAGACAAAGCTCTCAGTACTTTTATTAAGTACTCCTTAATCAACACTTGGGTCAGTCCATATCCTCAAATTCATGGTTCACTTATGGTTGTGAAAATCATCCACAATTCCTATATCGGCAAAGGTAGCATAAGGTAGCCATGCTACTTAATTTCTAGATTAAAACTGCACGTATGTCCTAACAATTGTACAAGAATGGATGAAAACTGTGAATAATATTGTCTTTGAATAATAACCATGAAGTCTTGCAGCACAATTAAACGGCATACCCTCGATGATACAACTTGCATCATTAGAAGACTCGCCAGCCATCACTAGTTGGTGATCCCGGCTACAAGGATTTGATGTTTTATATATTTCAATTCTTCTTATCATTGGAAGAAGTCTAAAGTGTAAACTTTTTTTCTCCCTGCTTCAAAGGCACCCTACGGTTTTGCTGTATACGGAATAAAATGACGATGTGTAGATAATTATAATAAGTTCCTAACCCGTTTGTTTCTTTGTCACTAGCGTTTTCTCACGGCACATTTTAACGATGTCTCAATATAAAGTACAAGTAAATTGAGATCGGCATACACTTATACAAACTTAACTTTCTGTATTAGATAAATAGCTAAATGCCTATAAATATAGGTTTCATTCCATGAGCACACAGAATTATGTGACGTTTCTCATATACAAAATGTCCGTCCCCTTAATAGAAACAAAAGTATGTCAACCTTTTTGACGTGGGACCTGAATATTTAATAAATGATGGC